>BDMV01000008.1:25396912-25719326 GCA_008326285.1 Oryza officinalis
GCGGGCATTAAACAGTGAATTTTTGTATTTTTCGATTTTTGAGTGATTTCAATCTAAAATTTGCCCAAAAATTTTGTAATCTCACCTAATTGAATATTGTTCAATATTTTTATTGATCCTAGAGATTTCACTCCAAATTTCCATGTTTTCATAATTTATGTATATATACATTATATATACATATATATATAGGTCTATATATATTTATGCCTAGGATTAGGTTTATATATATATATATATATATATATATATATATATATATATATATACCCATTTGAATTTATATCACCCTACCCTAAAGAATGGTCCAATATTTTATGTCACCAAACTTATATTCATACACAATATATACATTTGTATATGTGTATATTTATATGCATAGGTATAGATAATTATATATTTATATATAAAATTTCCTATTTTAAATTTATATTTCTCAAGTAAATTGATGACATTTATATAGAATGTTTCCTTTACTACAATTTTGCCCAAAACATATTTTAGTTTACTTTAGATCTTTAATTGTTTATTTAGCCGATTTTCCCTTTTTAGGGTTTTTGGTTGGTCTAAAAATTAAGGAAAAAATGCAATTCAATTTGTATTCTCTCCTAAGCATTTTACTGACAAATTTAGGCATTCAAATGTTAATTTGACCAAAATTCAATATTGTCCAATTTTTAATATTTTTCCTATGTTTATTTAAAATTTCCTATATTTAGGGATTTTGATATCTCTAAAACTAATTAAAATATTATAAGGTGACCTTTGTTAATGTAATAGCATGTTGGTTGACTTAGGCTTAGTTCGGAAGTAGCAGTTCGTAGCTTTTCTGGCGTTCAGAAAGCAAAGCACAGTGAACACGGAAAACGGAGCGATCCATTAGCGCGTGATTAATTAAGTATTAGCTAAATTTTTTTTCAAAAATGGATTAATTTGATTTTTTTAAGCAACTTTTGTATAGAAACTTTTTGCAAAAAATTGCACTGTGTAGTAGTTTGAAAAGCGTGCACGGAGGAAAAGTACTGTGCACGTTTTCCAGCTCCCTCAGCCGAACGCAGCCTTATTTGTATAGCAATGTATTTTACACGAACAGTTTTAATCTATATCGTTTTATTTTATGCCTAGAGCTTAGTTCATTTGAATGATTATCATTTCATGTGTACTTACATTTCATGAGATATTCCAAAGGGCTTATCATTTTATGTGACACAGTCCAGACGACCGACATTGCATGTAGTGTGTTTACGTCTAGGTACTTAGAGTTTAACCCTGGCATTCGCATGAGATCGAGCTATCGACATGGTTCAATAATCTAGTATTGGATCTGTAATTTACATTACAAGAACTTAATAATTAACCTGTTCTATATTTGGCCTGTTATCATATGCAATAATCATGTATTCTTGTAAATTATATTTATTACCTAGATGTTTACCTTCAATTTGATTTCTCGTTGTGACAATTTATATTTTGGCAAACAATAGCAACCATGATATCCAGCATGATGCAAAAGTTTTAAAAAGTTTGAAATTTTAGTGATTTTTATTGTTACGAATTTTCAGGATGTTACAACTGGATCTAAGCAGAACTCATAGGCCGTCGTGTTTTCTCATCAACACATCGTTGGAATCAACTTTCTTCAAAGGAATTGCTTCAATCCACTTTGTGAAATAATCTGTGGCTTTCAAGATAAACTTATGTCTGTTGCTTGATGATGGATTGATCAGGTCTATCATATAAATTCCCCAACCCCTAAATGGCCATGCCTTGATTATTGTATTCATAGCCGATGCTGGTGCTCTCTGAGCTGCTCCAAATTTCTGACAATCTTGACATCCTTTGTAATACCTGAAACCATCTTCCAGCATTGTTCAGCCAAAATATCCAACTCTTCACAGTAACCACTTCATCTTATGAGCCGATTGATGTGTTCCGCAAATGCCTTCATGTACTTCACACATAACAACTTTGGCTTCCTCCAAATTTAAACAATTAAGCAAAACTCCATCAATCATCCAATAGTAAAGATCATCATCAAGTAACACATAATTTAGGGCTTTATATTTGAATTTTCTTGACGCTGATTGAGAATGATTTTTTAAATATTCAATAATTTCATACCTCCAGTCATTGGCATCAATAGAATCAATTTCAATCTCAACATCCTTCGATATCGACTTGTACCCAATGCACCTTGAGCTAGGTCATTGGCTTCAATATTTTGTTCTCTAGGAATATGCTTCATAATAACAATCTTGAAATTCTTGATCAGCTCTTAGCACTTATCATTATAGACTCCCAAGACTTCATTCTTGCATTCAAATTCCTAGACAATTGATTTATATTCAACAAAGAATCACCAACAATCTCAATAGCATCGGCTTCAACTTCCTTCAAAAGCTGCAATCCTTTGAGCACTGCCTCATACTTTGCCTGATTATTTATATAATATGACTTGATTGTAAAAGCAAACTCAAAACTTGCCCCTCAAGGCCATATGATGACTAAGTCGATGCCACAACCATGTGTGCAAACAGATCCATCAAAAAATAATGTCCAAGGCATCATCTCAACATATTCAACTGAATTATCCCGATGTTGAACAATAAAATCGGCTATTGCCTATCCCTTAACTGTTTTAGCTGATTCATATCGAAAATCAAATTCTGTCAAGACAAAATCTAGTTTCCAACTCTATCTTTCAAAACTGGAGCCGATAGCATGTATCTTACTACATCGGCCCTGCAAACCACGGTGCACTCATTTGAAAGTTAATAATGCCTCAACTTTGTACATGAAAAATATAAGCACAAGCACAACATCTCCACAGGAGTATACCTCGTTTCTACATCCAAAAGCATTCTACTAAGATAAAAGATTGCTCTTTCCTTCCCTCCAACCTCTTGAACCAGAACCGAGCCGATAGACTTCTCACTGGCTGATAAGTAAATCTTGAATGGAACCCATTTCTATGGTGGCATTAATACTATCAGAGAACTTAAATATTCCATGATATTGTCCAAATCTCGTTGCTGTTTCTCTCCCCAAATAAACTCTTTGTCGTCTTTTAACCTCAATAATAGAGTAAACGACTCAATTCTCTCTGACAAGTTGGAATAAACCTTCTCACAAAATTAATCTTGCTGATCAAGGACTATAGGAGGCTCAATTTCCATAATTGCATTTATACTCCTTTGTGTTATCTCAATCCCCCTTTCATGAACAAGAAAACCAAGAAACTGACCAGCCGATACACCAAAGGCACACCTGTTTGGATTCATCTTTAAACCATATTTCCTTGTCCTCTCTAGTACCTTTCATAAATGGACTATATGCCCATCAACCTCTTTAGACTTCACGACCAGATCGTCTATAGATATCTCACCCAACAAGCCGATGAGATCATGAAATATGTAGTTCATTGCTCTTTGATATGTAGCACTAGCACTCTTCAAGCCAAAAGTCATAACAACCCACTCATACAAGCCGATTGCACTAGGACATCTGAAAGCAGTCTTATGTATATCTTCTTCAGCCATAAAAATTTGATTATATCCTGCATTACCATACATAAAATTGATAATGTTGTGTTCAAAAGCTGCATCAACTAACAAATCAGCAATCAGCATTGGGTATTCATCTTTGGGGATAATCTTATGTCTAGAAGCTGCATCAACTAACAAATCAGCACTAGGACAAATCCCTAAAATCAACACAAACTCTAAGCTTCCCATTTTTCTTGATCACTAGTACTATATTTGAAACCCAGTCGGCATATCAGCAAGTCCTTATAAAATTGGCATCATAAAGTCTTTTAATTTCAGCCTTGATAGAATCATACAACTTAGGTTTGAACCGTCTTGGAGGCTGTTTGAACGGCCGATATCCTGGTTTAATAGGAAGCCGATGTTCTACAATAGATCGGCTAAGTCCTGGCTTCTCATGATATTCCCATGCAAAACAATCTTTGTATTCTTTTCATAATTCTATTAGTTCCTTTTTGAACTCTTTTGACAATTTAGCACTTATAAATATCAGCCTTGGCCTATCACTCGTCCCAATGTCTACTTCTTCTAACTCATCGGCCGACATAAAACATCGCCCCAATTTACTCTCTAAATCATCCACAGTATCTTCAGTATAGAAATTGGGGCCATCTACCACGCCTTCAAAGCAATAACTGGGTTGTCCATCTCCGATTGGCTGTATATCACAATCGAACACTTCTAAAAAGTTACCTTCCCAAGCTTTTTTGGAAAGACAATCGACTCCTTCCATCTCCCAAATAGACAAATCGGCAACAACAACATTTACTGACTTGTCGGCTTGCACGATTTCTACCTAGTCCCCTTGCTATTGAATCAAACTCTGGTGCATTGTTGAATGGATGCAACAGTTAGCATGTATCCAATCTCTCCCCAACAACAAACTATATGATCCTTTTCCATCAATGACAAAAAATTGTAGTTGGAATCATCTTGCTGTCTACTGTTAATTCAAAATTTAGAACTCCTTTTGTTTCAGGTGAATTGCCTCCAAAATCCTTCAGTACCATATTGGTCTTGATCAAGTCTTTTGTAGTCTTGCCAAGCTTTCCGAATGTGGTGTAAGACATCAAATTCGCAGCTGCTCCCCCATCAACTAGCATCTTGTACATCGGCTTCCCATTAACAAATCTCTTGATGTACAAAGGTCTAAGATGCCGATGTTCCATGTCTTTGGGCTTATCAAAAACAGTCTGTTCTAGTGACAATGTTAATTTTGCCAATGATCATTAAATAACTTCATCATTGGCAGAATGAATGTTGTATTCTGCTGGTAATATGAATACCATATTAATCGAAGATGAAGCCATAGCTTTTCCCTTAGCAGATGCTGGAATTCTAGCATTATCGGTTTTGAGTTCATCGGCTGACACAACTTTAGACTTAACACACCACTCTTTCCTTGTGTGCTTCAGCCGATGGTTGATCTCTTCCTCAACTTCTTACATCTACTCCCCGTTCCTCATCCTTTGAACTCTTCTTTTCTGATTCTTGGTGAAAATTCTGGTTGGGCACCATTGAGGTTTCTGAAGTTGTTCTTTTTCATCTTCATATTCAAAATAATCTTGATGAATCGGCCCTAAACATTGATGAACTAGAAAATTCTTCTGTCTCGGCCAATTCTCATATCTTTAAATACTTGGTTGATGAGAACTACGATAATATCTTGCATCAACATCACTACATCCTTTTGCTACTGTATGGACCATATTCATAGGAAAATGGTGGCCATCAATCTTCATCGGTTTCTTGCCATCATCAAACTTGATCCTTCCTTGTTCAATAGGTGATTGAACCTGCTGCCTGAACACCTTGCAATCATTAGTATGATGAGATCCTGCGTTATGCCACTTGTAGTATTTCCCTTTCCTTAATTCGTCAACTGATGGAATCACATGACCTACTAGCAGCTGATCGAATCACATGAAGTAGTAAGTAAAATATTCTATCGACCTTGTTGATGTCTGTTGTCGAAGCGACAACTGCATACGTCGATAGACGTGGTCAATCAACAGTTTGTTGGGAAAGGAAAGTATATTGATTAAAGGAATTTTTTCCCTCCTCCCCTCTTTCCTGGCCCTAGGGGTCTATTTGTAGTCCTATTACAGATCCCTCCATTAGGGTTTAGGTTTTACAGGGGGATTTACATGGTTGCCCTTATAAAAGGGGCACTGATGTGGGTATACAATGTAATTAATGATACATGGGCCTGTAGCAAGCCACCTGGCGACTGCAGGCCCATCGACCAATGGGCTGGAGCGATTGGGCTGGTTCCCTGGGCCTTCTTGGATGGGCCTGATATGGCGGAGTCACCCTTCTTCGGCGTGTGCCCTTCGCCCTGTGGCGTCGCCCAGGGCACGTTTAGGCTTCGCCCTTTGCTGCCTTCGCCCCATGGCCTTCGCCATAGAGATCTTCACCACGGGGCTTCGCCATCCATGCTGGTTGTCTGGTTTCGGCGGGTCCGGTCGAAGGGTCTCATGACATACCGCCAACAAGCCCCTCACGGGCAAGGGTGAGGTAGGAGCTTCGGCCAAGACCGTGCAAATCATGTGGTGTGGTGTGAGGCGCCCCCTTTCAACCGATGCTCCTGCCGAAACCAATTTTGTATTCCTGTGGTTAGTAAAATTTTTTTTTGGCAGCCCTCGCCTTCTATGAATGGCGAGGCTATCCTTATTCTTTTATTAGGCCGAAATGAACAGTGTTGGGCTTTGCTTCAAGGGCTTGTCACTGTGTAGTTCGGTTAATGGAATTTACCGTTTCGCCCACCCTTGCGGTACGTGGCGGCTCGTGATTGGTTGGGAAGGCGAAACGTCGTCTTCGTGGGTTATATATATGTCCCCCTTCCCCTTTTTTCACCGCCTGACCCACGTCATTTTCACCGCGAGTGCTCTCTTCACCCTGTCCTTTCACGGCGCCCGTCGAGTCACTAGGTCTTTCGCCCTTTCTTCTTTTCCAACACCCCGCATTTTCTTTCGCCATGGCTCCCCGCAAGCCAAACCCTGCGTCCGCGACAGGCCCCGATCCGGGACCGATAGATGATGACACCACCGCCTTTCTAGGGGCTTCGCTCGTGGATGACGACTAGCTGGTGAAGCTGGTTAGCTCCGGCGTGGTGGCGGAGGGGCAGGCCGTAGTGCCGAACCCTGGCGATGGCCGCACGGTGGTATTTGCTGCCTTCTTCGAGGCGGGGCTACAATTTCCGTGCAATGTGCTGTTGCCGGAGATCCTTTGCTTCTTCCAGGTGGTGCTCCCCCAGTTGAGCCCCTCGGCGCTTGTCCGGATCGCCATCTTCGATAGGGCGTGTCGGACTGCCGGGTTCGAACCGAGCGCTGAGCTTTTCGGTGCCGTGTTCTTCGCCACCGTGAACTCGAAGACGGTGATTACTCCGGCCGAGATGAAGAAAACGGCGTTCGGGAGCATGAACTTTATCGTTCGCCCGGAGCGTTCCGATCTATGGCCGGTGAACGCCACCATGTCGAAGTGGGATCGCCACTGGATGGCGAAGTGGTTTCATCACTCCATCCCCTTCGAGGCCGGCTCCAAGGCGGCGGAGGCACTCCGGTGGCGGCGCAAGGCGATCGCGCCGAACCGGATGCCCCAGGTTTCCGTTAGCGGGGCTATGGAGGCACGGTTTGCCTTGCTTCGCATGGTCTGCTACCGCTTGAGTTGCCGCGACCTGGTGGAGGAGTTTTGTATGCTTCGTATACTCCCCCTTTCCCAGTCGTGGCAGGTCGAAGTCGATCGAGACGAAGAGGTCGACGGCTTGCCCAAGCTCGTCTTGCCCGCGGGGGCGAACGGTTAGTCTATCTTTCGCTTCCCTTGTATATACTTCGTGTTAATGATGAAATTTGGTAAATCATGCATTGGATTCAGAGTTAAAGCCGAAGCCGATTGGAGGAGATAAGCGATTACAGAAACAGAGTATGAATCGGCTGCAAGCCAAATCGGCTACGGTGTGCATCGGCTGAAACAGAATCGGACAAGGATAGCCAATGTAGCCGATTCCGATGAGGAGATGGCAGGATCATAGTCGGGTTTGGTTGGTGTGCTTCATGAGGATTGCCACGTGCGGATTGAGTCCGAAGAAGGCAATTGTATCTATTAATTAGAATATTTGTTAGTTTCCTTTTATCTTTAGGAAAGTGTGTTTAGTGTCCCTTAAGGACTTTGTGTTTTTCTTTTATCTTTAGGAAAGTTTCTTTCTTGTCCTACAAGGACTAGTATCTCCCCATGGGTATAAATATGTACACCCGGGGTTATTGTAATCTATCAACTCTCGATCAATACAATTCGGCGCATCGCCACCTTTTACTCTGTTACGATTTATTTATCAACCAGCGGAATTTGGCTCCTGACGCAGGGCTGCATCGGCTGTCGATCTCCGGCGAAGGGGTAAGTCCAATGTCCCGTCGGTTCAGGCAATTGTATCATCTACGTCGGCGTCGTTCAAGGCTGCATCAGTACATTCGACCTCTTGGATTGCTCTGTTTTGGATGATATATTTGCCTGGCTATTTATCATATGTCTTCTGTTAATCTAGTATTAGCATCTCGATTTAGTTTTATCGGCTGCTTCTCGTTTTAGGGTTTCTGCCGGTATCGGCTAAATCATTTTGCTAGATTAGATTAGCTTAGGCATCTACCACCCTGAAAATCAGTCAAGGGCTTGATCATCTAGATACTGTGTTTCTTTACATACTTAGTGCTGCATCAGTTGAGTTTGACCTACTAAGTCGTGCTTAGAATCATGAATCTCTAGCCTGCTTTTTGATTGCCGATAAGGGTTTCATCGGGGTTTCAGCCGATGAGTTATCTGGACGTTGCATCGGCTTATAAGGGTTGCATATAAGTTGGATTTAGCCGATGACAACAAAGGTTTCACTGTTTAATCTAATCTTGTAGATTTTATGGCATTGGATTTATGTTAGATTCACTTCATCGGCTATGCTATGAATATATATAATTTCTCTCTTGAGATGTTTTTAGACATAAGTGATTTATACTGTCTCGGCGCCCTGTCCGATCTATCCCAATCACTTGGTTTAAATATATTTTGAGATTTAGATTATGTATCATTGATATCTACAGCCGATCGAATATGTCTAACTTTCGTTTCACTTTATCAAGTCATTGCCGATCTAATGCATATTATCATAAGCCGATTGTCTCTTTGTCATTATTTACATCGAGTGTCAGAATCTACATTGAACACATAGCCGATAGCTCAAAACCCTATCGCTATCGGCTGTTATCAGGATCGGCTGGAAGTATTACATCGGCTATGTAGGCCGATCGATTGTTTTATCTGTCGTTTGTATATGCTGTTATCAGGATCGGCTGGAATTACAACATCGGCTATGTTGGCCAATCGGTTCTCTGATCTGCTATTTGGATATTTTGTCAGTTGCAGGATCAAACTGACTGGCACGCCCGCATCTCACAAAGATTTGGACCTGCACTGGAGCTAAGCAGATCTCCCAGGCCAGTGTGTGATTTTTTCATCAACACTTCGCCATTGCGCTTTTGTCTTGCTTGACGTTTTCGATATAATGATGTTTCAGTGTTGACTCTCGCCCAAGCCGACAACGAAGCCCGAAAGTTGATTGGCGATGTGACGGTCACCGAGTTCGGTCAGCTGCTAGCGCGACAGGCGGCCGGACGGGCGAACCGGGTGTGCGTCGGCGAGCTCCCGCCCCGGGCAATGCCCTCCAAGACTGACGGCGGAGAGGGTGCCGCGAAAAAACGACCGCGTAGGTAGGTGAAATTGGCCCCCGCAAGCTAAAAGCCCCCGCCTCCACTGATTCTAACGCCAATGACGAAGATGGCGTTGAAGATTAGGAGGACGTGGGGGAGACAGACGTCGCGATCGAAACGGCCGCGGATGAGACCATCGACAGCAGCTCCAGAACCCGCTGCTACACTCCGACCCCTAGCCCCGGGCATGCCGAGACCGGGGCGGAGTCAAACTACTCCCCGCTCCTTCGGAAGGACGTGGAGGGGGCGAAGACCTTGGTCGCGATCGCCACGACCGTGATGGCGAAGGGGGGCTGCTAAGAAGATCCCTCAGAAAGGGGGACTCGTCGACATCGCTTGCGTCTTTAGCGATGAAGAGTCCTCCGATGGGACGCCCACTTCGCCGGCTAGTCGCAACCTGGGCCACTCGACGGCCCCTGGCCCCGCGGGCGAGGTGAGGGGAAGCGCTGCTGGGGCTTCGGCCTCGGCCAAAGGGTTGCGAAGATAGCGGCCAAGGTCTTTGGCAGCCCTGTCCGTCGACCGGTCGCTTCACCGCTTGCCCTTGACAAGGGTAAAAAGGCGGCCAAAACATCCGCTTCGGACTGCTCCTTGGCGCCGCCCCATTTCACCCTCGGCGACTTCCAGACCCGGGCGGAGCTCATTCCCTTCGTCGAGGGGGTGAGCAACATCGTCGCGCCCGCTGGCGGCCCCAGCTTGTTTGCCGAACTGAACGAGTTCGACGGGGGCTGTTTCGCCATCAAGAGCCAGGCGGTCCGGGTATGTTGGCCGACGTGTGTTTTTGTATACAAATAATGCTTTCTTCGTTTTGCAACACATCTCAGTGTTCGCCTTTTCTTAACCAGCTTCTCGCCGCGCATTGTTCGACGGAGCGGACTATGCGGGCTCGTCTTGACGGCTTGAAAGGCCGTCTTCGGATCAAGGACGACGAACTGGGCTGCAAGGGCCTAGAGATGGAGGGCCTTGCCTGGTCCCTGAGGGAGGCAAAGGTAGAAAACAAGCGTCTCCAGGCCGAGCTAGAGAAGGAGCGGAAGCACTCCGCCGTTCTGATGGATTATTATAATCTGACGAAGCCGAAGATGGAGGCTCTCAGCCGGGAAGCCCGCGAGGCGGAGGCGAAGTCGCAGCGACTTGCACGTGAGGTGGCGAAAGCCACCGAATCTGCCAAGACTTCTTGCCGCACACTTCGCCTCACCCTTACTGATATGGGGGCGAAGGTGCGGGGCGTGCCGGGCAAAGATGCTTCCGCCTTCGAGTTCTCTGAATGGACTCAATAGGCTGGTGGAGCGGTCTCAGATTGCGCCGTCGCGTACGGCGAAAGCTGTGCACACGTGTCGGCGGCCTTCACCATGGGCCTGCTGCAGCAGTCCGGGTGCGAGCACATCGCCCAATTCCCTGATTATGCGAAGGGGGACTGGGAGGTCAGTGCCCAGGACATTTCGCCCGTGCTTCACGCTTGGCGCAAGCAGTTCTGGCAGAAGGACGGCTGATCCACCGCCAAGGCACGTCTACTCGAGCACCTGGCGAAGGCGGAGGCGGCGGACCGGGGCGACGAGCCGGCCGGAGGGGGTGGAGGCGATGCCCCAGATCACCCAGAGATGTGAGGCCCTCCGATCACTTTTGTAGATTTCGATGTCTTTACTTTTTGGTGTTTGCCATAAAGGGCGAACGATGTAAATATGGCCAATAGCCCCTCTTTGTCACAGATTGTTTAACATATGATAAGCTTCGCCGACTATCGCGTTTGATGCCTTTTGCACTTGCGCTTGCATCGCTTCTCGTTGAAAGAGTACCTATTCGGCTTTTGTGTTTCGCCCTTTGATTTCCCATGTTGTCATATTAGGGCCTACGCCGAAAACTATGTGTTCGGCCTCCCCTTTGCGGATTGGCGAAGCAAGAACGAGAAGTTTGTTGCGATAAAGGATTTGCCGAAGGTTCGGTACCTGCTTCGTCCTGTTGACCGCGAGATGACCATAAACGGCAATAGTTACAAAGTCGTGAAAGTTGCTAGCTGGATGCGAGCACACTACGGGCGAACCCTGGAAGATTATGACCGTGTTCATGCGGGTCGTTTGGAGAATATGGCTCGCTTTTGGTGAAGCCATCAGAGGACCGATCGGCAGGAAGCGATCGCCCGACGCCGTTATAGCCTAGCTTGCTTCTTGCCCCTTTCTCCCCTTAGGGTAGTTTATGACATTAGCGACGACGAACCTGGCTCGCCGGCTCGCTCCTTAGGGGGCGGTGGTTGTTTTGGGGGCGAAGATGTAATTTATCTGTAAATTAAGCTGTAAAGCCTGTTGTATTCCTTTTCGCCTGTGCCGTGCTATATGGCATGTTCCCTTCGGTTATTTTTTCGAAGTGAACAAAGATGTGTTGTTATTTCCTTTTTGCTATTTTTGCATTGTCACTCTTCGTGCTTTCGTTGGGTCGTAACATGTCGACCCCTTTGCGTGTGTTAGCGAAATAGGTCTGCTGACTTTTCAGCTTGTCTTCCGTTTTTTATCTTCGGCGCTTCGTACCGGGAGAAGCGCTTACGCTTTTCCTTTGGCTCGAGTATAACGGTGTTCGGTTAGTGTCCGAAGCAAGCTGTCGCAGTTTCAACGTTCGGCGAGCGATGCTTCGGTCGATTCGTTTCGCCCCCCTGGCATTTTCGCTGATCAGGCGTTTGCCTTGGGGTTTTTCCACGAATTATCATATACACAAGTAAAAAGGGGCGAAAGACTCAAGAATTTTATACTGGTTCAGGCCTCCAGGGTGGATAATAGCCCTATGTCCAGTTTTATATATATATATATATATATGCCGAAAGGCTTACATAATGGGGGATGCCGAAAGGGCTATATAACAGTATATATATTTTTACAGCTTGACGAATGGGGTGTCATTTTTCCTAAACGTGGAAACGCTTGAGAAAAGTAGCGTTCCACGAATGTTTGAACTCTTCGCCTTCTAATGTTGCTAGGCAAAAGGAGCCTGTCCTTGACCTGTGCTTGATGCGGTATGGCCCTTCCCACCTCGACTCGAGCTTCCCGACTGCTATCGGGTTCGCCTTTTTCGTTAGGACAAGATGGCCAGGCAAAAGCTCTATCGGGCGAACTTTCTTGTTGTAAGTTGCTGAAGTGCTTGTGGCGTACTGCGCATGTGTTCTAGTGCTTCGACTCTTACCCCCTCGAGGAGTTCGAGCGACACTTCGCGCCAATCTTCGCCACCGGAGAATATCACCCTTGGTGAATTAGCCCCTAGCTCAGTCGGGGTCATTGCTTCGTCCCCATAGAGAAGCATGAATGGGCTGAACTTGGTTGGCCTTGTGGGGGTTGTTCGAAGGGCCCAGAGCACGGATAGCATTTCATCTAGCCATTTGCCCTTCGTGGCCCCCTCAAGCCTTTTCTTGAGCGCCTCCAAGATCTTACCATTTGTGCGTTCGGCCGCCCCATTTGACTGTGGGTGTGCGACTGCAGCGAACTTGATTTCCAGGTTTAGCCCTTCGCACATATCTCTGAACTTATCAGAGTCGAATTGCTTGCCGTTATCAGTGATGAACTCTTTTAGCACCCCAAAACGGCAAACAATGTTCTTCCAAACAAACTTCTGTACTGCTACTGAAGTGATCGCACCAAGTGGTTCGGCCTCGATCCAACGGGAAAAGTACTCGATGGCTACAATTGCGAACTTGTACCCATTTCGCGCCATGGGGAACAGGCCAATGATGTCTAGCCCCCACCTGGCGAAAGGCCAAACGGGCGCGATAGGCTGCAGCTCATATTGTGGTGCATTTTGGCTTCAGCCATGCCGCTGGCAACTTTCGCACTTCTTGGCTTGCTCAACACAAACTTTCAGTACAGTGGGCCAATACACACCCTGGCGAAACACTTTGGAGGCGACCGTTCGTGCGGCCTAGTGTGCACCACACAGCCCCTGGTGTATTTCTTTCGCCATTTCTTCGCCTTCGGCGAAGGAGATGCACCGAAGCAAAGGATGGAACACCCCGGAGCGATACAGCTCCCCCGAGACCAGCTTGTACTTTGTGGCTCTGATCTGTAGGCGCTTCGCCTCTGCTTTGTCTTCTGGAAGCCAGCCGTTCTTGAGGTATTTTACGAACGGGGTTCGCCAGTCTTCTGGGTCGTCGCCCAGCTTTTTTTGGCCAATTGGCATGACGTCCCGGTTTCCCGTGGGCACGCTTGGTGCGTACAAGACTTCAAAGAAGATACCCGGCAAATGAGGGCCTCCGAAGGCAGCAGATTTCGCCAGGATATCAGCCTCTTCGTTCTGGCCTCTAGGCAAGTGTTCGACCGTTATGCCGGTGAATCACTTTTCCATGGAACGAACAGCCTCCAGATACTTCATCATTCCTTCGTCCTTTGCCTCGAAAGATTTATCTACATGACTCGCCACCAGTTTTGAGTCTGTTCGGATCAGCAAACGCCGAACCCCCAATGCTTTTGCCTTTCTCAGACCCAACAATACCGCTTCGTACTCTGCCGTGTTATTGGTCGTGTCGAACTGCAGCCTTGCGGCATACAGAATCGACACGCCCCCTGGCGAGGTGAGTACCGCCGCGGCGCCTCCCTCCCTGTGCGACCACGAGCCGTCGGAGTACATTGTCCAAGGCTGTTCGACAGGTTGAGATTCGGGGGTTATCGTCGGTGTCCATTCGGCGACGAAGTCGGCCAGGATTTGGGACTTGATGGCAGAGCGAGCGACAAAATGTAGGTCAAAGGGGGATAACTCCGCCGCCCACTTGCTGAGCCGACCAGATATTTCTTTGCCCCGAAGCACTTCGCCCAAGGGATACTGCGATGGCACAGTGACTTTGTGGGCTTGGAAATAGTGCTTAAGCTTACGCGAAGCCATCACTAGGGCATAGGTGAGCTTTTCCATTTCAATGTACCTTGTCTTCGCCCCTTGCAAAGCCTCAAAAATGAAATACACCGGTTTCTGTCCTGACTCTGTCTCTTGGACAAGGACTGCACTGACCGCCACCGGCGAAGCCACTAGATAGAGTAGCATTTCGCTTCCCGGTGTGGGGCTGACCAGGGCGGGAGGGGTTTGCAGATAGTGCTTTAGCTCGTCTAATGCAACTTGGCATTCTGGTGTCCAGCTGAATTTTCCCGCGCCCCGGAGGGTCTTAAAAAATGGCAAACCTCTTTCGGCTGCCTTTGAGAGAAAACGACTGAGCACCGCAATTCGGCCTGCGAGCTTTTGTACTTCGCGTACGCTCGACGGAGGCTTCATTTGCTGAATGGCGTCGATTTTCTCGGGGTTCGCCTCGATACCCCTTTTGGAAACAAGAAAACCCAACAACTTGCCCGCGCGAACTCTGTAAACACATTTTTCAGGGTTTAGCTTCATACCCGCTGCGCGCAAGTTGTCGAAGGTCTCCTGCAAGTCGGACGCATGGTCGAAAGCCTTGCGGCTCTTGACGACGATATCGTCGACATATGCCTCCACATTTCGCCCCAACTGCTTGCAAAACACCTTGCACACCAGCCTGGCGAACGTTGCTCCGGCGTTCCTCAAGCCAAAAGGCATCCGGAGGTGGCAGAAAGTGCCGAACGGCGTGATGAAGGCTGTCTTGGGGATGTCGCTTGGATTCATGTGGATCTGGTGGTAGCCGAAGTACGTATCCAAGAAGCTCATGAGCTCACAACCGGCTATCGAATCAACAAGCTGGTCGATCCGCGGTAATGGGAAGTTATCCTTTGGGCACACCTTGTTCAGGTCTGTGAAATCGACGCACATGCGCCACTTGCCGTTCGACTTCTTCACCAAAACTAGGTTCGCCAACCACTCCGGGTGGCCGATCTCCCGAATCACTCCAGCCTTGAGCAGCTTCTGTACTTCGGCTTTTGCCGCCTCATAGCGATCAGCGGACATCTTGCGCAGCTTCTGCGTTTTTGGCTTTGCATCCGGTTTGACCGCCAGACTGTGCATGATGAGATCTGTTGGAACGCCCCCTACCTCGTCGGGGCTCCAGGCGAAGACGTCCATGTTTTTCTTGAGCACTTTCTGGATGTTCGCGGCTTCCTCTTCGCCCAGATCGCCCCTCAGCTGGACAAACTTCGCTGGGTCGGCGTCCTCGACTTGCATCTTGATCACCTCGCCATGAGGGGTGGGCTTCAGCATGCGTTCGGCATGATGATGTGGTTCGGCCTCAACATGGTGCATTGCCCTGTTGATTGCGGCCAAGTCACCCTTTGATGCGGTCGAAGGTTGAAGCCCTCTGATGACAATCACGCCTGCCAGACCCGGCATCTTGAGCTTGAGATAGTTGTGGTGGGAGACGGCTTCAAACTTGTTCAAGGTTGCGGCCGAAAATGGCATTGTAGTGGTATGGGATGTCGACGACGTCGAACAGTATGTGCTCTTCGCGCCTGTTCTCCCTTGTGCCGAAGGCTACCACCAATTGTACTTGGCCTAGGACTTGAACTGCCTCACCACCGAAACCACGAAGCGGGGCCGGTGCTTGAGCGAGGGCTAGGGTTGGTAATCCCATCTTAGCATATGCTTCGGCGAAAATGACATCGGCCGAACTTCCTCCGTCCACCAAGATTCGCCAAACCTCGAAGCCTGCCACTTCGGCCGAGATCACCAGGGGGTCTTGATGTGGGAACAGCACCCCTTCGACATCTTTCGGCCCAAATGAGATTTGCTGATTCGCGTACTTCGAAGCCCCTTCGCCTGCCGTCATGATGTTGTGCACCATTCGCATCTGCATCTTCTTTCTGCCTCTTCGACGGTTGGATCGGTGAATCGGCCCTTGTAATCACCTGGATTACTCTGCGCTGGATGTCTTGGCGTTGCTCGGCCAGGGGTGCCTATTCTTGAGCAGCTTCACAGGGTGCTTCGACAGCAGCCCCTTGTTGCGGCCTTGGTTCTTGAGCGTTGCTCCGTTGACGGATGTTCCGGCATTGCTCGGTGGTGTGCGAAGATCGACCATGGTAGGCGCAATAAAGGTCTTTCCTGACCTTACGAACAGGCTGCTGGTGGCTGCCATCGTGCTGGACATCGAACTCCTTGCGGAGGGCTTGTACCTCTTCGACAGCCATCACAGCCTTGCCCGTGCGGTCAGTTCTGAATTTTCTCCAATTCAGGGGAGCTTGATTTGGCCTTGGCGGCTGTCCTTGGTTCGCCGGCGGGGGTTGGCGAACTCCAAGAGGAGCCGGTTCGACAACCTACGCCTGTATCTGGGCTTGGGCAGCGGCGATGGAGGCTTTGTCATACTTGGCTTGGATTGCTTGCCTTCGTTTGCAATCCTCTTCGCCTCTTGCGTACCCGTCGATGATGCGAAGTAGGTGCTCAAGGGTCTGCGGCTCCTTGTTGGCGATTTTCCTGGTGAGTTCGCCTTCGAGTAGCCCGGCCGAAGCGGCATTGATGACGGAGGCTTCGGTTATATCTTGAACCTGGCACCGTGCTTGCGAGAAACGATGCATGTACTCTCGTATTGACTCTCTCGGCCTTTGGCGAATGCCGAGTAGATGCTGCTGCGTCTTCGGCTCCTCGTAGGTGCCTCGAAAGTTAAGGACAAAGACATCGTGCAATTGCTCCCATGAGTAAATGCTATTAGCTGGTAAATTGAAGTACCAAGAGCGGGCGATGCCGTCTAGAGCGAGATGGATTACCTTTGCCTTGGTATTTTCGTCGCCGTGGGCGGCTTCGATCGCGGACTCGTAAATGGACAGGAACTCTTTTGGGTCTGTTTCGCCCGAGTACCGCGGAACGGGGGGGAACTTGAACTGGGGTGGGATTGGACAAATCTTGATTCCCCTGCTTAGCGGCAGTCCCTTTTCACCCCCTGCCTTGCCCACAGAACCCTGCAACGAGGGCCCGTTCGGCTGTGGGTAGGGTGTGGCAAAGGGCGAAGTGACGACTTGCGCATGTGGCTGGGCCACGTTGTTCGGCGGCCTGGTCCCAAGTGGGGGCGCCTGGGTGGCATTGCCGAAGTCGAATTGCAGTCCTTGACTCCATGGCGAAGCCCCCTGCCCAGGTTGGTTCGGCAGTAACCAACCGAGGGAGCTCTGACTTGTGTTTCCCTCCGATTGAGCCGAAGGGGTTGTACTTGAAATATTGTGGGGTTGATTGTGCTGCTGGAGGAAAGCTTGAAGCTGCGCCAGTAGGGCCGAAGCCCCTTCCGCCATTGCCTGGGACATTTGACCGGGTGGTGCTAGGTGCGCTTGGGCGGTAACCGGTCGAATCTGCGGCAACACACCAGGAGCAGGATATGTTGTTGCGACCGAAGACTGCCCGGCGAAGTACACCGGTGTGTGCACGGCATGAGACGGAAGGGCCTGGATCGGCACTTGCGGGTAGGCTTGGGGAGGAATGTAGCCCGTTGAATACTGGAGAACTGGGGCCGAAGTGACCTTGGCCTGCCGCGCCGCTTCGTATGCTTGCTGCTGCTCCTGCATTCGGCGAAGCATGTCCTGAAGTCGCGTCATGCTCTGGCGCATGGCTTCCATGCTAGCTTCGTCTTGCGCTTCGAGGGTTGGGCTGGCTTGCGCGGCAGCGAGCGCGGTCGAAGTCGTAGCCGGCACCATCAGTTGACTTGTTGACGGGATCTCCGGCGCCTGCCCCGCCGAAGCGGCCGGAGCTGGAACCGGTGGTTGCGGTGCGGGCACCGAAGCCGATGACACCCCCCCAGTTTTGGTGATGGCCGCCGAAGGCCCTGCCTCCTCTTCGGCGGCCATCGCCTCTCCTGCTTCCCTCTCCTTTGGCTTAGCAACCTTCTCCTTTGCGACCTTCTTCGGTGGCATTCGCTCTCAGTGATTTCGCTCGGAGGTCCCCACGGTCGGCGCCAGCTGTTGTCGAAGCGACAACTGCATACGTCGATAGACGTGGTCAATCAACAGTTTGTTGGGAAAGGAAAGTATATTGATTAAAGGAATTTTTTCCCTCCTCCCCTCTTTCCTGGCCCTAGGGGTCTATTTGTAGTCCTATTACAGATCCCTCCATTAGGGTTTAGGTTTTACAGGGGGATTTACATGGTTGCCCTTATAAAAGGGGCACTGATGTGGGTATACAATGTAATTAATGATACATGGGCCTGTAGCAGGCCACCTGGCGACTGCAGGCGCATCGGCCAATGGGTTGGAGCGATTGGGCCGGTTCCCTGGGCCTTCTTGGATGGGGCCTGATATGGCGGAGTCAACCTTCTTCGGCGTGCGCCCTTCGCCTTGTGGCTTCGCCCAGGGCACGTTTAGGCTTCGCCCTTCGCCGCCTTTGCCCCATGGCCTTCGCCATAGAGATCTTCGCCACGGGGCTTCGCCATCCATGCTGGTTGTCTGGTTTCGGCGGGTCCGGTCAAAGGGTCTCATGACATACCGCCAACAATGTCAAAATCATACCTCTGTTCTTTGCCAGCATCTTTGATGCATTAACAAAGCATCGTTTTCTTGTTTCATGACCACTCTGCCAAACCGATTTCTGAGTCTTCATCTTGATCTGATTCAAAGGTATAACTGTAAACATTATTGATGTTCTTTGTGAACTTCCTAGACTCCTGGAACCGCTGTTCATGAACCGATGCTTTGTAAGCTAAATGAGCCAAACTCTCAAAGTCTTGTGAAGAAAATCTTTGTCTTGTTGGCCCAAGAAATCCCTGGAATGTCAAATCAGCTAGTTGTGAATCGGTTAGATTTAAACTATAGCACTTGTTCCTCATATCTCTGAACCTTTGGATATAATCAGGAACCGATTCATCAGACTTTTGCCGAATTGATGTCAAATCCGATAGTTTCATCTCTTGAACCCCATAGAAAAAATATTTATGAAATTGTTTCTCGAAATTGACCCATCCTCTAAAAGAATTATATGGCAATGATGAGAACCAAGTAAACACTGATCGAGATAAAGATAATGGAAAAAATCTAACTCCTAGAGCCTCTATAGTTGATGCTTCCCCACACTGTGCTAGGAATCAGCTGACATGCTTATATGTTGAAACATTATCTTGACCTAAGAACTTTGAGAAATCTGGAATTTTGTATCAGTTAAGGAGTGGAACTCTATCAAAATGCTCTGGATTTGGATGCCGATACATAATCCCATTATCCTTAGGCTTGAGACCAAACTGCTCTCTCATCACTTCTGCAATCATATCGGCCCATTGTTGCTAATCATGGCCGCCATATTGTTGCATTTGTGGTGCTAGTTCATACTGATTATATTGGGGTTGAGGCACATTCTCGTACTGATAGTGATGAGGTGAAATTGGCTGATACCGAGTATTGAAATTTTGACCCAAGTTTTGCTGAGGTGATTGATAATGGAAATATTGATGAATCTCAGGCATATATTGTTGTCCGATAGGTGGAGGTGTTCTAATTGGCTGCTGAATCACAGGTTGTGATATCACAGGCTGTTGAATTGCAATCTGTTGCATTGTTTGATCAATCACTGGTTGAAACTGAGTGTTCTCAGCCGATGGCGGTTGCTTGATCATTAATAGCTGTGTAAGTTGATCCTGAGCTAACTGCTGAGAAGTTTGCCCCCCTTGCATCGGCTATTGCTGAGTCAGAGGTTGTTTTGTTAACAATGTTGGAATAGAAGTAGAAGGAGCCGAAGCAATAGGAATAGAAATAGTCTATTGTCTGCCACGAGTCAACTAAGTCTTGATAGTCCTATAAGGTGGAAAAGTATTATTAGGAAAATATATAGATCCTTTAGCCTTTTCCTTGGCTATTGATCCATCCACCACTGATTTGATCTTATTTGACAATGTGTTGATCAAAACACCAGATTGATTGATCAAAGTATGATGAACTATGGAATCAATCCTATCTTGCAAGGTTAATTTATTATCATCTGTGTTTTCTTTGGTTTCAGTCTCACCTTCCTGGTTTTTGCTGCTCCCTTCTTCTTCAGGCTTTGGCATGTTGATTTTATTTTTCTGTATAATTTTTCCCTTTGAGTCATGCTGAAAGTATGTAGGTACATCTTCTGAGGATGTTGGGTGAGCTGTTCCATCTCCGCTTTTTGCTCATCGGACAACTTGTCGATAGTGACTGGAATGAGATATTCTTATGAGATTTCAAGAGACATGATGAATGGTTTGATGTCCCATTGGACGTGCCAAAAGCTTGTTGATGCAAAAACACTGCGGCCTGGGAGTTCTGCTTAACTCTAGTGTATGTTCAAATCTTACTTTCGGGTTTAGGACGTGCCAGTTGGTTTGATCCTGCAACTAAAAAGAATAAACAATAAAATCATTTTAGCATACGATAGCCGATCGACTGGTGGGCTGATGACGTATCATAGAGACCTAGCCGATGCAATCTGGTCAAATTGGCTATAAGCTATAGGATAAATAAAGATAAGCAAGCCTAAAACATGTTCCATTGGCTGTAGATGCAATCAATCATGCAATCCCTAATTCAATCTTTCTCTAAAATACAAACGAACGGTATAAATCGAACCCAATCGACACAGTATGGATTGCTCATAACTTAGATGAGATGAATTAAAGATTACATGTGTTTATATCATAGCCTATGATACAATATTTAGGTTAAGAAAGATAGCGTATCGGCTATTGTCCCGATACAACCTTATACAATAATATCAATCTAAGTAAATATATCAAACAAGCACCAATCCCCAAATATGATGATCTAGCCAAGATTGAATATAAGCTTGATATATTTAAATAGGGTGATATACTTTTATAAGGGATGGATTTAACGTGAAAAGCAAGATAAGATCTAAGAAATATGCATAACAGTTATATCAGGTAAGATCAGCTGAAACCCCGATTGTACCCCTATTGGCAATCAAGAAGCAGGTTAGTTTTTATAATTCTAAACCCGACTTAGTAGGCCAAACTCAATTGATGCAGCACTAAGTACGGAAGAAGCATAAAGTCTAAACAATCAAACTTTTGACTGATTTTCAGCGTGGTGGATACCTTAGCTAATCTAAACTGACAAAACGATTGAGCCGATACCAACAAAACTCTAGAAAAGGCTTGGCCGATACATGTAAATTGAGCCATCAAGTTAGATTAACTCAGATATATGATAACCAGTAATTGTATAAGATAGATTAGAACATCTAATACGACATACTAATC
Source organism: Oryza officinalis (assembly GCA_008326285.1). Taxonomy (NCBI): domain Eukaryota; kingdom Viridiplantae; phylum Streptophyta; class Magnoliopsida; order Poales; family Poaceae; genus Oryza; species Oryza officinalis. Next base: position 25,418,272 of record BDMV01000008.1, read on the forward strand.
CCGTCGATACAAACCACTATGACAAGTCAAACCTCCTGCTAGAAGATCGAAGCTGATGCCCTGACTCGAAACAAGAACCCGTCGACAAAATGAAAAACGAAAGTGTGGCGATGCACCGAGAATGTATTGAACTGTTGTTGTTTTCTTACAAGACCCTGGGCATCTATTTATACCCAAAATATACAAACTTGTCCATATCGAACACGACTCAAACTTTTCAAAACAAGCACACCAGCCCATTGCGGACTCTAACATAGATTTCTAAAACATAAAAAGGAAAATCAACTCTTATCCTAATTAATAGATACAGCTGCCTATCCCGGACGAAATCCTTGCTTGCAAGTATCTTTGAAGCTCTAATCCAAACCCAACACAAACTTGATGATGACTGTATCGGCTAACCGAGTCCGATTCTATGGCGGTCGATACAGACTCCAGCCGATGAGTTGTTTCGTTTTGGAAACCGCTCTATCCCTTCCAAATCTGCTTTAGACTTATCTTCAACTCCGCGTATCTTTGCCAAAATTTGCTGTTAACAGATGCCCCCCTTTTCCGGAGTATAGATAAATATGTTGCGGAATTATCTGCTATACCCGCAAAAATCTAGGGTTCCCATATTATGATTGTTATAGGCGCAAGCTATAAGTAGCAACGGCTCTCTCCTCAATCCTCAGGCCGTTCACTTTTCGCAACCGCTTAAACCGCGCACTGCTTCTCTCTCCTACTCTGGCCACCAGATTGACGATGCAAGCTCTCCCTAGTGATCCTCGGCGATTTCTCTCTTCCGGTTTCCATGGCGACCATCCTGGAAGTCCTTGAGGTAAGTCCTTCCCGTATCTGTTTCTCATCACCTCAGTTCATCTTTCGATATCGGCCCAGATCTGATCTTGCTATTTTTTTCAATTTCCTGTATTACCATTTGAGCTTAATACACATATTTTCCTCTCCTCTGTTCTTTGTAGCATCTTGAAGACCAAATCGCCACCCAATTCTTAAAGAACCCACTCACTATTTCCTTGGGCCAATGGGTGATGTTGACCCCATTTACTTGATTAATGCCGAAACCAATCGAATCCCTTTTAGACAGAAACAGATTTGACCCATTGGCAATCGACTTTTAGGTCTTGGCCCTCAAACCTAGATGATGGAGGAATTGGTATAAGAGGGTATCGGCTGCCAAGCAAATATTTTGGGATGAAGTGGGAATGGCCCAGTGCTTGGCACTATCTCTAGCCGATATGAAGAAAGACGAACCCGTGATGTCATCGGCCTCCTATTTTTGGTCAGATACCTTAAATGTGTTTATGTTCAACCAAGGACCGATGACTCCAACTCTCCTTGACATTTCAATGCTCACTGGCCTGGACGTGACTTCATCGGCCAACCCTTTTAACTTAAAAGTAAAATGTGATCACAAGCTGACAACCAAGAATGTGGGTGGCTGGTAAGGTACATAACCAAGCACATCGGCACTGGACCCATTACAAATAGAGAACACGCAACTTTTTTGAGTTTATGGCTGGAAAGATTTATTTTTGTGGATCAACTTGTGGGCCGACCAGCAACATGTAGCATATAGCCCAAGCAATAATTGACAAGAGACCCCTTCCTCTAGGAAAATACTTGCTTGGGGCTGTATATCAGATGATGAGCCAAACATAGGCTAAGATCCTTACTGGTGAATCTAGAGGCTGTGGTGGACCTTGGTGACTTGTACAACTTTGGTTGGATTTTTATACTATTGATGTAGCCAAGAGGACCCCTCTTTCTGCCTCCAAATTTCCTTCTGACTATGCTGAGGATGAAGAAGCCACAACCCGCCGATGCGTGTCTTTTGGAGAAGCAGCCTCTGTATACCACGGATCAGGACCATCAGCTGAAGACTTCCAAACCTGGTTTTATCATTTTTATCATGGTTTCCCTAAGACTGCTAGAGTTTGGTTCCCTTATACTGATTATGACTCTTTTGAGCTCCCATCCCATATGAGATTGAGTGAACTTAACAATGAAGTTGATCCTATATGAAGGGAAATTTTCCTAACGGCCATATCACCCTGCATCTTACCCTCTGGGATTTCTCAAGGCCGGAATGTTTAAATCTCTTATGAGTTCTATCACCCCATGGTGGCAGCATGACAGTTGGGTCTCGGCTAGCTCCCAATCAGCTTATATTTTGTAAGAAAAATCCAAACCAGGGGGACCGTGACATCAGCTCTTTTGTTTGACAAGTTGATCAATATTGAAGGACCTGTTCTGGGCTCTTTAAAACATATCAACATCTATTATTTGTAGAGTAGATTATATGATCGATGGTGGAGTGAATGCAAAAAACATCTTTTCCACCTATTGGCTGACTTCTACTTGACCACTATCATCCCCTCCATCAGTCCTCAAGTAAGTTTGCACTTATTCCTTTTTGAACAACCTTAAATTCTCCATATCCTTTCAAAGTACTAACATATCTATCTTCTAGGCTGCAGATTCTCCCCCACCTACTGAGAGCTTGAGTGGGCAGCTGATTGCATATCCACCAGTTTTATTGCCATCTGGAGCAGACCTAGCTCCATCTCACATTGGCTTTGCTGCCCCTCCATTAGGATCTCTGCTACATGGACAGATTAGGGAGCTGATTTTGAAGACCACAGGCAAACGCAGCCAGCAACCAAGAAGATGGCCAAAAGCCCAAGATTGCCAAATCTAATAAAACTGCCGATGATGAACTCTCTTCAATCTACTCAGATGTCGAAGAATATTTGAAGAATCAAGAGGCAAAGGAAGACATTGATGAAGCTGCTGCTAGCATGAGTGATGATGAAGCAGTTGATGGAGACAAGGAAACAGCCGATAAGGGCAAAGCTGGCGACAAAGCAATGGCAGGTGCCAATGACCAAAGTGAACAATCACCTCCACGACCACCTCGTCAGGCAGCTCGTAAGGATAAGGTAAGTATTATGTTTCTGTAACATACCAAAATTTCGAGTTTCGAATTTTAATTACACTTAAATAATAAAAATATGTTTTCGAGTCGTTGACAAAAATTTTCAATTTTAAAACCTAGGTGAGGTTAAACTAGCTGTGATTATAGGCATAATTATAAATGACTTATAATTTCTTCCTTTCTAAAATAATCCGACATGTAAAATATTTTCACATTTGCATAAACACAAGTTGTGATGTGTAATTTGAGTCTTTTAAAATGTTTCTGGATCTTGGATGCATTACATACCAGGCCTCATGAACACAACAAGTATACATATAGGTTAATTCATATATATACATAAAAATGAGCTACACATATAGCCTTTTCTTGATTTAATGCCATGCATGTAGTATATTAGGATTGATATGTGCTTGCCGGTACATTAACTCGTTTAATGTACTGACTCTTGTTATACTGGAATATCCATTTTGCAGGTTGTGTGCTTAGTCTAATCCGAGTGAATCGGGTGATCGTTGTTTCTTCTAGGACTGGATCAAAAGGGTTATCTCCCAGTCGGCTGCTTGTGGTTTCGGGTAGCCAAGCTTCCACGGATCAGTATTTATCTGGCCGATTGGCCTAAGTATTTAATTAAAGATGTAGATTAAAGTTTATTTGTGTTTAATCCCTATTATTCTGATTTTCATCGCTTAGATGAAAGTGTGAAACTACAGCTTATCCTGGGATCTAGTTCTACACCGGTATGGGTATTGAGCATTTGGGATGTCGTAGAGCTTTAGCGAATCTTGTCAAGTCTCCTGAGATGTGTAACACATCTGGTCGCCATCTTCGTATGGTTTGACGGGCATGTCTCCGGCTGAAGTTGACTGGCAGGCTAAAGTCCTAGCAATATCCCCTATGCTTTCTACTCGGCGCTTCAGGTTTTATATTAAGTATGCTATTTGACTTGATAGAACAGTGATGAGGTTGGATGGTTACCATTTTTCTTAATTATTACTAGACCCCATCCAACTAAATAATTCGCTCTATCCTCTCAGGTAACTACATAATATTTAACCTGGGGTGTCCCCACAGCGGTGGTATCAGAGCAATTGTCCGACTAATAGATCCATCTTAAAATGGTCGTTTAGATTGGCTTCTTAAAAATGGTATTTCTGTGAAAATGTGTTTGAAAACACTCATTAATCATTACAAACCAGTGCCAAAGTGTTGTGAAAAGCTTTCACATCCATTTGCAAACTACTCCTATTGACTAGTTCGAGATTTGCAAAATATCGGGTTGGAAACGGCCTATAACTTGTATGTTTTGGAAAATGGTTTGATAAATCTAAAACAGGATAGACATGCTAGGATTAACTCTCTCTCATATTATTTCTGTACCTAAAATGAATTTGGAGGGTATTTGGACTATTCTCTCCCAACATTTCAAATTCTATCGACATGGCCTAGAATGGGTAGTTTGGGGTAGGTTGGAAAATTTTGTGTTATGACCACTAGATTGCTTGTTTAGAATGACCTCCCAAATTTCATGTACCCACTGCATTATGTTAAGTTCCATGTCATAGTAAAATGGGAGATTTGTCACACCTAATCATGTCCAAAAATTTGATTCATCTTGGTTACATATGTTCTGAAATTTTGAGTCAATCTGTTTGTAAATTTTGTCTAGGACAAATTATAGATGCTAAACCTGAGAATTTTTACATGCAACTTTCTAGGCTAACCCAGTAGGCCTCATAAATTTTTGTGTGATTTTTGACTATTTGCATCATAGGGTAATAATTCAAGTAGTGTACATACCTGTGTGCTGAAATCTATTGACAGCTGCATTCATGATTTTGTGTAGACCAAACCATAAGTGATAAGATGTTCAACTTTGGCAAGTAGCTGGTAGACATACCCAGTAAACTCCATGAATTTTGGTAGAATTTTTGAACCCTTGCATCATGGTTTAAATATTCATTTGGCACTGCATGGTTATATCCTGAAATCTGTAGTTGGTCTGAGTATTGAATTTGTACAGCCCAAACTAAAAATGATAAAATCTTGGTTTCTTCTGGGTAGCTTTACAACTCAAATATGCATCTCCCTGATTTTTGTCCAAATTTTTGCACCCCTAGGTTTTGATATAAAAATTCGACAAGTGCATTGAACCATCTGTTCCAGCACTGTATGACCTGTCTTCTCTTTTTCCCATAAGACAAACCACTTGTTCAAAAATCACAATTTCTTCTCAGGATTAAGAAGACTTCGCTAGGAACTCGAATATAAAATTTTTTTCCCATTTTATCACTCTTCTAACCTAATCGTTGCCCACTGTTTTCATCTCAGAAGTGTGTAGGACAGAGCTAAGCATATAGGGAGTTTTTTGTTTTTCACTAAGCCTTTTGTTCAGCACCATCCCAAATTTCTTTTTAAAATTTTAAGGGGGATAGTGTATTACCATAATCTGAACCTATTAGTAAGAATTTTGAAAGCTTTCATGCCTCCATAAATCCAAATATAACTATTTTAATTTGAAGCAAGCTATAAGCAAAACCAGGATTTGAGTTGACATGGCTCTATGTACATATTTTGTACCCCTCTTTGGTTCGTTGCAAGATTTGCACATTGCAGCAACTCAACACTTAAAACATGTAACAAAAACTAGTAATCCTTATTTTGACATGAACATTAACAAAAACGTATAGAGTTGTATATGTGTTAAAGAGAGAGTAGGATATTAATCATTGCAGACTAATTTTTCGACTTGCAATTGTTAAACTCCAGATTTTCCCCTAACCATTATTTTCCATATATTCCTGTAGATGCCTACCAGGTTTACACCGTTCTACTACAGTTGTGGTTACACTGCGGACTCCACACAACACATGCTTTGGCTTATGCTTCAGTATGCCCGATTTACCTATCCACCAGAATACCATATCCTTACTAAAATCATTGGAAGTTCTCAAACAGCAGTGATGGCCCGGGTAAGCATTCGTGGTAGAACCATATTGGAGGAGGACCGTTAGTATACTGGTTATGGTTGGGACAGCAATTCTGCTATGCAGAACTGTGCTTATGTTGCCATTACCTGACTTCGATGTGAGTTACCCGAGTGGGAAGAACTTTACTGTTATGTCCCATCTTTGGCCCAAGGAGAAGATAACACCACATATCCAGGTTTAAATGAAATAGGTCCAGGATTAAACACCCCATATCTCCAACTTGCAGGCTTTGTGCGCTCTCTTGATATGCTTTACCGCAAAACCTATACAGAACTTGAAAAGGTCAATTAGGCCTAGAGGGGGGGTGAATAGGCTAATTCAATAACTAAACTAAAAACGGAAGCAGGAATTTTCAGAATTTCCAAAAATGATTTTTGGAATTTTTGAAAATAGCAGAGTATGCGCACTTCAAAGAAAACTCTAGATCTAGTTGCCTACAACAAAAAAATGCTAGCACAAACAGCAACTAGACCTATAGCGGCACAATCAAGCAAAGCTAGAGGAGGGAGAAAAGTGATATCACCAAAGTTTTAGCAAGAAGAGTTGTTCCCGGAGTTCAAATCCTTCAGGGGATTCTACTCTCCAATGAGGAGCTCACAAAGAGCCGGGTCTTCACTAACCCTTTCCTCAAGAGGTTGCACAAAGCACTCCTCGTTCCACTAGAGGTATCTCTTCCCTTTTGGAGGTGAGATCCAACCTTCACAAACTTCTCCCGGCCAACCACAAGTAGATCGGTAGTTTGGGAGTGACACCTAGCTGCCTAGGAGTCCTCAACCTCCAAGAGTAACAAATGAAGCAAAGAACTCCCGGAGATGATGCAACTGCTCACAAATCTTCACAAAGCCAACAAGCACTCACACAAACTTGAATCCACAACTCCCACACACACACCAAATTCGAATTGAGCACGGGTGAGAAGGGAAACAAGAAAGCAAGGCTCAAAAGTGAATCGTGAGAGGAACAAGCCAAGGGCATGAGAATATCCAATGAGACCAGCAGCCCTCACAAGTGGAGAGAGTGGGCTATTTATAGCCACAGCTCTAGATCTGCCCGTTATACACAATAATTGCATTTTTCGGAAATTCCAAAAATTAATTTCGCACATATCCAAAAATTTCCAGATCCAAAACTGCCTACTGGACATTTTTGGAAGTTCCAAAAATTCCTTTCGGACAAGTCCAAAAATTTCCAGATCCAAAACTGCCTTTTGGACATTTTCAGAAGTTCCGAAAATTCCTTTTGGACAAGTCCAAAAATTTCTAGTAGCAATTTGGTTCGCAGACATTTTTTCGGAAATTCCGAAAGGGAATTTCGGACAACTCCAAAAATTTCCAGAAGCAATTTTTCTTCACTGCCATTTTCGAAAGTTCCGAAAAGTGATTTCGGACAAGTCCGAAAATTTACAGAACCCAACTTCGCTTCTCGGTTATTTTCGGAAGTTCCGAAAATCACTTTCGGAAGTTCCGAAAATTTCTAGAAGTGAAAACTTGGTTCTGTCTATTTTCGGAAGTTCCGAAAATCGTTTTCGGACAACTCCGAAAATTTCTAGAACACAGAAACTGAGGAGAAACACTTTCTTAAAAAATATTTGAGCACTTTCATCACTCCTCATATGTCAATGCATCATCCCTCTTAATAGTGCGGTTTTCCTAATGAACCAAAGAGAAGAAAATAAACAATATAACCTTTGATCATTGCCGCAACACAAAATTTTCTCGCATTCGTTGAGCGCTACACACCGTCACGGACTAACAATCCTTCACATTCACTCAAACAAAATTGTTAGTCCTCTCTAATCGTATTATCATTAATCATCAAAACAATTAGGGGCCTAGATGCACTTTCAGAACTACAACGTGTCCGTGTTAGAGTAGCCACCCTAGAAAGAAGCCTTATGCCTATGTTTCGCCAAGGCCACTATACACCTGATTTCATGTATGGTGAAGATGCTATGTATGCCCCAGTTGAAGAGTTACCACAACCTTCTGGAAATTACCAAGAGAGAATTCCACCTTCACCCTCTACTATCGTGACAACCTATCCACCAGTTGGAACCACCGGACAATTTGGACCACCAAGTCATGTTCATTGGTATGGACGAGTTTTTGAACTAAAAATGAATGACTAAACATAGCCCATGTCCAACCTTTGTAACTATGGTAAGACTACCTTAGGAAGACTTGAAGTTGTAACCCACTTGTAGCATGGTTAGTGTGGGACCTTTTATATGTTCTTGGTAGCCCAATTTTGGAGAGAACCATTTATGTAAAATATGTATTACGGCTGCCATGTAACCCCATTTATGTAAGCACTCTATGGATGAATGTAATAGTAACTAGAGACCCATTTATCCTTATTTTCCTAACGACTGTGCTTGCTGTCCAGAAATTTTCCATTGGCCCAAAAGTGAGCTCAACAACGCGAGATCACGACCGTAATGTTTAAAGGTTGTACCTAGCCTTAACCTTAACATACTAGTAGTATCCAACAATGCCCTTTTAAAATTGTGTAGTTTTCCAATAGCTTAATTTTACCCTCATTCACCAAATTAAGAAAAACCCTTGACCGAATGTGACTTCAATAAGATTGTATTACAACCATAGGTTTTGAAAAGTTGTACCTTGTCACAACCTTGAAACACTAATGACCTCTAACGACGCATTACCAATTGGTCATATTTTCCATGAACCGTACTCGCCATGACCGAATAACCACCGATCCACGCTCGGCCGAATAAGATATTCTTATTACCTTAACTGCAGCAAGTCGATAATACAACTTAAAAAGCTTTTATAAACTCTTATTCCTTAGAAGAAAGAGTTTGCATAACAAGATCAACTAATGACTTTTTCAAGAAAAAGCTTTTTGTTGAGATATTAAATCTAGTATGTTTGAAAAGATTTTCTAAATACCAAAAACTGATAATGTTGTGTCATTATCAGGGAGTCAACCTACGCCTGACCCTCTTTTCCTTCCACAACCCAACCCAAATCTCGGGGACGAGATTTATTTAAGGGGGACAGATCTGTAACATACCAAAAATTCGAGTTTTGAATTTTAATTACACTTAAATAATAAAAATATGTTTTCGAGTTGTTGACCAAAAATTTTCAATTTTAAAACCTAGGTGAGGTTAAACTAGCCGTGATTATAGGCATAATTATAAATGACTTAGAACTTCTTCCTTTCTAAAATAATTCGACATGTAAAATATTTTCACATTTGCATAAACACAAGTTGTGATGTGTAATTTGAGTCTTTTAAAATGTTTCTGGATCTTGGATGCATTACATACCAGGCCTCATGAACACAACAAGTATACATATAGGTTAATTCATATATATACATAATACCAGCACTACACTAGTCATCACCCTAGGTGCACCCATGCTTAAGTATTTTGTGAGTTAAGCATGGTAAACAAGGAGTAAGGTCTAAACACATCATTTCTGGATAATGATAAATTAAGAATATGATGTTCCAATCATTTATATATACATTTATAATAGAAACATTTAAAGGTTGATAAGCTCACCGAATATTTAAAAATAATTAGGTGCAATATAAAATCATGGGGAAATTCATGTAAGTGTTATTCCATACATATAACTTACTGAAATTTTGGTGTAATTTAATATGAACATTTGATACCCCAACCACTTAGGTCAAAACAGTCAAACTATATATTATTTCTAAACCCTAATCGGCAAATCGGATACACTTCTCATATGTGCATTTTATCACATGAAAATGTACAGGGGATATATTTTATTCAAATACTAATCTATTTATCAGGAATTAATATAATTTTTCCAGATTTTATTTTATAGGTTTTGGCCTCCTAAATATTCAGATCAATTTCGGCTGGACTGAATTTGTTTATTTTCCTGAGAATAAAATATAGGGAATTTTTGTGTGGAACCAAATAAAATGGAATCTAGGTATTTTTTTCTACCACCAGAAAAATCCACATGGTTTTATAATTCACACAAATTAAATTATGGAATTGCAAAGAAGGGAGAAGGAAAGAAATAGAGAAAAACTCTAAAATACATATAGACAGCTGTTCAGCATTCATTCTACCCATCTCTCTCACTTCACCTCTGTCTGCATCGGCCTGGACCCACTTGGCAGCCACACAAGCTAGCTCCCACTCGGTTCAAACCGCTCCAGCGCCCTACAGAACGAGAGAGACGCAGAAAGGACGAGGAAGACCGACGCCGACGTGCTCGACGCGTGTCCATCGTCGTGTCCACCACCGAGCTCGCCATATCCTCTCCGACCGCGTCACACATCTATTCTCTCCATTCCAGTGCCGATCCAACCGAGAGAGTGAGAGCTCAGCCTCTCCATCGCCCATATTCGCGCCATCGGCCGTGGAGACGACGACCATCGCCACCGCCTTTGAGCCTCGGTCGTCTCTCTTCTTCTTGCGTTCCATCACCCCCACAAGATGTCGCGTCCATTCCTTTAACCTCGCACCGTTTCATGCAATGAACCGCTCGGAACGCCATCGCGCCCACGGGAGCGCCAGAGCGCCGCCGCCTTGGCCTCAACGTCGTCCGGCCATCCTCGACCAAGTCAGACCACACCACGGCGCCATCATCTTCGTCTTGACCCCAGGAGCTCGCCGACCGAAGGAATCGAGCTAGGACGCTGTGGACCCGGAGATCGATCTCCTCTTCTCTAACTCCGGCCGCTGGACTCCATCGTCGAATTCTCCTTCTCCGGTGAGCTCCAGAACAATTCCTCACTTGTGGAGCATCCATAGGTGATTATTTAGCTAACCCCTACTCCTCTTAGCAGATCGAGGACCGTAGTGAGCTGACGCCGTGAGGCCTTTATTTTCTGCCGCCGCCGGGATTTTTCCCAAGTCCTCATCGCCATTCAAGCTGTGCCGACCTCGTGCGCTACTCGGTAGGTTTCCAGGACCCCCATAGAGGCATATGCAAGCATCCATTAGCGCCAAACCGAGCCGGAGCCTCACATGCACTTACACCCCAAGAGCCACCACCGCCTACGCCATAGATGCCATCGATTCCGACCACCGCAGCCAGCAAGACCACCACCAAAGGCTTCGCCGTGAACCCCTCTCTATTTTGTCTCATGACCGCTCGCCGAGATCAGCCGCCGTTTGCCTTTGCCGCCGGTGCGAAGCTCACGGGAGCACTGTTGCCCGTGCTCCCCTTGCGCCGCCTCACTGACGTGCGGGCCCGTTGTAACATACCCAAAATTTGAATTTCAAATTTTGCATCTGAAAATGTCGAGAATAATTTTTTCTAAATAGGATTACTAATATTTTTAAACTAAAAACCTAAGTGAGCCTATTATGACTAGTTTTAATATGCAAAGTCACGAATAATTTAAAACTTTTCCTTGATAGATCAAAGAAAATAAAACATAGAGTGTGTGCATCTATTTGTATAGTGTATTATTGTGACTTGAGTCCTTCATGTGCATTTGGATTTTCGATTTGCATTTCATAATAGGTCCCATGAATAATAGCTAAAATCTAGACAAACAACTAAACCATTAGGGCCTAGTGCTAACTAATGGAAAATAATACATAGAAACCATAATACACCTTAAACTATATCAACAAGGCCAATTTCAAGCCCCACAAAACTAATTTGGTCATCCATCTGAAGACAAGTCATGAACATGGAAGTGAACAAATAAATTAACTCATATAGGGTATATTCTATCCTAATCGTCTCTATAAGCATTCTCTTAATTTAATACTAAAGTAAACTTATACATAAATAGGTAAGAAGCTTATGACATGTGTAAGGTAAACTGTAATTCTAACATATCAACATCACCTCGGGTTAAGAGGAGTCCAAATATAACTTTTATAAACATTTACATGCACTTAGGAAAGGGAAACACATATAAAAGATAAGTCTTGCGGATTATCTAAAATATTTTGTGCAAGATAAAATCATGGAAAAATTTAGGTAGAATATGATTAGCACAAGCTATTCACTGTAATTTTGGTCAAACATTAACACTCAAGTTGATACCTCAAATAAATAGGTCAAACTAGTTGAATAGCAGGCTAATTAAAATCTTTATTGGCTAAAACAATACCTCACCCAATAGTGAATTAAAATGCATAAAAGTGTATATGGTAAATAATTTATTTAAATACTAGATTATTTATCATATCCAAATATAATTTTTCTAGAATTTTTATTCTCCGTTTGAGCCTCCTAAAAATTCAATCTAGCTTTTAAATAGTCCATCTTTGTTTAATTTCTGTGATCAAACTATCCATAATTTTTGAGTGTAACCAAAGAAAATGGAAAATAGGAATTTTTATCTATCTCCACAAAAATACATTTTAATTTATCTTTCCCACAAAATAAGTTATAGAACTATAAAGAAGAGGAGATGAAATAATCCTAGAAAAATAGTTATAGATTAAGTATACTATGAGAACTGACCCATACCTCTCTCACCCACCTGGTTCCCATTTGGCTCGGGCCCACATGACAGCCTCATCGGCTTGCCTGACCCTGTCCACCTCTCCCCTCAGCTATTCCATTCATATCACAGCCGAGAGAGAGAGATCAGGGGCGGTGGCATGGACGACGCGGACGGCGAACATGTTCGACGCGTGGCCCCTACGTGGCCGTCACCGAGCTAGCTCTTAACCTCTCCCAGCCGCGTCGCCCATCTCGAGTGGTCAAGCCGGAGCCGTGCACCCTAAGCGAAAGGAACCCTAGCCCCTCCTTTAGCCTCAAACTCGCCGTCGGCCGTGAGGGAGATGAAGCGACCGGAACGCCGCCATGCCGACGACGCTCGGGAGCGCGCTCTGGGTGTCACCTCCGGTGGCATCGTCGCCGTGCGCTATGAAGGAGGCAACCTCGGGCCGAGCCCTCTCGCCATCAACCTCCCCTTGGAGTCCTCTTCAAAAGCCCCCAAGTTTCCCAGCCGATGGTGAAGTGAGCACGGAGATCGGCGTCATCTTCTCCAACTCCGGCCGCCGGCGTCGGTCTTCGATTTATGCCGCTTCGGTGAGCCACTGTCCGATCCCTTGCGCGCACACCATCCCTGTGACCTCACAACCCTCGTGCATGGCTTCCTTTAGCAGCTCGTCGTCCCGTTCGAGCCGTCGCCGTTCACCCGCGGAAGGACGCCGTCGCCGGGAAGTTCCGCAAGTCGCCGCTGCAGCCAAGACCTTGACGACCTCATCTGAGCCCACGGTGAGTCTCCTAGTACCCGAAGGAGCCACGTCCATGCATCAATTTGGCCGGACCAAGCCCGTGACCTCTCTTCCTTTTTCAGCCATGAAGCCGCCGCCGCTTGCGCTGTCGCCGGTGTCGACTCCGACCATCTCCGGAGATGAGACCACTGCCGACGGGTTCGCATGGATGTCCTCTACATTTCTTCTTTTTGGTGCGTCGGCCGAGGAGCCGCCGTTCGTCGCCGGCGCTGACGGCAAGCTCGCCGGTGAGCTTTGCTGCTGCTGCTGCTTTGCTGCTGTTTCTTTCTCACCGAGCATATGACATGCGGGCCCCACTGCATCTAGAGACAAGGACCTCGGGTTCCAATCTCAAAACTCCGAGGGCTTTTCTGCAAAACTACACTCACTGACCAGTGGACCCATATATTTTGAATTTTAGAAAAATATAAAGGAAATAACTAAAGCAATTCTTGTTGAACTAAGAATTATTCAAACTTGTAAAATCCCTGTAAAATCTACTATAATTCATTTTGAAATAAATCTAATTCCAGCAGATTCATTGAAAAGTTCTCTAAACTTGTATGAAGTAAAATATGGCACTTTTTATAATGGAGATAACTCCAAAATTTAAAATAGAAGATAAATTTCATTTTTACGTAATCCACTTTCTTAAATACATAGCGAATTCATTCTAAGTCAAAATAATGTGGACTAAACTTTGTTAGGACCATAAAATGATTCATTTTATTTCTGTAACTGTTGATCTATAGGAATTGATATATAAAATGCCTCCCAATTTGCATAGCATATATATGATCATAGTTAACATAAACCCTTCCAAAATTTATATAGGGTTAGTTATAAATTCAAATTAAATAGTTTCAGATTTCTTAGGCCAATAATTTTATGATCTTAAATACCATGAATTAAAATGTAAACCATACATTACAAGAGCACGTCTAAAATTTGTGTAGAGTAGATTATAGCATAATATATGCTATGATTTGAAAAATATATTGGGAATTCATTCAGGCACCGAGAATTATGAACTCAAATTTATTAAACCTAGAAAGTTACCCACTTGTTTACTAGAAACCAAAATTTAAGACATGATGTATATAAAACACTTTTGGAAGTCTATATAACTTAGAGTTGATTTTATGCATCCTATAGGTTATAAAATTTATAACACATTCATAGTAGCCCTAAATATTGTAAACTAAATTTTGTTAAACTTTAAAGAAAGTACTCTTTGCTGCAGTAACCTAAAACCTCATAGAACTTGAACCTACATACATCTAAAATTTATTAAGACGTAATTAGCCGATGTCTAGTATGGAAGTATAAAACTCATAACTCATAAATTCTAAACGATAAAATAGAAAATATTTCACCATAATTCATGATTAATCAACACATAATCATTGTAGTAATTTCATGCAGGTTAGAAGCATTTTTGGATTTTTGAATGATTTGGAGTTATCTCGGTTGCCGTTATTTCATATAGTCATCGACATCGCTTTCGGTGAGGAGTTTGGATTTTATTGCTGACTATGGTGGAAATTCTAACTAAGGCAAGTTGCCCTCCTCTTTTGAACACTTTGATCCTATGTTTTTATTAGGCAAACATTTTCTATTGCAAAGTTGCACACGTTTAGATAGTTATGTTTGGAAAAACTATTTGAAAGTGAAGAAATGATAGTTATGACCTATTTGCTGCATAATCCTCGTTGAGAATTGTTATCCTTGATGTTTGTAACCTTAGAATGGTTTAGAGTACTTCCATGTGCTCAACTGGGCTTATAATTACTAGTCATAATGTCATATGCTTAGCTATGCTTAGTGATTTGCTAATAAACATTGTGATCACTTTATATATTTGAAAATAGGCAATTTACAATTTATGGACAGAGGCTTCGCCTCTGGTTATTTGTGAAATAAAATGGAGTTAAACATATTTCTAGACTTGGGCGGCGAGTGGTGTACATATAGTAGTAGTTGTGCACCGATAGGGGGAGCGTTCGCCTGAGTCGATTAAGGACCAAACTCTATGTTACCAACTAAGTATATAGTACTGCCACATGTGTTAGTATGGGATGACCTTAGCTCATTAAGTTGTTTAATGTTTAGCCTTGCATATTGGTAGGTCGAAGTAGAATGAATTAGTCTTAGCGATGATTCATAGGAACTTCCTATTTACCACTGAGGTGGTAGTTTAGGCGTCTAAGTTTGTCCAATTCAACGGTATAGTGCCTCGTGGGGGAACGGATTTGTTCGCTGCCACGGCGTTAGGTTTAATGCGTGGGCCTGCCACCTAACGGTTTTGGGTCATTCCTAGGGTGGATTCACACTTGCCGTCGCTGATGCAAGGCTAGACACTAAGCAATGTAACGGCTAAGTTGTGACCTCTAGTCCGCACTCAACGTGTAGAGTGTGGGGTGCTAGGCCGGCACCGAACCAACTAGAGTGTAGCCTTCTGGCTTTTATCGCATCATGTGGATTTGTACGAACTCTACAGAGTTAAAACTAACCGGTTAGCCGTGCTCACGGTCATGAGCGACTTGGGGAAATAGCATGAGTGTAATTTTATTCTTTCTAAAACACTTTATAAAAATGGTTGAAGATGGGAATTTGAGGATGGTTTATGATGATAATGATGAGGAGAAACGATGATTATATTTCTATAATCATTTATATGGATCACCATGTTTTACTACTTACTTTACAAAATTTACCGTTTTGTAAAGTATTGTGAAACAACTTAGCTTTATGCAAATGAACCTACAAATAGCCGTTCTTTGATATTTAGAGCTTGCATGTATGTAGGATTGTATTGTCTTGCCAGTACATTAACATGGTTAATGTACTGACACTTGTATCTTTGGTGGAATGTTTGTCTAAATTATTTTGCAGGTTTAGTTGGTTTCGTTGATCTTCTCAGGACGGTTCATTAGGGGTCTACCCCCTAGTCGGATTGCTTACGGGTCTTGGGTAAATAAGCTTCCGTACGAACCTCTATTTATAAGACCGTTCGGCCATATATATATCCTAGACTTAGATTTTAAATTCTTTATGAATTAGTAGTCGTCGTTTAAGAAAATCATTTGCTTTGATGAAAGTGTCTTGGTATGTTCTAGCTTATAGAACTATCCAGACATGAGTATGGATGTTGATCAAACGAGATGTTGTAGAGCTTAGCAAATTGTCAAGTCTCCTGAGATGTGTAACACATCTGGTCGCTGCCTTCGTGTGGTTTGACGGGCACGTCTCAGGCTGAAGTTGACTGGCACGCTAAGTCCCAGCAATGTCTCTTTTGCCCAATATTCGGCACTACGTAATTTATATTGAATGGTGATTAGTTGTGATCATGGGGCACATTGAGGCTTGAGTGGCTATTATGCGTGAATGGATCCCACTCTACCAAAATCATGTGGTGATCACAAATGACACCGGACAATATAATTTTCGGGTGCTCGACACCCGTCCAATTAGCGCCTAAGAAAACCGGCTTAGCGAAAGTTTAAAACTCGCGGGGTTCTAAGTGTAAAATTCCCTAGACTTACATGTGGGACCTGGATCTAATTATAAATACCTAGAATCTCGGGGATTCTTAATCAAAACTGTATTATCATGTGCAAAAGTACTGCGGGTTAATTCCTGAGAACCCTAGGGGCTTTTCTGCATAATACCAGGGACTGACTTGTGGACCCTGAGAAATTATAATCTGAAAATATAAAAGAAAATAGCTAGAGCAATATATTTTCAATTGAAAATTATCTCAAACTTGTAAAATCTATATAAAATCAAATATAACTCATTTTGAGATGAAACCAATTCCAGTAGATTCATAAAATTGTAAACTTTAATATTGTAGAATAAAATCCTATGCTTATAGTATGACTTTTATTTCTAAAATTTCAAATAAGAAATAGTTAACCTATGACTTGTAAAAATGGTAGAAAATTCATTTGAACTTTAAATGGAGTGAACTAAATTTCTGTAGAATCACCAAAGTATGAACTTTAATTTGGTAAAATAAAATATGATACTTTCTGTACAGGAAGACATCATTAATAATTTGTTTAGTAAAGTAACCACTATATGTACCTTTTAATTTCAACAAATTGTAGGAAATTCATACTAGCTCTAAAATTTATGAAACCAATTGTGTTAATCTTAGAAAACCATCCTCTTCACCTCAGTAAGGTTAATTTGATCAAAATCCTATATTTAAAATGTTTCACAACAATATATAAGTAAATAATACTATAGGTTAATACAAACTTGGAAAATTCATAACTCCCAAATGAAAAGAGATAAAATAGGAATTATTTTACCTAAATTCATCATAGGTCAGAACCTACCCATTGTGCACAAATCATGCATTTTAGAGCATTTTGTATCTTTCGCATAATTTGGTATTTATCTGCATATCGTGTATTTTGTTTAGATAAATTGCATTGACGGTGACGGAGTGATTTAGGTGATATTCACATTGTGCAAGATCAAGGCAAGTTATTCCTCCCCTCTCCTTTGATCACATTGATACCCATGTTTTGAGAGATGAAATGTGTTGTTTGTAAAACTGCATAAGTATTTGAGTAAAAACGATATTTGAAACTTGGTGAATGGTAGCTATGTCCTTATTGCCGCATAATCTACCTTGATATGTTGTTACCCTTTTATTTGTAACCATAGGATGAATTTGATGAATTTGAGTATTTTATAAATGCTCATTGGAGAGTATATATATATGCTTTTATGTATGCCTTTTGCTTAGCCATGCCTAGAACTATGTAAATGACCAATCTTATGAATTAAGGGATGGGATTTTGAATATTTGAGTATTCTGAACTGAGAATGAAAATGTTAAGTATTTGTGAACTAAAATGTAAGTAAAATGATTTGGACTTGGGCGACAAGTGGTGTGCATATGGTGGTAGTTGTACACCGATAGGGGCAGTGTTCGCCTGAGTTAACTAAGGACTGAACTTCGTGTCACCATCTTAAGTATTTCGTACAACCACATGTGCTATTTATGGGGTAGCCTTAGCTAATTAAGTTACTTAAAGTCTAGCCTTGCATATTGGTAGGCCAGAGTAGAATGAATTAGTCTAAGCGATGATTCATAGGAACTACCCATGAGTGTGTGTTGATGATAATGCTAGCGAATATTACTAGCTGTGTGTGATTCTGTGAGGGTACGGATGGTCCGCCTCACAGCATGGACGTCTAAGTCTGTCCAATTTAATGGTTAGGTGCCTCGTGGGGGAACGGATGTGTTCGCTGTCACGGCGTTAGGTTTAAGGCGTGGGCCCGCCACCTAACGGTTCTGGGTCATTCCCAGGACGGATTCACACTTGCCGTTGTTGATGCAAGGCTAGGCGTTAAGTAATGTAAAGGCTACGTTGTGACCTGTAGACCGCATTCAATGTGTAGAGTGTGGTGGTACCGACGGGTACCGAACAAACTAGAGCGATTTACATCATGTGGGTAAAGCTGTACAAACTCTGCAGTCTAAAACTAATCGATTAGCCGTGCTCACGGTCATGAGCGACTTGGTGAAGTGTCATGAGTATAGATCTTTGATTTATGATTTCAAATGATGCTTTGTGAATTATGGATTTGAAAATGATAACTTGGGTTAAGTTATAATGATTATGTTATACTGATGATGAATGTGGGACTTGATGACGGGTAGGCAATCAAGTATATTATTATGATGAGATTATGACTTGTTGCCGGTGTGGGCAACAAGAGTATATTTATGATGATTAATATGGCGAAAATTATGGTATAACTTTGATAATGTTTTGTTAATTGAATCATCAACTCTTTTACAAATGATTGTGACCTAAAACTGGCTTTATGCTAAAAATGAGCTACACATATAGCCTTTTCTTGATTTAATGCCATGCATGTAGTATATTAGGATTGATATGTGCTTGCCGGTACATTAACTCGTTTAATGTACTGACTCTTGTTATACTGGAATATCCATTTTGCAGGTTGTGTGCTTAGTCTAATCCGAGTGAATCGGGTGATCGTTGTTTCTTCTAGGACTGGATCAAAAGGGTTATCTCCCAGTCGGCTGCTTGTGGTTTCGGGTAGCCAAGCTTCCACAGATCAGTAATTATCTGGCCGATTGGCCTAAGTATTTAATTAAATATGTAGATTAAAGTTTATTTGTGTTTAATCCCTATTATTCTGATTTTCATCGCTTAGATGAAAGTGTGAAACTATAGCTTATTCTGGGATCTAGTTCTACACCAGTATGGGTATTGAGCATTTGGGATGTCATAGAGCTTTAGCGAATCTTGTCAAGTCTCCTGAGATGTGTAACATATCTGGTCGCCATCTTCGTATGGTTTGACGGGCATGTCTCAGGCTGAAGTTGACTGGCAGGCTAAAGTCCTAGCAATATCCCCTATGCTCTCTACTCGGCGCTTCAGGTTTTATATTAAGTATGTTGTTTGACTTGATAGAACAGTGATGAGGTTGGATGGTTACCGTTTTTCTTAATTATTACTAGACCCCATCCAACTAAATAATTCGCTCTATCATCTCCGGTAACTACATAATATTTAACCCGGGGTGTCCCCACAGTTTCCCTTTTCAATTTTGCACTCATCAATATCCTGCCAACGCTTTCCTCTTTTTGCAGCCTAAGACTATATCGTCTCTTGCCAGCCTGAAGCATAGTGCAATGCCTCCTCTTTCTCCAAGCTCTCAGCCTTCACCTCCTGCATTGACAAGTTCTTTTCACCTTATCTTTTTACTCTTTAGCCGATACTATATGATCTGACACTTGTCTTTTTCAGCCTAAATCTCCAACGGCTTCTCACCATCAGCCCGCTTCCAGTGAACACACTCCTTCAGTTGCTGGCAGCCATCACGAAAAAGAGTCAACTACTGGTGCTGCCGCACTGATGGCCCAAGTATACTTGAATAAAAAGAAACACCTTCTATTGGCTCAATACTGTTTATCTTTCTAACATCAATTGTATCTTGCAGAATCTAGCCGATATGTTCTCCTTTGACATAAGGCAGTTTTTGGACAAGGAGGATGAAGAAACTACCAGCAAGGCAAAATCTCCTATCTCTGAAAATTTGAGAGGCCAACTGCTGGACATATCTGATTGGCTGGGTGCTTCACTAGATGCTTTAGTCAATGACAGTGGACCGATCAAGAGGATAATTCAAGAAATCCAAGACCAGCTGCCGACGAAGTCATTAACGCTATTTTCCCTACAACTTACCTTGAATCGTGCCAATTCCAATACCAAAGAGCTCTGCAAAGGATTTCAGATCGTCTCGAGCTCAAGGCTTTGGAATTGTAGACCCCTGTTTTTTCCAACAGGAATCATTCGTGTACACTGTACCATTTTCTTGGATCAAGTAGTCTGGTACACATGAACTCATAGTTGAAATACCAATTGCGCATACATAAGCGTTGAGTATGAATTATTACAACAATAGGCCCGAAGGCATAGTTTTAGAACAAGGGACCAAACGGTCCGGAATACAACCAAAAGCAGAAAATAGATAAGGCAGCGGATTAGAGGCGGCGACGACACCATTGCCATAGGCAATGACTGTATCTAAGACCTATTGAGCGCCATCATCATCTGCAACCTCCTGGTAGTAGGCATAAGGATCCTCCGAAGCGTCATCTCCGACTTCTGGTTGAGTTGTAAATTGCAAGGGTGAGTACCAACCGTACTCAGCAAGCCACCACAATAACAATGCATATTAGAGGGTATTTCAAGGAATGGCTTCAGGTTCTTTTGCGTAAAGCAAGTTTTGTAAATCTTTTCACAAGCCTAAGACCTAGCATAGATTGATCAAATTTTAATACCATAGTTCATTAATCAATGACGGTTCTGTCCACCATCCATTGTGGTCCCAAGGATGGCTTCCCGCCATTGGGTCATCATGGTTTTCTGGGATCTACCCCTTCTCGCCTCCCGAGAAGTGGATCCACCAGCTTAAAAATCATAATGTAATGTTCCATCCCAATCAGTTTAAGAATTTAGAGTCTAGCCAAGTGTAATGCACATCCCGGTGCTCAATAACCGCGAGCATGGCTATTCGAATAGATTTGATTTACTCACACTGCAGTGGATGTACACTTTAACCGTACTCCGTGGCCGTCCAACGCATGAGCCTCGTCTTAACACATGAGACGCGTCACGGCAAAGCTTTTCAATAACCTCACATTGGCAGTACCCGCTCCATGAACTTGCATCCTCATGCACTCTAGGCGTCACAAGTTTCTAGCAGTGAGAGGAGTTCTGGCGCTCCCGGAGAGGGAAGACTTACACATGCATTAAGTTATAATTCAGTTTTTAGGTTTACACATGGCGGTCCTACCGGTGGCGACCCCACAGTAGGCCCCCGCCTCTCATACACATCAAGAAGACCACTATGCATGGATACTGCCTCCGCTCGGCTATTTGCTCCGCTAGGTCTATACCCATTTGAGAAGTACGGTTGTACGGGGGTCGTTTCATGCTTAGCTTCATGGCTCGGTCCTTAACTGACCAGGGTTGGCACTTGCCTTTACCGGACACCACCCAAGTCCTCCAGCCGCCCGAGTCGAAAATGGTTGTATAGTTTTATTTTTCCTTTCGCAACCCATGTCATCAGTATCATGGCAATGTGGCGCTCATGTCTCCACATGCCGCATCTCAACCACCTTCCCAAAGGTAGTTACCCGTGCATAAAGCGTTTTGATAAATATGAATATGCATGATTCTAAAGTAGCATGGCTAAGCATTGTCAAGTATTGACTAAAAATACACCATATTGTGGACAACAAGGCTTACATGGATAATCAACATCAAAGGCAAGGCATATAGCAAAGTAGGCATTCACATATATTCATATAGCATGCAACTTTATTTTAAATCCAAAATAAGTTCGCAATTGGTTCAACATGCTCAAGGTTTAGTGATGACTTGCCTTGCTCGAAGTCCTGCGGGTCTTGATCCTCGTTCGGAATCGCAACTCTCTCGGGGTCTAGAATTACGTGTGAAAGAAATTAATTTGAATTCAATTAGAATTCAAATGAAACCTAATAAAATCCAATTAGAAAAAAAATCGAGTGCGAGCGTTGAAATTTTGTTATCGATTCTATTATTTACGAAATAGTGAAATTCTGATTTTCACCCTTCTAGACCTAAAGTATTGGCGACTTGACAATTAACGTATTTTACCTATTTTAGTTTACGCGATTCCTAATAAATCCGCACTATAACTAGGTTCCGATAATAATTTACCCTAATATCTACCATATTTCAATCATTCACCAAAATAAATAACTAGATAAATAAATAAATTAATAAATAACCAATTAAATAAATCACCACAATTTATTTTCTAGGAATTTCCAAAAATAATCTACGATTAATTCTCCGACTATTATATACATAGATATATATATTTACAGATTCAACTTCCCATTCTATTATTATCGTTAATATTATGTTAGATTATTATTATTTTTTATTTATTTTTTTCCCTTTTCTTCTTTTTTCTTTCCTTTTCTTTCCTTTTCTTTTTTTTCTTCTTTTTCCTTTTTTCTTTTTCCTCTGTTCTCTCCTCTCTGCCTCGCTCTCTCTTCCTCTCTCTTTTCTCTCTCGGCCTCTCTCTCGCAGGCGGCGGCGGCATGGCGGAAAGGAGGAGGAGAGGGGGGAGGCTTACCAGTGGCGGCGAGGCAGCGACGGCGAAAAAACTCAACAGAGGCAGTGCAAGGCGGCAGCCCGGAGCGGCGAAAAGGAAAGGGGGAGGGCGGGGAGAAAAAGGGGAAGGGAGTGGGGCGGTGCGCGGAGGAAGGGGAGGCCAGGGGNTTATAGGGGCGGGGGAGGGTGGCCGGCGTGGGGAGCGAGACGGCCAGGCGACAACGGCAATGGCGACAGGCGGCGAGGGCACGGCGCGGCGCGGCAGAGGCCACGGCGTGGGGCAGGAGGTGCGGCGCAGCGCGACAGTGACGACGACGCGCACGAGGCGCGAGGCGGCCAGGCGCGGCGCGCAGCAGAGGGAGGGGCGGCGACGGGACGGCGCGACGCAGGGCGCGAGGCGCGGCACGACGGTGACGGCGACGCGTGCGGGGTGGGACTCGAGGCGGCGCGGCGACACGATTGCGACGGCGACGTGCGCGGGGCACGAGGTCGCCAGGCGCGGCACGCGACAGAGGGAGGGGCGGCGACGGGACGGCTAGGGACCTAATCGAGCACCTAGGGGGCAATGAACAGTGCATTTTTTTATTTTTGACTATTTTGATTGATTTCCTATTTAAAATTTGCCCCAACATTTCTAATTTGCACACAAATGAATTTTTCACACTATTTGTGTTATTCCAAATTAAAGATTTACCCAAGATTTTATATCACCCATATTTATCGATATACATTTATATATTTATATATGTAGATATATATATATATAATTTCCTATTTTAAGGTATAAATTTAAGCTATACAAAATAGAAAACTCGCTTATGATATTCATGTCGATTATTTTATTTGGTACCAATTTTGCTTAAAGCTTTACTTCAATTTATATTTCTCTTAATTATTTACTTAGCCAATCTCTAAAGCCAGTGCTAGGAACGGAAGCCGATGACCTGCGCTCCATAGAGGAAATCAACCAAATTCGCCTGCGTGCATATCGGCAACCCAAAACTTTCTAGGTTGATGTAATAGTTCTAAGTACTAAAACTTTTGCTCAAAACACTTGAAATTTTTTTGTGTAATATAACCATCGGCCTTCGAGCCGATTTTATTTCTACTCTTTACATACTTATACATGTTTTGAATTTTTTGGTCTAAGGGTGATAATACATATCGACCATCTTAAGGCAATGCAATACATACATCGGCTAAACAACCGATTATGAGTTAAACCAAACACTTGGATAGTATTTCTTCAAATATTTTCGATTAAGCGCCTTCCCAAAAACTTCTCCATCAAGCCATTCAAGCATATATGCATTTTTAGGCACAAAATGATGAATCCTATAGGGTCCTTCCTAGTTAGGTCACCACTTTCCAAACTTATTATCTCTTGTCCCTATCGACAAAATCAATTTCCAGACGAGCTCTCTTTCTTCAAAAGACTTTGGCACAACTTTCTTGTTATAACACCTTGAAACTCTTTATTTATCCTTCTTGATCTTTTCCAACGCACGCAATCGGACCTACGCCAAATCTTCCAAATTATCAATCATCAAATTATGATAATCATCAGCCGATAACTCATTCTGAAAAGAAATTCTTCTTGAGCCAATGTTATTCTCCCAGGGCAAAATAGCCTCATGCCCACAGACAAGTTGATAAGGTGGCACTTGTGTAGCTGCATGACTTACCATATGATATGCCCATAGTGAATCGGCTAAAGTAGTATACCACTTTTTAAGCTATTCTGCATCAAACTCTTGTTCGAAGCTTCTGCTTGTCCATTGGCTTCATAATTTTTAGGGCTGGTATGAATTTCCTATGTATTATACAAGTAGTAACGTATCCTATGTTGATAGTTAGTAATATTAATTTAACGGATAGTATTTGTATTAAGTGTTCTAGATTTTGATCAACATAGATAAAGAGCATAATTATATGAGTCTAACATTACTTTACTTCAGCTTATTTGGAGCTAAAATATGTCCTATAATTTTTAGAAGTTAAAGTGTACCTGTAGTGGTTATTTTACTAGGTATATTATTGGTACTGTTTCCTGTACAGAAAGTATCATATTTTATTTTACTAAATTAAAGTTCATACTTTGGTGATTCTATAGAAATTTAGTTCACTCCATTTAGAATATAAATGAATTTTCTACAAATTTTACAATTTGTATATAAACTATTTCGTATATGAAATTTTAGAAATAAATATCATACTGTAAGCATAGGATTCTATTCTACAACATTAAAGTTCACAATTTTATGAATCTACTGAAGTTGGTTTCACTCCAAAATGAGTTATATTTGATTTTATATGGATTTTACAAGTTTGACATGATTTCAATTGAAAAGATAAAGGTTTAATTATTTTCCTTTTATATTTTCAAATTATAAATTCATAGGGTCGACAGGTCAGTCTCTGGCCAATATGCAGAAAGGCCCCTAGGGTTCACAGGAATTAACCCGCAATCCATAACACGTGCTAATACAAATTTTATTAAGATGCCCCGAGGTTTTCAAGTATTACTAATAAGTCCTTGGTCCCATATGTCAGTCTAGGGAATCTTATAGTTAGAACCTTGTGAGTTTTGAATCCTTGCTAATCCAGATCCTTAAGCGCTAATCAAATGGGTCCCGCATGTCAGTGGCTCAGCTGCAAGGAGAAGCAAGGAAGCAGCGCTCCGGAGCTTCTCGCCGGCGGCAAGGGCGAACGGCGGCCGATCTCTGTGGGCGGTCATAAGACAAAATGGGGAGGGGTTCACGGCGAAGCCGATGGTGGTGGTCTTGCTAGCTGCGGTGGCCGGAATCGATGGTGACGACAATAGAAGCAGCGGTGGCTCTCGGGGTGTTGGTGCATGTATGGCTCCGGCTTGAATCCGTGCGAATGGGTGCATGCATGCGTATCTACAGGTGTCCTAGAGACTTACCGTAGAGCGCGCGAGGGTCGACGATGCTTGTACAGCGAGGACGGCTTGAGAAATCTCTGACGGCGGCAGTAGATGGAGGCTCCACGGCGTTAGCTCGTTCCGGTCGATCAATAACTAAAAGAGGACATCCGTGAGGTCCCTGAGGTCTCTGGGATGGCTCATGAGCAAGGAATCGAAGTGGGGCTCACCGGCGAAGACGAATTCGAGTATGGAGTCCGGCGGTCGGAGTTGGGGAAGAGGAGGTCGATCTCCAGTTTCACAGCGTCCTAGGTCGATTCCTTCGGTTGGCGGGCTCCTGGGGTCGAGAGGAAGACGATGGCGTGGCGGTTTGGCTTGACTTGGTCGGAGTTGGCCGAGCGGTGATGATGCCGAGGCAGCGGCGCTCTAGAGTTTCCTGGGGCGCGGTGATGTTCCGGCGTGATGGCTGCAAGATATGAGACGAGGTTAGAAGGATGGACGCGGCATCTTGTGGGGGTGATAGAACGCAAGAAGAAGAGAGACGACCGTGGCTCAAAGGGGGTGGCGATGGTCGTCATTCCCACGGCCGACGATAGAGATGGAGGAGAAATAGGGGCTCCGGTGCTCTCTCTCTCGGCTTGGTCGGCTTGGGAATGAAATGGGAGAGGAGGCGATGCGCTGGAGAGGAAATGGCGAGCTCGGCGGCCGCCACGGCGATGGACACGCGTCGAGCACGTCGGCGCCGCTTTCTCTCTCGCTCTCTGCCTCTCTCTGATGGCTTGAGCGGAGGGAGGAGGTACACAGGGGTGAGGGGTAGCTCATGTGGCTGCCAAGTGGGCCTATGGCGATGCAAATAAAGCTAGAGTGAGAGAAGTGGGTAGAACTCCCGGTGAACTACTGTATATGCGAATTTTCAGGGTTTTTCTCTATTTCTTTCTTCTCCCATCTTTATAATTCCACAATTTGATTTGTGTACATAATAAATTAATGTGGATTTTTCTGGAGGTAGATAAAAATACCTAGATTCTATTTTCTTTGGTTTCACACAAAAATTCCCTATATTTTATTCTCAGAAAAATAAATAAATTCAGTCTAGTTGAAATTGGTTTGAATTTTTAGGAGGCCAAAACCTATAAAATAAAATCTGGAAAAATTATATTAATTCATGACAAATATATTAGTATTTAAATAAATTATATCCCCTGTACATTCTCATGTGATAAAATGCACATACGAGATGTGTATCCGTTTTGCCGATTAGGGTTTGGAAATAATTTGTGGTTTGACCGTTTTGACCTAATTAGTTGAGGTATCAAATGTACATATTAAATTGTACCAAAATTCTAGTGAGTTATATGTATTGAATAGTATCTACATGAATTTCCCCATGATTTTATATTGCACCAAATACATTTAGGTATTAAGTGAGTTCACCTATCTTTGAATGTTCCTATTATAAACATACCCTTAAATGATTGGAAAATTATATTCTTAATTCAAAATTAACCAGAGATGATGTATTTAGACTTTACTTCCTATTCACCATGCTTAACTCACAAAATACTTGAGCATAGACATGTATATGTGTATTTGAGTTAGGCTAAATGCTCTTAAGGTGATGACTAGTGTAGTGCTTGTATTACTTATGAATTATTATGTATACACATTTATGCTCATGAGACCTAAAATGAAATGCACCCAAGATCCAAAAATATTTAAAAAGGACTCAAATCACACACTACACCTTGTGTTTATGCAAGCATGCACATGTTAGGCATGTCAAGTTAAACTTAGGAAAGAGAAGTTTTAAATTGTTCGCGAATGTGCACATGGGCACCAGCTAATTTAATCTTACCTAGGTTGTAAATTTGAAAAATTTTGGTCATCAACTTGAAAACACACTTTTTTATTTAGGTGAAATTAAAATTCAAAATTCGAATTTTTGGTATGTTACAGATCTATCCCCCTTAAAATAAATCTCGTCCCTGAGATTTGGGTTGGATTATGGTCAGAAATGACGGTTAGGTGTAGGTTGGCTTTCTGATCATGATACAATATTATCAGCTCTTATTATTTAGAAAATCTTTTCAATCATAGCAGATTTAATACCTTCAACAAAAAATTTTTCTTAAAAGGCCACTAGTTGATCTTGCTATGCACATTCCTTTTTCCAAAGGAATAAGTTTATAAAAACTTTTTAAGTTGTATTATCGACTTGCTGTAGTTAAGATAATAAGAATTCTTATTCGGCTAAGGGAAGAGCGGTGGTTATTTGGTCATGACGAGTACAGCTCATGGAAAATATAACCTATTGGTAAAGCGTCTTTAGAGGTAGTTAGTATATTGGGGTTGTAGCAAGGTACAGTTTTTCAAAACCTATGGTCGCAATCCAATCTTGTCGAACTCGAATTCGGTCAAGAGTTTTCCTTAATTTGGTAATGAAGGTATAATTAAGCTATTAGAAAACTACACAAATTAAAAGGACATTGTTGGATACTGCTAGTATATCAAGGCCATGGCTAGGTACAAAACTTTAAACATTACGGTCGTGATCTCGCGTTGCTGAGCTCACTTTTGGGCCAATGGAAAATTTCTGGACAGCAAGCACAGTTATCAGGAAAATAAGGATAACCGGGTTCCTAGTTACTATTACATTCATCCACAGAGTGTTTACATAAATGGGGTTACATGGCAACCGTAATACATATATTACATAAATGGTTCTCTCCAAAATTGGGCTACCAAGAGCATATAAAAGGTCCCACACTAACCATCTTACAAGTGGGTTACAACTTCAAGTCTTCTTAAGGTGGTCTTACCATAGTTATAAAGGTTGAACATGGACTATGTTTAGTCATCCATTTTTAGCTCAAAAACTCGTCCATACCAATGAACATGACTTGGTGGTCCAAATTGTCCGGTGGTTCCAAGTGGTGGAAAAGTAGTCACGGTAGTAGAGGGTGAAGGTGGAATTCTCTCTTGGTAATTTCCAGAGGGTTGTGGTAATTCTTCAACTGGGGCATACATAGCATCTTCACCATACATGAACTCAGGTGTATAGAGACCTTGGCGAAACATAGGTGACGGAGCGTTAACTCCTCAACGGGGGACTGTGAGCGCCCCCCTTTGCCAGTTCGGCCGGGGGCGCAAGGTGGAACTCTTTGCTCCCGATCTGGGGGATTTCAGCGAGAAACGCGGGGACACAGGCGACTTAGACAGGTTCGGGCCGCTGAGAAGCGCCATACCCCACTCCTGTGTTTTGGTGGATCTGAGAGTCGGAAAACTCCAGAGTACAAGTCTCTATCTCTTTCCCCCCTCCTACTTAGGCCTGGGCCACCTTTTATATTGCAAGGGGCTACCACATGGGCCACACGTTGCCTAAAGTAGAAGGAAAACATTCTTTTACATTTAACAGCTATCTGGTTGCTTGATACAAAGGCCACCTGGACAGACGTCGCCGGGGGGACCACACTCTGTTAGGCGGCTGACACCGGGGACGCCAGCGTCAAGCTTCATTAAATGAAGGAGGACTTCCGTGATCCACTCACGTTGGAAATCGTAGATTGTCTAACTGGAGCTGGCATACCAACTCCAGCCGAGAGACGAGAGGCAAAAAGCCCTCATCATTCTGATGTGACGGGGCAAGGCGTGCCGTGGGCTGCCTGGCGCGCGTGCGACGCACAGGCGCCCTGACACAACTTTACCCGCCGTATGGCCAGTCTACGACCGGTCAATCATTGTGACCGGTCTCAGACTGGTTATACATGCGCCACGCCGCATTGTCTGAGCCGCCATAAATGTGGTCAGGCGAACTCTGCCGCGCCCACCTAACTCCGCACATGTGGCACCAATGCCAAAGGGGGTCAGGGAGACCCAGGCCTCGGGGGAAGCCTGGGGGCAGCCCGACCCTCGGGGGAAGACGGGAGGGTAGCCACCACATCGCCCCCAGGCCCGACCCCTCCGAGGGACGCGCCACGTGGAGGCATGGGGCCGCCTGTCCCTTTGGTCTCGACACCCTCGGGCCCATATCACCGACAGTAGCCCCTGGCATTATGCCTGGGTGGCCCCACCCAGGGGAGCGCCCTGGCTTGGCACCACCCCCTAGGTCCGGTGACAAATGGGCCCGGGTCCCTGGAGCGAAAAGACCCAACGGTCACGACCCGTGCACAGCAGGGAAACACCACTCAGCAATAATGGGCGGTCTCCTCGTAACCGCCGCATTACTTGGGGCAACACGCGGACCGGGACATGCCGGTTCGTTTTGCCTGGGGGCGTAATGATGGCGCTTTCCGCGGTAACCGTGCGTAGTAAATGCGGACACGATCTGCCCTGCCTCGACCGCAATGGCCGCACGACCAACGCATGCGCCGGAAGCGGGCGAGTGGGGTAAGTGGAGGCGTGGGCGCGAAAAACGAGGGGACGAAGTAGTGGGCGCGGGAAACGAGGAGTCGAGCTCGGCGGAGGCAAGGGTATAAAGGGCGCCGAGGAAGGGATTCGTTTCCTTCCTCTCGCCACTTTTTCCTTGCCCCAGTCGTACGTGCCCACTACTCGCCACTTCCTTTCGTTCTCACACCCTTCCTCCGCCGGTGCCATGACGCGGAGCTCCGTGCCGCTCGACGGCAGCGTGCTGCCGCCATCCCACATCACTAGCGAGAGGCAGGCCGGGCTGCCACGCCGGTTCATGCTGGAATCTGCCACCCGAGTGGTGGTCGCGCTGGGCGAGGGACGCCCGGCGCCGCACTACCCGAGGCCGCCAGGGCGCTGGAGGGCGAGGCTGCCACAGAGGCCGCCAGCGACGACGCAGGGGGCGTACCCGGGGCCCGATGCCCCAGCGAGCGCCGAGGAAGAGCCGGCCGCGGGGGGAGACCCCGAGGCCAACGCATCAGCCGGTGAGCCAAGCCGTACTCCACCACCACGGGGGCGGCAATCCCCTTTTTCCTCCGCCACTCTGCTAAGCGCGGAGCCTCTCCTGCAGGCTTTGGCCACGGCCAACAGCACGGTGCTGGACGGGCTAAGCGCCCAGATGCAGGCTCTGCACGCGGAGCGGGCAGAGATCGACGCAGCGTGGGCGCGCGTCGAGGAGGGACGGCACTCCGTGGAGGCCATGGTGGAGGCCGGGCACAAGGCGCATGGCTTGCATACCGCGTAGCTCGAGGCCCATCACGGGGCCCTGGCCGAGATCGCCCGCGAGGTGGAGGAGGAGAGGGAGACGGCCCTCATCGCCACCGCCGTCATGGACGGGGCGCGGGACGACCTCCGCCTCCAACACGCGACCCGTATGGCAGAGCTGGAGGAGAAGCTCAACGCCACCAGCGGGGTTCTCGATGCCGTCGCCGCCGCCCGGGAGCAGAGGGCGGCGGAGATCAAGGTGTCGACTCGCCAGCGCGAGGAGGCCCTAGAGGCCCGCACCATGGCGCTGGAGGAGCGCACCGACATGCTCGGGGAGCGGGCCTCACGCCTGCTGGCGGAGAAGGCCACCGTGCGCCGGCGGGCCGGAGCCCTTGATCGCCGCGCCCGGGACCTGGAGGCGCTGGAGGAGCGCGCCCGCACCATAGACGTGCGGGAGGCGATGCTGGCGGCGCGTGAGGCCGCCGCTGCCGCGTGGGAGGTGACCCTGGCGGCGCACGAGGCCGCCGCTATCGAGCAGGAGTCCGAACTCAGACTCCGTGAAGACGCGCTCACCGAGCGGGGACGCGCCCTCGAGGAGGCCGAGGCCGCGGTGCAGTGGCTGGCGGACAGCCTACTTCTCCGCGAAGAGGCGCGGGAGGAGCAGGCGCACTGGAATCTGGAGAGCGCCGCGCCGAGAGGGCCACGCTGGCCAGCGTGCCTCCGAACTCGAGGCGCAGGCAAAGGAGTTGGACACACTGGCGCGCAGCGGCGGGACGGGCGCAAGCCTCGACGACCTAGCCGCCCGCCTCGCGGCTGCCGAGGGCACCATCACCGAGCTGCGGGGCGCCCTGGACTCGTCCGTCGGGGATGCTGAGGCCCTTCGGCTAGCGAATGAGGTAGGGCCCGGCATGCTCCGGGACGCCGTCACCCGCCTTGACCGCGCCGGGCGTTAGGCGGGCATTTGGTGCAGGCGGCACCCTAAGTACGCCGCCAACCAGGGGGGCCTCGCCCAGCGCCTCTCAGAGATGGCCGGGGACCTCGAGAGGCTCCCCGAGGAGATCGAGGAGATGGTGAAGTCCACCTCGAGGGACCTCGCCCGGTGTGCGATGGAGCTCGTGCTGGCGAGCTACCAGGCCCGGGATCCCGACTTCTCCCCGTGGGTGGCGCTTGAAGAGTTCCCCCCCGGGACCGAGGCCAGCGCGTGCACCCAAGTCCGGGAGGCTGCCGGAGAGATCGTCCACGGCTTCGAGGGAACGGCCCCTCGGCTCGTCTTTGCCCTCGACTCCGACGAGGAGGAGGACGGCGAAGACGGTGGCGACGACGACGGCAGCGACGGCGAGGCCGACGGCCCAGCCGCGTCAGGGTGAGGCCTCCGGGCCGATGCTTGTATATGAACTTCGTTTACCTGCAATTTGAACAAGTTTTTAATTCTATATTCGTTACGCTTTTCTGATATACAATAAGACTGGCCTGTCTTGTGATTCCCCTCAAATTTTGACTTGAGCGAGGGTTCGGGCTCGGGCCCCGGCCTCAAGCAGCGCGGGTCGGAGCTAATGCCTTGGAGAGATCTGCGTGTAGAGACTGGCTAGGCCGGGAGCGCGGTGACCGAGCGTTATGGGGGACCCGATTGTGGGCCATTGCTGATTCCCCCCTGGAGTTCACCGCGCCCCGGGGCACGGCTCGGTTCTGGGCCCCGTTGGCGTTCTAGACGACTCGGGCCGCCGAGGGCAAGGATGAGCACGAACAGACTGGCTCAAGTCAAAACACTCAGAAGGCACAACAAAACAGGCACAATCTTTTAAGGAATAAAAAATGCTTGTTACTGAAATACAGGAAGAAACATAAACAAGTATGTGCATATGCATGATGGGAGCCCCCGGCCAACCCTGCGTGCCCGAGGGGACGCGTGGGGTAGGCCCGAGCCCGAGGTACAACACCCGACCCCCTTTTGGGTAGAAGCGGCGAAGATGCTCGATGTTCCACGGGTTAGGCAGCTCTGTGCCGTCTTCCGTGGCCAACCGAACCGAGCCCGGCCGGGGGATACCGATCACTCTGTAAGGTCCCTCCCACATTGGTGAGAGTTTGCTCAATCCAGCACGCGTTTGGACGTGGCGTAGGACGAGGTCATCGATGCAGAGTGATCGGGCCCGGACATGGCGCTGATGGTAGCGCCGCAGGCTTTGCTGGTAGCGTGCGGCTCGAAGGGCCGCGCGCCGCCTTCGCTCTTCCAGGTAGTCGAGGTCGTCTCGGCGGAGCTGATCTTGATCAGCCTCGCAATACATGGTGGCCCGAGGGGACCTCAGGGTGAGCTCGGATGGGAGGACCGCTTCCGCGTCGTAGACAAGGAAGAAAGGCATTTCTCCTGTCGCTCGGCTCGGGGTGGTTCAATTCGCCCAGAGCACCACCGGCAACTCCTCGATCCACGAGTCGCCGTGCTTCTTGAGGACGTTGTAGGTCTTGGTCTTAAGGCCTTTGAGGATTTCCGCATTGGCGCGCTCCACCTGACCGTTGCTTCTGGGGTGGGCGAGTGAGGCGAAACAGAGCTTGATGCCCATGTCTTCACAGTAGTCGCCAAAAAGCTCACTGGTGAACTGGGTGCCATTGTCCGTAATGATATGGTTGGGTACCCCGAACCAAGCAGTGATGCCCCTGATGAATTTAAGCGCCGAGTGCTTATCGATCTTGTTGACCGGATAAGCCTCGGGCCACTTGGTGAACTTGTCGATTGCGACGTACGGATACTTGTACCGGCCCGAAGCCTTCCTGAAGGGACCCAGGATGTCCAGCCCCCAGACTGCAAATGGCCATGAAAGAGGTATGTTCTGCAGGGCCTGGGCCAACTGATGCGTTTGCTTGGTGTGAAACTGGCACGTCCTGCATTCCTGGACCATGGCAGCTGCATCGTGGAGCACTGTCGGCCAGTAGAAACCCTGGCGAAAGGCCTTGCCGACCAAGGTGCGCGAGGCGGAGTGGGCTCCGCACTCGCTCCCGTGGACATCAGCAAGAAGCTCGACGCCTTGCTCCCGAGGAATGCATTTCAGGAGGACTCCATTGGCCCCGCGCCGGTAGAGGGCCCCCTCCACCAGCACGTAGCGCTTGGAGATGCGAATGACGCGCTCACTCTCTTCGCGATCCTCGGGTAGAGTCTCATCTTTGAGGTACGCCTGGATCTCAGTTATCCAGGCGATCTGTCTTGGGGTGTCGGGTTCAAACCCCCTGGACCCCGAGGCCTGGACTCTGACGGGCCTCGGGGATGACATGGCTGCGTCCGTCTCCCCTGTGGGGTCGGGTCGCGCCGACGGCTGGGCGAGCCTTTCTTCAAAGGCACCCGGTGGGGTCAGGGCTCGCGATGAAGTGAGCCTTGAGAGCTCATCGGCAAGCGCATTGTCCCGTCGGGGCACGTGCTGAAGCTCTAACCCGTCAAAATGGCGCTCCATACGCCGCACCTCGCGGGCGTAGGCTTCCATCTGTGGGTCGGAACACCGGTACTCCTTGGAGACCTGGTTCATGACCAACTGAGAGTCGCCTAAAACCAGGAGGCGTCGAATCCCCATTCCGGCTGCCACTCTGAGCCCCGCAAGGAGTCCTTCGTACTCCGCCATGTTGTTGGTTGCCTGGAAATCTAGGCGAATCAAATATCTGAGGACATCTCTGCTCGGCGAGGTCAGGATGACCCCCGCGCCGGCACCCTAGAGAGCGAGGGAGCCGTCGAACTGCATCACCCAATGGGCTGTGTGAGGCAGCCACGAGGGGTTCCCCCCGGTCTCAGGGGCGGAGAGCCCGAGGTCGGGTTCAGGAGCCGGGGTCCACTCTGCCAGGAAGTCGGCGAGGGCCTGGCTCTTGATCGCGTGGCGTGGCTCAAAGCGCGAATCAAATTCTGAGAGTTCGATTGCCCATTTCCCCACTCGTCCGGTACCCTCTCGTTTGCATAGGATCTAGCCGAGGGGGTAAGACGTAACCACGGTGACCCGATGCACCTGGAAATAATGGCGCAGCTTCCTCGAGGCCATCAGAATTGCGTAAAGCATTTTCTAGGCCTGAGGGTATCGGGTCTTGGCTTCCCGTAGCGCCTCACTAACGAAGTAGACGGGCCGCTGCACCTTTCGGCGGGGCCTGTCCTCTTCATTGAGGGCACCGTTCCCGGGGCGCTCATTGCCCGAGAGGCCTTGCCAGGCCCGCTCGGCTTCTGTGCCAATGACCTCGGGGTCGGAGGGCGTCAAGCTGCACCTTCCCGCAGTGGCCTCGGGGCCTTTCTGAGGGTCGGGGGCATCCGGTGCCATCGGACGAGCGGGCAGAGGGCCGTATCCGGACGTCAGGGGCCTTAGGCCGCCGTTCGGCTCGGGGGCCTCTCCTCCCTTCTCTGGCTCGGGTCGGGTCGACACAGGGTGGGGGCGCGCGGGCCGAGGGCAGTCCTCGTCATGCTCCACAACCAACGCCGCGCTGACTACGTTGCCGCCAAGTAGAGCAGCAGCGACTCTTCGGGCTCCGGGGCGACCAGGATCGGGCGAGAGCTGATGTACGCCTTCAACTGGGTGAGAGCTCGCTCAGCCTCCTCCATCCAGGCAAACGGCCCAGAGCGCTTAAGGAGCTTAAATAGGGGCAGCGCCTTCTCTCCCAGCCTCGATATGAACCGGCTTAAGGCAGCCATGCATCCGGTGACGCACTGCACGTCCTTAAGCTTGCTAGGGGGGCGCATCCGCTCTATCGCTTGTATCTTCTCGGGGTTGTCCTCTATGCCTCGGGCCGAGACCAAGAACCTGAGGGACTTGCCCGCGGGCACACCGAACACGCACTTTTCGGGGTTCAGTTTCATGCGTGTGGAGCAGAGACTTTCGAAAGTCTCCGCTAAATCTGAGAGCAAGGTCTCTTGGTTGCGCGTTTTCACAACCAAGTCATCGACATAGGCCTCAACATTGCGACCTATCTGACTACCCAAAGAAATACGAGTAGTACGCTGAAAAGTAGGACCTACATTCTTTAACCCGAAAGACATGGTTGTATAACAATAAGTTCCTACAGGGGTAATGAATGCAGTTTTTTCCTCATCCTCCCTAGCCATACGAATCTGATGAAACCCCGAGTATGCATCTAGAAAGCACAAAAGGTCGCACCCTGCAGTGGAGTCGACAATCTCATCTATGCGTGGCAGGGGATAAGGGTCCTTAGGACATGCCTTGTTGAGGTCGGTGTAGTCGATGCACATCCGGAGCTTGCCATTCGCCTTTGGGACGACGATCGGGTTCGCGAGCCACTCCGGATGGATGACCTCACGGATGAATCCGGCCTCCAGGAGCCGCGCTACCTCTTTACGGATGAAGGCTTGGCGCTCCGGGGCCTGCCGCCACACCTTCTGCCGGACGGGCCTTGCGTCCGGCCGCACGGCGAGACGGTGCTCGATCACCTCCCTAGGGACCCCGGGCATATCCGCCGGTCTCCACGCGAAGATGTTGGCGTTTGCCCGCAGGAAGGAGACGAGCGCGTCTTCCTATTTGTCATCCAGGAGACCACTGATTTTGTTGGTCTTGGACAGGTCGTCGCCCAGGGCGACCTCCTTCACCGAGACCTCGTCGCCTGAGGCCATCCGTTGCCTCGGGGCACGCGAGGCGGAGGCGTCGGGCCTCTCATCGCCGCCCGCGGGCTTGGACACCGCGGTGAGGCGGTCCGCGCACTGCTCCATGCAAGCGAGCGCGACCTTGAGGTCGCCGTGGACGGTGATGGGGCCACTTTGGCCCGGCATCTTCATCTGGAGGTAGGCATAGTGGGTGGCCGCCATGAACTTCACCAACGCGGAGCTTCCCAGGTCCGCCACGTTGAAGTCCACCCGCTCGGTGCGGAAGCTGGTGAGGCCACCGAAGGTGACCGGGAGGTCAATGTGACCTAGCGGCCATGTGTGCCCCGGCGTCACGCCGATGATCGGCTAGGACGGTCGAAGCTCCATCCTCGGGGCCTTGATGATGTCGAAGGCTGCGGGGGAGAGAATGTTGAGGGCCGCGCCGCCGTCTATCAGGACGCGCCTCAACTTCACGTTGCAGACGGTGGGGGAGACCACCATCGCGATCTATCCTCCTCGGCCAACACATGGCGGGTGGTCGGTCTAGCCAAAAGTGAGGGTGACCTCCGACCAACGCGCCCGCCGCGTCGCCTCATGGGTAGGGACGATGGCCAGAAGCTCCTGTTTCGTGGACTTGAAGCTGCGGCGAGAAGCGTGAGCGCACACTCCCCCGTCGACGGTGGCGATGGTGGCCTCGGGTTCCTGGAAGCCCAAGTCATCGTCGCCATCGTCGACGTCCTCGGTGGGGGCCTTCTGTCTGGCCTCGCTTCGCCGGTTGCCGGCAGGATTCGCCGGGGCCTTGCCCTCACGGTGTTCCTGCCTCCTCTCCTCCTCCCACTTCCTCGTCCACTCGGCCAAGTTTTTGACCGTGCGGCAGTCGGCGAGGTCGTGGAGGGAGGTGTTGTGCACCGTGCACCACTTGCCGGCCGGGCGCTCCCCGCTGGGAGCGCCGACCTCCTTCATTTTGTCGCTCGCGGGCGCTCCCTTGCGGGGGGCCTGTGAAACGCCCTCGGTGGCGAGGACGTGACCCTCGTCGTCGGAACAGACCGACCTCTTCTTTCTCCTCCTTTCCCGTTGCCCAGAGTGGGCGGCGGACTCGGGGGCAGCCGGAGCCGTCGCTCCAGAACCGGAGGAGTTCCAGGTCCAGGCCTCTTCCTTGCGAGCCATGCGGTCCGCGAGCTCGAAGAGCTGCGCGGCGGTCTGGGGCTCCTTGGAGGCTATCTTCTCGAGCATGCGGTTGTGCCACACGTCCCCCCTGAATGCGTAGATGACCGCATGTGCAGGGATGCAGGGTGGTGTTGCGGACTTGACAGAACCGCTGAATGTACGAGCGGAGAGACTCGTCGTCCCTCCGCTGTACCGCGTGCAAGTCTGCCTCTTCGCCTTGGTACAGGTATGTGCCTTGGAAGTTCGTGGTGAACTGTTGGCACAAGTCCTCCCAGGAGTGGACTGACGCGGGTGGCAGGTTCATCAGCCAACCCCGCGCCTGGCCCTTCAGGTCCATGGGAAAGAAGTTCGCCATGACCCTGTCGTCACCCCCCGCGGCCTCGATGCCAGTCGTGTAGATCTGAAGGAACTCCGCGGGGTTGACGCTTCCATCATACTTTTCGGTGATGGTGGGCCGGAACCTCGGGGGCCATCGGACATTCCGAAGGATCGCCATGAAGGCTCGACAGCCGGCACCACCGACCGGGGACACGGGGGGCCTGCCCCCATGACCAGTGTGGGAGGGCGCTCCCGTGGAGGAGGCACCTTCCGCCGCATGGGCGGCGCGACGAGCGTCGCGCCGGCGCTCGATGTCGAGCCGGGCATCTGGCCCCCCATGCATATTCTCATCAGCCGGAGGCGTCGACGAGGGGATCGTGGACGAGCGGTGGGTGTTGGCCGTCGCTTGTCGGGCCCTCCGCCTTGACGACGTGGAGCCGGCGGTGGCAGCGCCAGACGTCCCAGCGGCGGACAACCGCCCGCCTGTGCCTAACGCTACTGCGTCGTCATGACCAAGTCGGCCACGTCGTCCAGCCAATGTTGGACTGGAGTCTCCGAATCGGGGATGACGGGCGGGTGACGCAAGAGCGCACCCGCGGCCAGGAGCGCGCCCTAGGGCGTGCCGCCGTCACCATAAGTGAGGCGACGACGCACTCTGCCGTGCCTTCTTCCCCCGCCGCCCGCGGGTGCCGAGGTCGCGGATCCCTCTGGTTCTTCAGGCGCCTTCCCCCGCCCAGGACTTCGGCGAGAGGGGGACGACGGGGTGCGAGCCTAATGGTGGGGGTTCTGCTCCCCGTCGCCATCGCTGGCACTCAAAGAAAGATCGTACGCCACCGTCTCTTCGGCCATAGGGCTTACTTGGCGAAGCTTGGCGCACAAGAAAGGAAACGGGAGCTCAGAAAAACACACGCGCGCCCCCTACCTGGCGCGCCAGATGACGGAGCGTTAACTCCTCAACGGGGGACTTTGAGGGCCCCCCTTTGCCAGTTCGGCCATGGCACAAGGTGGAACTCTTTGCTTCCGATCTGGGGGATCTCAGTGAGAAACGCGGGGACACAGGCGACTTAGACAGGTTCGGGCCGCTGAGAAGCGTAATACCCTACTCCTGTGTTCTGGTGGATCTGAGAGTCGGAAAACTCCGGAGTACAAGTCTCTGTCTCTTTTTTCCCCCTCCTACTTAGGCCTAGGCCTTCTTTTATATTGCAAGGGGCTACCACATGGGCCACACATTGCCTAAAGTAGAAGGAAAATATTCTTTTACATTTAACAGCTATCTGGTTGCTTGATCCAGAGGCCACCTGGACAGACGTCGTCGGGGGGCCCTCACTCTGTCAGGCGGCTGACACCGGGGACGCCAGCGTCAAGCTTCCTTAAATGGAGGAGGACTTCCGTGATCCACTCACGTTGGAAATCGTAGATTGTTTGACCGGAGCTGGTATACCAACTCCAGCCGACAGACGAGAGGCAAAAAGCCCTCATCATTCTGATGTGACGGGGCAAGACGTGCCGTGAGCTGCCTGGCGCGTGTGCGACGCACAGGCGCCCTGACACAACTTTACCCGCCGTATGGCCAGTCTACGACCGGTCAATCATCGTGACCGGTCTCAGACTGGTTATGCAAGCGTCGCGCCGCATTAAATGCAGCGTGGTGCGCTTGTCTGAGCCGCCATAAATGTGGTTAGGCGAGCTCTGCCGCGCCCACCTAACTCTGCACACGTGGCACCAACGCCAAAGGGGGTCGGGGAGACCCAGGCCTCGGGGGAAGCCTGGGGGCAGCCCGACCCTCGGGAGAAGACGGGAGGGCAGCTGCCACGTCACCGCCGGGCCCGACCCCTCCGGGGGACGCACCACGTGGAGGCATGGGGCCACCCGTCCCTTTGGTCTCGATACCCTCGGGCCCATATCACCGACAATAGGCATAAGGCTTCTTTCTAGGGTGGTTACTCTAGCACGGACACGTTGTAATTCGGTATAGGTTTTGCGATAAAGCATATCAAGAGAGCGCACAAAGCCTGTAAGTTGGAGATATGGGGTGTTTAATCCTGGACCTATTTCATTTAAACCTGGGTATGTGGTGTTATCTTCCCCTTGGGCTAAACATGGGATATAACAGTAAAATTCTTCCCACTCGGGTATCTCATATCGAAGTCGGGTAATGGCAACATAAGCATAGTTCTGCATTGCAGAATTGCTGTCCCAACCATAACCTGTATACTGACGGTCTTCCTCTGATATGGTTCTACTCCGAATGCTTACCCGGGCCATCACTGCTGTTTGGGAACTTCCAATGATTTTTGTAAGGATATGGTATTCCGGTGGATAGGTAAATCGGGCATACTGTAGCATGAGCCAAAGCATGTGTTGAGTAGAATCCACAGTGTAACCACGATTGTAGTAGAACAGTGTAAACCTGGTAGGCATCTACAGGAATATATGGAAAATAATGGTTAGGGGAAAATCTGGATTTTAACAATTGCAAGTCGAAGGTTATTTTGCAATAAATAATATCCTACCCTCTCTATAACCCATATACAACTATATATGTTTTTGTTAATGTTTGCGTCAAAAGTAAGGATTACTAATTTTTGTTATATGTTTTAAGTGTTGAGTTGCTGTAATGTGCAAATCTTGCAACCAACCAAAGAGGGGTACAAAATATGTACATACAGCCATCTCAACTCAAATCCTTAATTTTGCTTATAGCTTGCTTCAAATCAAGATAGTTATATTTGGATTTATGGGGGCATGAAAATTTTCAAAATCCTTACTAACAAGTTCAGATTATGGTGATACGCTATCCCCCTTAAAATTTTAAAAGAATTTGGGATGGTGTTGAACAAAAGTCTGAGTGAAAAACAAAAAAATTCCTTATGTTTAGCGCTGTCCTACACACTTCTGAGATGAAAACAGTAGGCAACGACTAGGCTAGAGGAGTGATAAAATGGGAAAAAGTTTATATTTAAGTTCCTAGCAAAGTCTTCTTAAGAAGTTGTGATTTTTTTGGACGAGTGGTTTGTCTTATGGAGGATAAAGAAAATAGACCATACAGTGCTGGAATAGATTGTTCAATGCATTTGTCGAATTTTTATATCAAAATCTAGAGGTGCAAAAATTTGGACAAAAATCAGGGAGATGCATGTTTACGTTGTAAAGCAACCCAGAAGAAACCAAGATTTTACCACTTTTAGTTTGGGCTATACAAATTCGACAATCAGACTACCTACAAATTTCAGGACATGACCATGCAGCGCCAAATGAATCTTTAAACCATGATACAAGGATTCAAAAATTCTACCAAAATTTGTGGAGTCTACTGGGTATGTTTATCAGCTACTTGTCAAAGATGAACATTTTATCACTTAGGGTTTGGTCTACACAAAATCATGAATACAGCTGTCTATAGATTTTAGCACACAGTTATGCACACTACTTGAACTATTCCCCCATAATGCAAATGTTCAAAAATCACACAATAATTCATGAGGCCTACTGGGTTAGTCTAAAAGTTGCATGTAAAATTTCTCAGGTTTATCATTTATGGTTTGTCCTAGACAAAATTAACAAACAAATCGACTCAAAATTTCAGAACATGTGCAACCAAAATGAAATGAATTTTTGGACATGTTTAGGTTTGATAAATCTTCCATTTTACTATGACATGAAACTTAACATAATGCAAAGGTTATACGATGTTTGGGAAGTCATTCTAAACAAGCAATCTATTGGTTAAAGCACAACAAGTTTCCAACCTGTCCCAACTACCCGTTCTAGGCCATAACGTTGAATTTTGAAATGTTGGGAGAGAAGAGTTCAAATACCCACCAAATTCATTTTAGGTACAGAAATAACATGAGAGAGAGTTAATCCTACCATATCTATCATGTTTTAAATTTTATCAACCTATTTTCAAAATTTACAAGCTATAGGCCGTTTTCAACCCGATGTTTTGCAAATCTCGAACTAGTCAATAGGAGTAGTTGGTAAATGAATTTGAAAACTTTTCAAAACACTTTGGTACTGGTTTGTAATGATTAGTGAGTGTTTTCAAACATATTTTCATAGGAATACAATTTTTCAAAAGGTTTCGGTCCTATGGAGTAAGATTAGGAATTTTAAAATCAACATATAGACTTAGGGGAAAGTAATTCCTTAGAGATGGATGAGATATAAGATTGTAGTAAGTTTTCAAAAATAACTTGTAG
Source organism: Oryza officinalis (assembly GCA_008326285.1). Lineage (NCBI taxonomy): Eukaryota > Viridiplantae > Streptophyta > Magnoliopsida > Poales > Poaceae > Oryza > Oryza officinalis. The sequence continues at coordinate 25,460,303 of BDMV01000008.1, forward strand.
TTGAGAACATGGTTCTCAAAATAATTTTAAGAAGCCAATCTAAACGACCATTTTAAGAGGGATCTATTAGTCGGACATCTGCTCTGATACCACCGCTGGGGGGACACCCCGGGTTAAATATTATGTAATTACTTGAGATGATAGTGTGAAATATTTAGTTGGATGGGGTCTAATAATAATCAAGGAAAACGGTAACCATCCAACCTCATCACTGCTCCATCAAGTCAAAGAATACATAATATAGAACCTGAAGCGCATAGTAAAGAGCATAGGGGATATTGCTAGGACTTTAGCATGCCAGTCAACTTCAGCCCGAGACATGCCCGTCAGACCATACGAAGATGGCGACCAGATGTGTTACACATCTCAGGAGACTTGACAAAATTCGCTAAAGCTCTACGACATCCCAAATGCTCAATACTCATACCGGTGTAGAACTAGATCCCAGGAAAAGCTCTAGTTCCACACTTTCATCTAAGCGATGAAGATTAGAATAATGAGAAATAAACACAAATAAACTTTACTCTACCTTTTTATTTAAATACATAGGCCAATCGGCCAGACAATTACTAATCCGTGGAAGCTTGGCTACCCGAAACCACAAGCAGCCGACTGGGGAGGTAACCCATTTAGATCCACTCCTAGAAGAAACAACGATCTCCCGAATCACTCAATTTAGACTAAACATACAACCTGCAAAATGGATATTCAAGTATAACAAGAATCAGTACATTAAACAAGTTAATGTACTGGCAAGCACAAGACAATCCTAACATACTACATGCATGGCATATAATCAAGAAAAGGCTATATGTGTAGCTCATTTTTAGCATAAAGCCAGTTTTAGTTCACAATCATTTGTAAAAGAGTTGATGATTCAATTAACAAACTATTACTGTAGTTGAATCGTAATATTCACCATACTAATATCATGAACATTCTCCCATTGCCCATACCGACAACTAGTTACAATCTCATCATAATAATATACTTGATTGTCCAGCCGGCATCAAGTCTCACATTCATCATCAATATAACATAATCATCATAGCTTAACCCAAGTTACCATTTCCAAACTCATAGTTCACAAAGCATCATTTGAAAATATAAATCAAAATCTATACTCACGACACTTCACCAAGTCGCTCATGACCGTGAGCACGGCTAATCGATTAGTTTTAGAGAACTCTACAGAGTTTATACAACTTTACCCACATGATACGAACACGCTAGTTTGTTTCGTGTTTGCAAGGCACTACCACACTCTTCATGATGAATGTGGTCTAGAGGTCATAACGTAGCCTTTACATTACTTAACGCCTAACCTTGCATCAGCGACGACAAGTGTGAATCCATCCTGGGCATGACCCAGAACCGTCAGGTGGCGGGCCCACGCCTTAAACCTAACGCCGTGGCAGCGAACACATCCGTTTCCCCACGAGGCACTATACCATTGAATTAGATAGACATAGATGCCTAAACTACCCTCATAAATCGGCGGGGTAAATAGGTAGTTCTTATGAATCATGGCTCAAACTAATTCATTCTACTTCGGCCTACCAATATGCAAGGTTAGACTTTAAGTAACTTAATTAGCTAAGGCCACCCCATAAATAACACATGTGGATGTACGGTATACTTAAGTTGGTGACACGAAGTTCAGTCCTTAATCAACTCAGGCGAACACTCCTCCTATCGGTGTACAACTACTACCATATGCACACCACTTGTCGCCCAAGTCCAAAATAACTTTACTCACATTTTAGTTCACAAATACTTAACATTTCCATTTTCAGTTCAGAAATACTCAAATATTTAAAATCACATTCATTAGGTCATAAGATTATTCATTTGCATAGTTCTGGGCATGGCAAAGCAAATGGCACATACAATAGCATATATACACTCCAATGAGCATTTATAAAGTACTCAAATCTATCCTATGGTTACAAATAGAAGGGTAACAATATACCAAGGTAGATTATGCAGCAATAAGGTCATAGCTACTATTTACCGAGTTTCAAATATTGTTTTTACTCAAATACATATGCAGTTTTGCAAACAACACCTTTCATCTCCCAAATCATGGGTTTCAATGTGATCAAAGGAGAGGGGAGGAATCAACTTGCCTTGATCTTGAACAGTGTGAATAACACGATATGCACATAAATACTAAATTATGCAAAAGATACAAAGTGCTCTAAAATGCATGATTTGTGCACAATGGATAGGTTCTGACCTATGATGAATTTAGGTAAAGGAATTCCTATTTTATCTCTCTTCATTTGTGAGTTATGAATTTTCCAAGTTTGCATTGTCTTATAGTATTATTCACTAATGAATTGTTGTGAAACAATTTTAATATATGATTTTGACCAAGTTAACTTTACTGAGATGAAGGGGATTGTTTTCTAAGATTAATATAATTGGTTTCATAATTTTTAGGGCTGGTATGAATTTTCTATTTATTATACAAGTAGTAACGTGTCCTATGTTGATAGTTAGTAATATTAATTTAACGGATAGTATTTGTATTAAGTGTTCCAGATTTTGATCAACATAGATAAAGAGCATTATTATATGAGTCTAACTTTACGTTACTTCAGCTTATTTGGTGCTAAAATATGTCCTATAATTTTTAGAAGTTAAAGTGTACCTGTAGTGGTTATTTTACTAGGTATATTATTGGTACTGTTTCCTTTCCTGTACAGAAAGTGTCAAGCACCCGTATATGAAACATAATTTATTCAAATGCTAGCTTATTTATCATGAATTAATATAATTTTTTCAAAATTTATTTTAATATTTTTGACCTCCTAAAAATTCAAGCCAATTTCAGCTAGAGCCAATTTCTTTATTTTGCTGAGAATAAACTATAAGGAATTTTTGTGTGCAACCAAAGAAAATAGAAACTATAAATTTTTATCTATCTCCATAAAAATACATTTTAATTTATCTTTCCCACAAAATAAGTTATAAAACTATAAAGGAGAGGAGATGAAATAATCCTGGAAAAATAGTTACAGATTAAGTATACTAGCGAACTGACCCATAGCTCTCTCACCCACCTAGTTTCCATTGGCTTGGGCCCACATGACAGCCTCATTGGCTTGCCTCACCCTGTCCACCTCTCCCCTCAGCTATTCCACTCATATCACAGTAAGAGAAAGAGAGATCAGGGGCGGTGGCATGGACGACGCGGACGGCGAACATGTTCGACGCGTGTCCCCTACGTGGCCGTCACCGAACTCTCCCTTTTCTACTCCAAGCCGCGTCGCCCATCCCCAGTGGTCAAGCCGGAGCCGTGTACCCCAAGCGAAAGGAACCCTAGCCCCTCCGTTTTGCCTCAAACCCGCCGTCGGCCGTGAGGGAAATGAAGGTCGCCGTCGTCGTCGAGCCATCTTCATCCCAATTTCTTCCACGTTCCCCGTTCCACGCTCACCTCTCCATGCTGAGCAAATACCCTTTTGACACCCTCTCGTTTCGTGCAGTCCATCGACGGGAACGCGATCGTGCTCTCGGGAGCTCCGGAGCGTGCTCTGAGCGCCGCTGCTACGACCTCGTCGCCGTTTCGGCCTCCATGGACCACCCCGAGCCAAGCTATCGCGCCACCAACTTCCCCTTGAGATCCTCTATAAAAGCCCCCAATCATCCCCGAGGATGGAGCGCCGAGGAGGGAGATCGCCGCCTTCTTCTCCAACTCCGGCCGCCGGCGTCGGTCTTCGATTTATGCCGCCTCGGTGAGCCACTGTCCGATTCTTTGCACATTCACCATCCCTGGGACCTAACCAACCTCATGGACGCACATGCATGCATTTCTTTTGGCTAATTTGAGCCCTAGCACCACATGCACGCACACCCGGAAACAGCCACCGCTCGGACTCGTCGCCGGCACTGCCCCGGTCTCCATTGGCCGAGTAAAGTAAAGGAATGGGATCGCGAGAACCTGCTCTTCGTTTTGTATTTTGACCCCAACCCCAACCGAGCCACCAATCGTCCCCGGCGAGCTCGGGATCGAGCTCGGCCATGGCTGCTCACAGTGAGGAACGAGAGGGACTTTCTACGAGAATTCGATTAGTTCCAGGGTTCACTATGCAAAAACGACCAAGACTCATTTCACTGTGCGATGGACCCACTTGTAAATGCGAACAACTTCAAGGACTCTTAATGAAAAGAACAATTAACACGTGCTGGAATTTGCCACAAAAGCTCTAAACTTCAAAAACCCATAACTAATTCATTTTAACTCATTTTTGAATGATTCAAATTTCTATAGACTTATAAAAGCGTTATCCTTAATGTTGTAGAATAAAAAGAGCCAACTTTTGTATATATTTGTGCTGTAAAATTTTATCTAGCTCTTATGTGTATTTCAATAGTTTGAAATATATAAATCCTAGAGAAATCCCTGGAAATTGATAAAAATATGAAACTAATTTTAGAGGTCTTATAAATATGCACTCTGAATTATCATGTAATAAAATTTTGTACACCTACTATTCACATGTACACCAAGTCATACACAATAAGGAAAATACCTACTCTATACCTAGAACCTGTAAATTCATATCAAATTCACCTTAAGTCCAAATGGGGTCAAACCAATTTTTCTAGATTCATAAAATTGCACACTATTTTACTGTAGGATTTGATGTGGCACCTTCTGTGTAGGAATTATCTCTAAAATTTGTTGGTAAGCAAATAGTGTAGTATGTGTGTGGAAAATAATTGGAACTTGGGAAATTCATAGGAAATTCATCTCAACTCCAAATAATGTCAAACCAGTTTTTTTTGGACTTCTAAAATTATGCACTAATTTTCTGTAGGGTCAAACATCACACTTTCTGTACAGAAACAACTTTTACAATTGGTGTAGCAAAATAGAGTAGAGACTTGTAAAATCCATAGGAAATTCACCCAAGCTTCAAAAATTATGAAACCACTTTTGTTCAACTCCTGGGAACATTCTCTATGTACTGAAAACATGAAACATGCCACTTTTCTGTATAGAACACTACTTATGATTTAATTGCCTAATTTGGACATACAACCTTGTAAAATTTGTATAAAATCCAAAGTAACTCCAAAAATTGTGAAACCAATTTTGTAGGTCTTGAACTGTAGAACTCTATCTTCCTGTAACCTGGGAACTAGCTGGGACACTTAACTTATGTACACTAAAATTTGGTACACTAGCAACTAGGTTAAATATACAAAACTTAAAATACTTAAATACAAATAAATGGAATACAAATATGTTTGACCAGAACCCTATCAAACCATAGGAGCCTACTGCATCCATCATATGCACTTTCATACATATTGATTCTTATGCCTGTTTGTATATTTATCGTGCATGCGTATGACTTGCATTAGGTATCGATATCGACGGGGTAAAGCAACCGGTTTTCTTATTTGATCTTGCTGTGCTGAGTGAAGTGTTGCTGAGCCAGGCAAGTTGCCCTCCTCCTTTGAACACTTTGAACCTATGTTTTTATTGGGCAAATGTTTTCTATTGCAAAGTTGCACAGGTTAGATAGTTATGTTTGGTAAAATTATTTGAAAGCGATGAAATGGTAGTTATGACCTAATTGTTGCATAATCCTCCTTGAGAATTGTTATCCTTGATGTTTGTAACCTTAGAATGGTTTAGAGTACTTCCATGTGCTCAACTGGGCTTATAATTGCTAGTCGTAATGTCATATGCTTAGCTATGCTTAGTGATTTGCTAATAAACATTGTGATCACTTTATATATTTGAAAATGGGCAATTTATAATTTATGGACAGAGGTGAAGCCTCTAGTTATTTGTGAAATAAAATGGAGTTAAACATATTTCTAGACTTGGGCGGCGAGTGGTGTACATATGGTAGTAGTTGTGCACCGATAGGGGGAGCGTTCGCCTGAGTCGATTAAGGACTGAACTCTATGTTACCAACTAAGTATATAGTACTGCCACATGTGTTAGTATGGGATGACCTTAGCTTATTAAGTTGTTTACTGTTTAGCCTTGCATATTGGTAGGCCGGAGTAGAATGAATCAATCTGAGCGATGATTCATAGGAACAACCCATGTGTGTGTGTTAAATTTATTGCTAGCGAATATTACTAGCTGTATGTGTTCTGTGAGGGGACGGATGGTCTGCCTCACAGCATGGGCGTCTAAGTCTGTCCAATTCAACAGTTAAGTGTCTCGTGGGGGAACGGATATGTTCGCTGCCACGGCGTTAGGTTTAAGGCATGGGCCCGTCACCTAACGGCTCTGGGTCATTCCTAGGGTGGACTCACACTTGCTATCACTGATGCAAGGCTAGACACTAAGCAATGTAACGGCAAAGTTGTGACCTCTAGTCCGCACTCAACGTGTAGAGTGTGCGGTGCTAGGCCGGCATCAAACCAACTAGAGTGTAGCCTCCGGGCTTATATCACGTCATGTGGATTTGTACGAACTCTGCAGAGTTAAAACTAACCGGTTAGCCGTGCTCATGGTCATGAGCGACTTGGGGAAATAGCATGAGTATAATTTTATTCCTGCTAAAACATTTTATAAAAATGGTTGAGGATTGATGATTTGCTACCAGGGGAGGTGCAAGTATGATGGTTATGATTTATGAAAATGATGATGAGGAGAAACGATGATTATATTTCTTTAATTATTTATATGGATCACCATGCTTTACTACTTACTTTACAAAATTTACCGTTTTGCAAAGTATTGTGAAACAACTTAGCTTTATGAAAATAAACCTACAAATAGCCGTTCTTTGATATTTAGAGCTTGCATGTATGTAGGATTGTATTGCCTTGCCAGTACATTAACATGGTTAATGTACTGACACTTGTACCTTTGGTGGTTTGTTTGTCTAATTTGTTCTGTAGGTTTAGTTGAGTGCTACGGGTTCCGTTGATCTCTTCAGGAAGGTTCATTAAGGGTTTACCCCTAGTCGGATTGCTTATGGGTCTTGGGTAAATAAGCTTCCGTACGAATCTCTATTTATAAGGCTATTCGACCATATATATCTTAGACTTAGATTCTAAATTATTTGTGTATTAGTAGTCCTTGTTTATGAATAACATTTGTTTTGATGAAAGTGTCTTGGTATGTTCTAGCTTATAGAACTATCTAGACATGAGTATGGATGTTGAACAAACGAGATGATGTAGAGCTTAGCAATTTGTCAAGTCTCCTGGGATGTGTAACACATCTGGTCGCTGCCTCCGTGCGGTTTGACGGGCACGTCTCAGGCTGAAGTTGACTGGCACGCTAAGTCCCAGCAATGTTTCTTTTGCTCAATATTCGGCGCTACGTAATTTATATTGAATGGTGATTAGTTGTGATCATGGGGCACATTGAGGCTTGAGTGGCTATTATGCGTGTTTGGATCCCACTCTCCCAAAATCATGTGATGATGACAAATGACACCGGACAATATAAATTCGGGGTGCTCGACAGCAAGCCTATAACATGTTCCATTGGCTGTAGATGCAATCAATCATGCAATCCCTAATTCAATCTTTCTCAAAAATACAAGCAAACGGTATTGATCAAACCCAATCGAGACAGTATGGATTGCTCATAACTCATATCACATGAATTAAAGATTACATGTGTTTATATCATAGCCGATTATGCAATATTTAGGTTAAGAAAGATATCGTATCGGCTATTCTCTGATACAACCTTATACAAGAATATCAATCTAAGTAAATATACCAAACAAGCACCAATCCCCAAATATGATGATCTGGCCAAGATTAAATCCAAGCTTGATATATTTAAATAGGGTGATATACTTATATAAGGGGTGGATATAACGTGAAAGGCAAGATTAAAGATATGAGAAATATGCATAACAGTTATATCAGGTAAGATCGGTTGAAACCCTGATTCTACCTCTATTGGCAATCAAGAAGTAGGTTAGTTTTTATAAATCTAAACACGACTTAGTAGGTCAAACTCAATTGATGCAATACTAAGTATGGAAAGAAGCATAAAGTCTAAATGATTAAGCTTGACTGATTTTCAGGGTGGTGGATACCTTAGCTAATCTAAACTGAGAAAACGATTTAGCCGATACTGATAAAACCCTAGAAAAGGCCAAGCCGATACAAGTACATTGAGCCATCAAATTAGATTAACTAAGTTATATGATAACCAATAGTTGTATAAGATAGATTAGAACATCTGAGACAACATATTAATCTCGCTGATACAAACCACTGTGACAATTCATACCTCTTGTCGAAAGATCAAAGCCGATGCCCCGACTTGAAACAAGAAATCGTCAAGAAAATTGAAAACGAAAGTGTGAGATGCGTCGAGAGTGTATTGAACTGTTGTTGTTTTCTTACAAGACCCTGGACATCTATTTATACCTGAAATATACAAACCTGTCCATATCGGACACGACTCAAACTATACAAAACAACCACACCAGCCCATTGCAGACTCTAACATAGATTTCTAAAACATAAAAAGGAAAACCGACTCTTATCCTAATTAATAGATACAATTGCCTATCCCGGACTCCATCCTCGCTTGGCAATATGTTTGAAGCTCTAATCCAAACTAAACACGAACTTGATGATGTCTGTATCAGCTAACCCAGTCCGATTCTATATCGGCCGATATAGACTCCAGGCGATGCGTTGTTTCGTTTTGGAAACCGCTTTATCCCTTCCAAGTCTGCTTCAGACTAATCTTCAGTTCCATGTATCTTTGCCAAAATTTGTCATTAACAGTTCAAAAAAGCCCATCATACAACAAAAAGTATAGCAGCGAAAGTTTCATAAATTCTTATAAGTAAAAGTAAAACCCGTGGCGTGCCAACCATCCCACAAGGGCAACCAACCGGGGCAAGAGCCAAACTGAAAAGGCTACTCACTACCCTCGCCGCCCTCGGTAGGGTACTAAGAACACTCAACCACGCCAGTATCCTCTCTTGAAATTGCAGGCATCAGGTTAATTACAAGATTGTACTTGCGTGTCTTACATATTAAAATACATATACATAGAAGAGAGGAGTATGCAAGCTTCTACCTTAAAAAGATGGTATAATGGTTCAAGTTTTGCATAAAGCTAATTTTGTTGAGCAAGTAGTAAGTTGAAAGCTTTTTTCCCATTTGTAAAATAGCACAATCTGAAATTTTCGAACAGCAAGCATGTAAATCTGAAATTGAATCACAAATGAGCACAATCGGTGCTCCCATCACCATCCATGGGCTACCGTTGCCCAACCATGGATTCCAAACATAAATATCACCATATCCATGACTAAACCAAGCCATTTAACCCAAGTTTGATGCTAACATAAACTGACTAACACATCAAGCGATCGTCCTGTAACCATGGACATGGCTCTTCGAAGAGGGGTACATCTTTACCCACACGAAATGAACAAGGATCAAATGCTTCAAACACACAAGGTGTGACCTACAAGTGATACAAGCTTATAACATGTTCTTTCCTAGCCACACCTCAACCACCTAAACAACGCCTAGGCCCTCGACGACTTGGTCACGTGCGTGTGATGTGGCTAAGGCGAGATCACCATCGTGGGAGAAACCCCCTACCAAAACTAGGGACACCCGAGGCCCTCCAATGGAAATATCACCCTCACAAATGACCAGCGAAGTGTAGATGATCATAGTGCAACATAGTACTAAGTCAAGTCATCCCATGCCCGACATGTGGAAGTATGTAAAGTGCTTGAATAGATGTCAACATGTTCAGTCCTTAGCGACCAGACCGGGCTACTTGCATTGGGGAAACACCATCCCATCATCGCCATATCACCCATCCAAGTCAAAATTTGTTTTCCATATTAATTAGTTAGTTAAGTTATCAAATTTTATGCCCATATATCGCAGGTGGTGACTAAGTTCAATCGATGGCTCCATCCATCGATTTTGAACAACACTAGACATAAGCATGGCTAAGCATCGGTAAAACAATAAAACATTCCCAAGTACTTCCATCCAAAGGCTAAAGGATAAATGGTTACAATGAAGAAAGGAAGGATATGCGGCAATTAGGTTATAAACAACTCTAACCAATACCCATAATTTTGGAGTAAATCAACACATTCATATATATTGTTTCACAATAAAATCATTTTAGTAATATGGGTTCTATATGCTTAGATGCTTGCCTTGCTGCTGTGAGAAATCACACTCAACCTCAGAGTCTTGCTCCACGTACTCTGAATTCTCCGAATCTATCGATAAGAGGCAAAAATACAAATAAGATTCAAATAAACATGCATATGCAACATGCTCTATAAATCATGACCTAATTAAAGAAGGTAGAGAGTATGATGAAATGATTTTAGGAACAAGAATCATATCATTTACATTTATAATTTGGGAGGTATAAAAATAACAAGCCATATAGACTGAAAATGGCATTTCTGTAATTACATATGAATTGCCCAAAGTCATATGAAATGCTGACATTTTCTAGTTAGATTTCACAAGTGTTATCATTTTTAATTTAAAGGGCATAACTCACTGGTTCTAAAAAATTTTGTTCACTGCAATAAAAAGAGGATTGTCGATTTTTGTAATCAGCAATATAATTTATAGGGTGCATACGATCAAGGAGAGATGGTGACATAGATATTTATATTGGTTCAGGCCCTCGGTATGAGGTAATACCCTACTCCAGTTGGTACAGATTAGATCTGTATCAAGGTGCGCAGATTGGCAATGGAATGGCTGATGGCGCGTATGTGTAGGTAAGTCTGATCAACCCCTTAGGGTTTCCCCAGTTCCCATTATATAGATGCCACGTCGGCCGGCTGGATATGGCAAGGTAGCCCTCATAATCCGGGTATCTACCATATATTTACATGGGATAAGATTAGTTGTCTTATCCTCTAATCTCTTTCTTAGATTACAAGTTAGCCGCATGGGACTAGGGCACACGGCCGACCACATGCCGCATGGCCCAAAGGAACCATGTAACTTGCTGAGTAGATGCACTTGGCCGAGTGAAGCACCAAGCGCAGTCCTCGGCCGAGTAATGTGGCAAAGTAACCCTTTTGTCCGAGTGGTCAGCCTTCAGCGGAGACGTTGTAGAATTCTCTGTAGAGTCCCTTTCTAGGCCAACCCGCAAGACGATCTGGGCATTATAAATAATGTAGGCGGGAGTGTCATTGCTCTAAATCCACAAACCAAACAGTGTCGTGCCTCTTCGTCTTCCTCGCCCACCGAAGCCTTTTCTTTGTCTTCGCTAGGGTTACGCATATCAGAGCACGGCGAAATCAATCTCTCCTTAATCCAAGCCTCGAATCCACCTTAACCCTGAGCTTTTCATCCTTCTCCTCCGCCATGTCGCAATCCACAATGGAATCAATCCCCATCCCGGACCAGATGAAGTCGTGGAACCACTCCACCACGATGGAGGTAGATTTGATGGAGGCAGTTGAAGATAGCATGCTTCCACCGTGGGAGCTTATCGGCTACTGCCCGGCCAACGGCGATGAGTTTTCCACCGCCAACACAAATGAATTGGTGGTCTTCTTGACCTTCTTCCAGTTTGGGTTGGGGCTTCCCATCGGTGACTTCTTCCGCGGCCTGCTTCATTACTATGGTATCAACCTCCATCACCTCAACCCGAACTCCATCCTCTAGATTTCTACCTTTATCCATCTATGTTTGGCGCATTGTGGGATCCCCCTGCACTTTGGGCTGTTCCGGTACCTGTACCAATTGACGGCGCAGCCATCGAGGAAGGACCCATCAGTCATTGGGGGAAGTGGGATCCATATCCGATCGGACCAAAAGAAGGAATTCTTCAACCTCCAGCTCCGATCCAACCAACAAAGGGTGGCGCAACAAGTGGTTTTACTACTCGAGCTACACAGGGCACGCCCCTGTGGTGAAGGACTGCTAGACGTCCCTCCCTGACTATAGTGAGATGGATCAGGTGAGGGGTTTACTGAAGGGGATCAAGAGCTTCAACAACACTGGCTTGATGGGGGTTGCTGTGGCTTGTAACTTTGTGATGCGAAAGCTACAGCCCCTGAAGAGCCGCAGCCACCCGACATGGGAATATCATGGACAGAAGGATGCTACTCGGGAGAACTCCTTGCCCTTTGACAAGGATCAAGCCATGAGGCGGCTCACGAGCTTTTTTGAGGTGGGGACTTTGATCACCACTAAAGGGTGCCTCAAGACTTTGAACCACAACTCCACCCGCCCCGTGGTAATCTTGTTCTGCAATTTGTTTGATTTTCGGGTGCTTCACGCATTAAGTCTTAAACATTGGGTTTTCTTGTAGGGACCTGATGACTTTGTGTCCCATCTGTCGCTACCGAGGACGCCGATGAAGAGGCGCGCCACCAATAATCCATCTGCTGGGGGCGTCCTTTTAAGCGCATTGTTACTCGGTGTCCAGATGTCCCGAGGACCCCACACTTCACATGTGGGCCCAAAGTTGGTGAGGCGTCGAAAGAGCCCAAGGCCGGGCCCATCGTGGCGGGGAAGGGGAAGAAGGTGGTGGAATTCCCCGACCCCAATCTGAAGGTGAGGAAGAACGTAGTTCACCCAGTTGCTCAGGCCATCGTAGTGACGGGGACGACAAGGGCGATGACCATAGCGGCAACGGTGAAGGTGACGGAGACGACGGCAACGGTGAACAAGATTGAGACGACGATGCAAAGATGACGGGGACAGCGAGAGCGACAACAACGGCTTATGTGGCAGCGAAGAAGACGACCTCGCCCAGGGCTGTCGCCCAAAGTCTCGCCAAGCCGCCTCCAGCCAGCATCACAAAAATCCGTCGTTATGCTGGGTGAGTCCACGGAGCGGTCGCAGTTTGCATATGTTGTCTTGAATTTGTCTGTGACTGTTATTGTGCTTGATGATTTTTCTTGCAGTGTCTTGACGTAGGCCAACCCAGGGAAGATGGCGTGTCACGCCCAGAAATTCACGAACCATAATTCCCAAGCAAAATATGCATTAAAACCTCTGTCTAGGACTGGCCAGGTTACACAAATGATAAAGTTGATATACAGATCCATGCCTTACAAACATAATAAAAGGCCTTACAAATGTAGCAGAAAGATTAAAGCGAGCTAAACTAGATAATTTGACGCTCGCAGCGTGGCGACTCCACTCCATGGGCATCCTTGACGGCAGCGACGAAGCCTACTCCTCCAAGTAACCTCCATCTGAGAAGTACTCCAGCTCTGAGGTGGGGAATATAGAGCAAGACTGAGTACTACCCACTGTACTTAGCAAGTCATACCAAGAGGAGGTATGATGCTGTCGGGCACGCCAAAACTTATACTTTCCAATGTCATTTGTGATTGTCACATAGTCTCGGCGAATGGGATCCATACACGCATATTAGCCATTCAACCTCAATGTGAAAGAAATCACAATTAACATTATCAATATAAATTCCGAGGTACCGAATATTGAACATAGGAGACATTGCTGGAACTCACACGTGCCAGTCAACTTCAGCCTGGGATGTGCCCGTCAAACTACTCGAAGGTGGTGACCAGATGTGTTACACAACCAGGAGACTTGACAAAGTTGCATGAGCTCTACAACATCTCCAATGATCAAAATTCTTACTCGTGTCCCGGAGAGTCCTAGAAACATAGAACTCACCAACACACTTTCATCTAGCTTTTGGTATCCAACAAGGTAGTCCAAAAGCTTACATATTACATAGTCATCATAATAATTATACATATGGCCGGTCGGCCCAATAGCTAGCGGTTCAGCGGAAGCATTATTCTACCCAAGACCTTTTTGCAACCGACTAGGGTAGACCCTAGTTAGAACCGTCCTGAAACTCGGAACCATCCCCAACAAGGCACTCATCATCAATTAGGGCTTCACCTGCATCTAAATCTAAAAGCAAATTTGAAACAAAACACAACAATAATAATATCCAGAGTCAGTACATTACGAATAATGTACTAGCAACGCCAATCCTAACATACATGCATGGCATAATCAAAGGAAAGGTCTAAGTTCGTTCAATTTCAGCATAAAGTAAGATTTATTTCCATAAGACATTTCTTAAATAGTTCGAAATCAATAAATTTCAGCAAAACTAGATATATCATTATGGCATCATATCAAAGTAATCATAACTTACATTATATACCACTTGGTACTAACCAAAGTATCAAGTATGTGAATCACCTCAAATCGTTTTCCATCATCATTTCAGAAGACTTGAATTTCAACAAAAATAACTGCAAAAACTTAAAACCATTAGTCTATACTCAACTCAAATCTTTATGTCGCTCGTAACCGAGAGCGTAGCTAACCGGTTAGTTTAAAACTCAGCAAAGCTCGTACACTGTACCCACATGATGCAAGATAGTAATCATGTAAAACATGCCACGCGATACCGAAGTACCCGATTTACTACTCACAACATAGCCATTACATTACCCATGATTTAGTCTTGCACCAGCACGATAGGTGTGATTCCGTCCTAGGCATATGACCTAGAACCGTTAGGAGGCAAGCCCATGCCTGAACCTAACACCATGGTAGCGAAGACATCCCTTCCTACCATGAGGCACCGTATCGTTGTATTAGACAGACTTAGACGCCTAAACTACCATATAAAATAGGTAGTTCCTATGAATTATCGCTAAGACTAATTCATACTACACCGGCCTACCAAAATGCAAGACCAAACCATGGACAACTTAGTGAGCTATGGCTACCCCATAATAGCACATGTGGTTGTACTATAAAGCACAAGTGACTGACATCGAGTGAAGTCCTTAAATATCTCAGGCATACACTCCCCCTATCGATACACAACTAAGTACCATATGTGTATCACTTGCTGCCCAGGACTTAAATGGTCTTTTCATTTAGTTCACAAATAAATATACATTTGTTTCCGGGAAGTAATTATTTAAATTCAACAAGTTTTCGAAATATAGAATGCCCATAATGATATTACTAATTTAATCTAAGCATTGCTAAGCTAGCATATCATTACTTGATGTACATTAGATATATCAAAAGGAATCAGTATATATATAGTATCCTAAGGTGTCAAAGATTAAGAGGTGTTTTTCAAATGGGTAACATGCAAGTTTTGGGCATAGCTATACAATTTAAATTACTCATCTTTTTAACTTATAAATTAATCATGCATCTTTGCAAACAACATTTTAACCTTCAAATATAGGATCAATATGGTCAAAGGACAAGGGAAGGTGGCTTGCCTTGTTCTTGTTCCACACCCTGCTCGGCTAAATAATGCACCTCTTCAACGAGCGCCTGATCGTCGTCTATTTATATACGTAAAACCTGAATTACAAATATGCAACCGGAAAATTTATTATGCTCTAAAATAAATGCTGCCCCTAGGGTGAATGGGTACTGGGTTGATTGGATTTTTGGTGCAAGAATTTCTATTTTATCAAGTTCCATATGAGAGTTATGAATTTTTAAAGTTGGAACTAATTAATTAATGCCTATGGGTGAATTTTAAATATTTAGGAAATATTTTCCTAAAGTTCTGTTAAGTTTAGTATCTACAGATGGTAGGGCATAAAAATATGAATCCAACCAAATTTAGTTTGTAATTTTTGGAGTTATAATGAATTTACTATGAATTTTCAAAGTTAAAGTCTATTTTCAGTTTAACAGAAAAACCTTTTGATCATTTACTCCAGTTTTCACAAAATTCAAAAGAGCTTGGCCCACCAGTCAGTGACTGCATCTTTGCACTAAAGCCCCTAGGTTTCCAGCAAATGGATCCCGCGGTCCTAAAGCACGTGGCAAAGGCTTTTAATCAAAATAGGGCTCGGGTTTTTGCTTATTTACATCGAGGTCCTGTCCCCACATGTAGGTGGATGTCTAACTTGCTAAAACGTCCCTAGGGTTTTTGTTAGCTCACGTTTATAACCTTGCGAAGCAACTATGGCAGAGCAGCAGCGCGGCGGCGAGGTTCATGGCGGTTCCGGCGGCGAATGGCTAGGTTCCAGATGATGCGGCCATTGGGTAAGTGGTAGAGGGTTTCTAGACGAAGCCAACGAGGTACCTCATGCGAGCTGCGGCGATCTATGGCGATGGCAACGTCAGGAGAAGCAGCGACCCGCTTCGGCTTGCATGCGCCTAGTATGCTTGCGGCTTGATCTGCGTGCGCGCGAGCATGCACATGAGGCTAAGGGCATCTAGGAAACTTACCAACGTGTAGACGAAGCTTGGCAAGCTCCCAGGCACCCAGGGTAGTTCCGATGGCGGCGCCGTTTGGCGGTCGTCATCGACAGAGCACCCCCTGCTTCCGCGGTCTAGGAGGAGGACATGCATCGGTTAGCGATAACATGGGGTAGCTCTAGGCACGATCAATCGTCCCGGGACTCACCAGAGAAGGCGGTGGAGCTGGAGGCTAGCGGCGGTCGGAGATGGGGAAGATGGAAGAGGGTTTTCCGATTTAGAGCTTCCCGATCCAATTCCTCTCAGGTTCACGGTCGTTGAGAAGAGATGAACGTGCTGGCGAAGCAGCTCGGCCGGATTTGGAGCCTTGAGGCCGAACGATGATGATGACCCTCACAGCGGCGCTCGGAGTTCACCGTTGGCTCGAGTTGACGCGGTGCATGTTCCCGGAGATCGTCTACACCAAAGCAGCGATACTTTGAGGGGTTAGAAACAGCATCAAACGGGGAGCTCGGAACATGGGTTAACTTGATCCAGAGCGTACCTGATGAAGTAGAAACACAGTGACAACTTCACCGGTGCCGGAGAAGACACCTCCGTTCCGCTAACTCCCGAGACGATCGCCCTCGTTTTCTCCACAAAAATGGAACTGTAGCTAGAAGGAGAGGATGGATGTCAGCCAATAGGGTTTTATATGGCGGTCCAGATCGAGTCACAGAATGAGCGGCGCTCAGCGCCGTCAACGCGTGGTGCTCGTGTCGGCGCGGTGGAAGCGGTGCCTGGTGACGTGGGTAGTCCTGTGCAACTGACATGTGGGTCCCACCAAGGTCTGGGCCCACCTAGCAGTGAGAGCTATGTGAAGGAGTGTAATAGCTGGAAATTTCTCTAAGCCCAAACTACTGTTTTGATTTCCTACTTTGCCCTTTATTTAAATTATTTTCCAGGGGTATTTGAGTAAAGAGTCCAATGGCAAAATGGTAAAACACTATTTTCTCTAGGTTCTGAACCATTTTCCCGAACCTAAACATCTTTGATCAAATTTTTATGGAGTGCCAAAGTATGCTCCAGAAAATCTGAATTTTCCAACTTATAGTCTAATTATGCAAATTGTTTGACAATTTAAATAAGTTGGCATGACCTAGCAAAATTCCTATGTTACTCCACACATCAAAGTGGAGCTATTTTAAACTCTTACTTCATATATAATACTTTAAATTATTATTTTTGTTTGTTTAATCATTTAAATTCTTTCCCTAGCTAATCCCTGATGCATATGCATAAAGGAAACAAGAATTTATGGAAAAGAATTTATATCAATCACAAAGGAGGAAAATTTTATTTTATTAGCCCTTAATATTACAAATCCTCCTAAGCGGATTTAGTGGTATGTTACAGATGCAAGATTTCCACGGGAGGCTAGGGATTCTTTGCATAAAGTAGGTATTTAAAAGCAGTAGTTGAAAGTAGTAAAACTGTTGAAGTAAATTAAGCAATATTAATCATCACTATCCAACGCTACAACACGTTGCAACAGGCCCAACCAACCACCTCAACTAAGCCAGTTCCACTAACTCAAATTATTAAAGATGAGACTAATCACAGCGAATCTAATTGATCACCCATAACCGCGGGCACGGCTATTTGAATAGTTTTACTCTGATTAGAGGTATACATCTGTACCAACAAGACATAGCCCCATCACATGTTTCTGTGTGTCGACATGCCACCACGACATACCAGAAAGAGACTGTGACAGGACCCTTCGCATAACCCTCCCTAACCACTCGCAGAACACTTCAGGTTTCATCCCTACCTTTAAACCAAGGTAGGCAGCCCCCTTGTGCCTAGGTGAATCCGGAAGCCAAATAGACCGTTGCAGGGCCCATCCAAACTCCATCACGCCCACCCTTGCTTGGGTACGTCAGCTAGGGAAAAGCTACACTACAAGCCTAGTCGTTACCCATGCTGGCTTGTGGTATGCACGGTAATTCTTCCAAGGTTTCCTACGAACTGGTCCTTAAATGCCATGGACATGTCTATTAAAAGCATGCACCCACGGCCCACCATTAAACATATTTTAGTTTAATTAATACCATGGTAGTACATATTCAATGTCATCAAAATTAATCAAAGTCTGAGCAAAAGTGAGCTAGTTGATCTAAGCATGACTAAGCATTTTCTAAACCAACATCTAATCATATGGCTTCCCAAGCTATCAATGACTTAGGGTAAACAAGCTATGGCTAAGTACATAGGAAACCATCCCACATGACATTATAGAATAATGCAACTTAAGTAGAAAGCGAGATATTTGCAACATAGGTACAATATGCTCAATGCGGAATGCATGACTTGACTTGCTCTGGTGCTGCTAGAACCTCTGCAACAACTTCGTAGTAAACTGGAGCGTCGGAACTGCTAGAATCTAAGCGACAAATAAAGCACACAAGCAAAACAGACTATAAACTACTAAAACAGGAAACAAAGCCATTTTTAATGGATTCTGGGCATTTTTATGAATTCACTGCAATTTGAATGAGCTTAAACGGAGCACGGATAAATTAGTTATGAATTTTAGAAGATTCACTATGTTTTTACCATTAACAGAAAACACCTTAATGATTTATTGCGCCGAGGGCTGACATCACTGGGGAGGGAGGCCGGCGATGACAAGCGGGGCCCACCAATCAGTTGTGCAAGGTGGACGGCACACGATGCACCAAGTCCACTGATAAACCCTAAACTTCCTAGATATGCTCAGGGATTTGGTTGTCCCGATCTTTCGGTGAGTTGATGGTAACTATGATTTGGGAGAAATGTTGATGACCCGACTACAACAGTACGAGATGTTGTTGTGTTGCGCCTTAGCGATCGATACACCTCTCCGTGGGTTGTTGATCTTGCCGATGCAGATCAACCTTATTCCTACAAGCAAATTGAAGAAACAAGCAAGAACAAGATAAAAGCAATCTGAATTGCAAACAGGACATAAATACAAATGATAAGTTGGAGTTCGGTAATGAGCAAACCGGCGATCTAAACTTGTAGCGAAGCCAAACTTTCATCTAAACAAAACCCAAGAAACCCTGAAGGGGTACCTATCTATTTAAGGGTGTGGGAGGAAGACTAAGGGGTCCCTAGGTTCGTGCTCCACCAGATTGGGGTACACCACATATGGGCCTCACCTAGGTCGGGGTCCCAAATGAAGTTACAAGCCCATCGGCCCATTATAGGTGACGCAGCACCTTGTTTTTTCAACTGCAGATGACTGAGATGGAATTTGGAGATGAGGCTGGATCCATTGAAAGAGAACTCCAAGAGTTTTCCATCAAGTACTCATGAGTCCAAAACGGAGCTCGTATGCATATTTAGCGGCCATTTAAAATCAGTACTATAGCAGATGGCCGAATTGGATTCCAGAACTTGGACAACTTGATCTTGATTTCCGGTTGACCTATGATGTGAGCAATGGTTGTATCAATAGTAGCCATGCTCACATCATCCTCACCTTCTTCACGAAAAACCGTCTTTACATTTGGTGCTCTTCGCGTAGTCCATTTAAAATAATCCGTTTCGTCCAATCAAAACTAGAGAAACTCGAAGTAGCATGATTAGCAATAACATGTCTCTCTAGCTTACAATTTTTATCCACATCTACTGGAGGTTCTAAATCCGAACATATGTAAACTCTATGCACCAAATATATTCCGCTATCATTATATTCACCAAAGATATGAAAATTAGCATTAGTTGGACATGGCAAACCAGATTTCACAAATAATTTCTCCTTCAAATTATCAAGCTCACAAAAGTCATCAAACAGAATATAGCCCAAAGTTCTTAAAGAAGATAGCAATTCACATTCATCAACTTCATTAGCAATGTGAACAACATGCTTAAAATCAGTGCAAAATGAATTAACAATAGGAATAACATGTTCATTCATTAGTTGTGGCATAGATATAAGTGAAACATTATCACACAACTCTTCTTTATCACAAGGAACAACAAACAAATTAACTTGTGACAAAGGAATCTCAGCAATTGGTTCCACTAATGGTTGCTCCACTATAGCATGAAAAGTGGACATGTGTAGCTCAGCTTGAGAATACTCACCTTCATTTATCTCAGCACCAGCACATGTGTAGCTCAACTTTCTTCAGACATTGTAGGTGTTTCATGTTTCTCCTCTTTCTTCTCAAGAACATTATTCTTTTCCTTTTGTTGAATGTTTTGAACTCCCTACAAAACGTTAGTAACAGGAGACACAAAAGATTGTTCCTCCAATGTTTGCACTTCATCATTGCACAAAGATATAGGATATTCAGAAATAGAAGATAAATCACATTGTTCATGCTTTCTCACATTTAATATGATTTGACTCTCAATGCTACGAGCAAGCATGAATAGGTATCCAATATGATTATATGTCACATTAGCAAGCATAACCTGAATTTTAGAATTAAGCCCCATGAAAAATCTACGCATTGTGTTCTCATTGCATTCTTTTAGACTACTGTAGATGATACAAACTTTAAATTCATAGATGTACTCTCTAACAGTTCGATCACCTTGTTTTAGATGTTCTAATTTCTCTAAAAGAATATATTTATAATAAGAACTCACAAAACGCTTTCTCATCATGGTTTTGCATTCATCCCAAGTTTCAGGTTTATTACTAACATGACTCCACCAAAAAAATGCAGAAAAGGTAAACTTATTACTAGCAGCCTTAATCATTTGAGCATCAGAAAAATCATATTCATCAAATTCGTTGTCTACTGCTAGCTCCCAATCAATATAAGCAACAGAATCGTGCTTACCATCATAGAATGGTAACTTAGATTCAACTCATGCAAAATTATAGTCAGGTACCTCATATGCATCATGTGGAGAAGTCGTCATATCTCGTTGAAGGTGAAAAAGTCGATGTTGAGCATAACCATCTTGTATCCCCTTGCGTAACCTTGCTATGGTTAGTAGGAAACAAGAAACATACACAAGAATATGCACGCTCATATCAACTACTAGGTAGTGGAGGCTCAAATATCACGCACACTCAAGCTTTTAACCAAGCTCTTAAAAGATCTTATCAATGCAAGCGGAATGGTCACATATAGTAACTCAACCAAGCACCCCAATGGAGGTTGGATGTATCGATGTCTTGGCAAACACTTGCTGTACGGCTGCAATCAAATCTGTGGAGCTTTCGGTTAGCTTAAATATGTAGCAAAGGAATAGCAAATGATCAAATCAGATAATGCAAAGTTGAATAACTATTCAAAGTCAGTATCATGTTGGTCCTAGGCTAGAACGTATTAGAGACGCGAGTCTAGACACAATCAATACCACAAGATAACACTAGGAACAACTCAAGCACAACTCTGATATACAAAAGCAAACTCAAAGATAACAGCTGATTTTCTCTTTTCTTTCTCTTTTTCTTTCTTCTTTTTTTTCTTTCTTTTGTTTTTCTGGTGTGGCTTTTGTTTTCCTTTTTTAGCACTTTTCTGCCTTTTTATTTTTTTTAGCAAAAACATCTCAAGGACCTGAATGCAAGATTACAGGGACTCAAATGTAAAATTTCAAACCCTAAAATTCGGTCTATACAAAAATGGAATTTTGAAATTATATCGGTTCCTTTTTGCAATTAGATCATGAATCCGACACTGAAAATTTTTTCACCATGGTGTCTAAAAACTCTATGGTGGAGGACGAAACAACTGTTCGGTGGGGAGGTGGAGTGGGAGCCGGCCAAGGGGAGTTGGAGAGTTCGGATTGGGTGCACCACATAAAAAGAAACTGATTTGCAGCTGATCCAATCTACTATTTCTTCCAAAACCGAAATTGACTACTTCCAAAAACTGATCTACAAACTTCTTCCACTTCTCGTGCACCACAGAAGCACAACCAAAATACACAAGCACAGCTACGCAGCAAACCCTATATGCAACTATAAAACCAACCGACAGAAACTTCTAAAAACTAAAAAAATGAAACCCTAGCAGCAAGACGATTCTGTTTTCGTTGGTCCCGATGACAACAAAGACACAGTGGCAATGGTGGTAATAGTGGTACTAGACATGACCAGAACTCGAAACTCTAAATGGACTAGACGCTAAGACCAACAACACGACACGACGATGCAACGTAAAACTCAACAATGCAAAAACTGAAAAGAACAATGCAATGGCACAAAGATGGCTAGGTAGTGGATGCAAATTTTTTTTGTATGGCTATTTTCCGGTTATAGGTAGATTAGAACTCACCGAGCAATGAAAGCTCTGATACCACTTGATAAACCCTGAACTCCCTCGGAATGCTCAGGGATTTGGTTGTCCCGAGCTTTCGGTGAGTTGATGGTAACTACGATTAGGGAGAAAGGTTGACCACCCGACAACAACCGTACGAGACATTGTTGTGTTGTGCCTTACCAAACAATACACTTCTCCATGGGTTGTTGATCTTGTCGATGCAGATCAACCTTATTCCTGAAAGCAAATCGAAGAAACAAGAAAAAAATAAGATAAAAGGAATTGAATACAAATGATAAGTTGGAGTTCTGTAATGAGCAAACCGGCGATCTAACCGATCACGGGATTACACGGCAAAGTAGCAAAGCTAAACTTTAATCTAAACAAAACCCAAGAAACCCTGAAGGGGTACCTATCTATTTAAGGCGATGGGACGATGACCAAGGGGTCCCTGGGGTCGTGCTCCACCAGATTGGGGCGCACCCCACATGGGCCCCACCTGGGCCAGGGCCCAGATGAAGTTACAAGCCCATCAGCCCATTATAGGTGACGCAGCACCTTATTTTTTCAACCGCGGATGACTAAGATGGAATTTGGAGATGAGGTTGGATCCATTGGAATGAGAACTCTAAGAGCTTTCCATCAAGTACTCATGGGCCCAAAACGGAGCTCGTATGCATATTTGGCGGCCATTTAAAATCAGCACTGTAGCGGATGGCCAAATTGGATTCCAAAACATAGACAACTTGATCTTGATTTCCGGTTGACCTATGATGTAAGCAATGGTTATATCATTAGTAGCCATTCTCACATCATCCACCGGGTCGGAGAACAGGTGCACCACGTGGCACCGACGCGGCGGCCACGCAGCAGCCACGTGGGCGACCGAACGAACGGCCCCGATCTGCCCCAAGGCAGATCAAACGGCTGTGGAGCCATCCCGACCTAGGAGCGGCGGCTCGAGTGACCCGATGGTCACCGACGGCGACCATCCGTCACAGCGGCGAGCGCGCAGAGCGGCGACGGGGAGGAAGGCCGAAGAGGGGCAGCTCACTGACGGCGGCCGATGACGGAAATGGCACATCGACGAGCAGAGGTGAGCGGAACCAAGACGGCGTCGACGACGGCAAATAGGCAACAGAGAAGGAGGCAGAGGCGATGGATGATGGCCGACTCAACCTAAGGGAGAGAATGAGAGAGATTAGGGAGGAAATGGAGGTGTGAGGCAAGCGGGAGAGGCGGCCGGAGAGAGAGAGAAATGGCGAGCTCACCAACAAACGTGGAGGGGAGGGTTTTGGCAGCGGAAGACGACGAACAATCAACGGCCAAGGAGACGGCGAGCTCGGCAAGCACGGCGGTGTCGATGGCACGACGTGGCGGCGTCCCTAGTAGCGGTGAAAGACGGCGACGCTACGGTAGGGTGGTGCGGGAGCGGTAGGGAGCACGGGAGGAGGCGGCGTTTTCGGGGAAAAGTGTCACGCCCGAAAATTCACAAGTAATTTCCAAACTAATTTGTGCATTGAACCCTCGTCCAGGAATCAGTTGAGGTACACAAATTGACAATTTGAATATACAGCACCAAATAAACTAATACGATAAATACTTACATAGAGGCACTTAGTCCTCACCACGAAGAAAACTACAGCGGAAAAGAAAATCTAGCGAAGCTTAAACTCTACTCGCACAGGCAGCTCAATTGGGATCTAAGCCAAAGGTCTTCTCCTTCTGGATCCTTTCTCTTCAACTGATGTTAATGATTATTGCAAGGTGAGTACATGGAATACTCAACAAGCCACACAACAAATATGCAAGTGTAAGGGATACCAAAGAATGGCATAATATAACGTTCATTTGCGAAAGTAGCATTTGGCAAAGAGTTGAGAATTTTTAAAATAGTAGAGTAATTAATTAAACAATATTAAATCAACACTATACAACACACCCATGATGTATAGGCCCAACCAAACTTGAACAACCAATCCCAGTCATACAAATCAAACCTCCAAACAGGAATTAGCTATTCCATACCAGGAGTTATGAAATTATCACCATATATATCACATTATTATTATTAATGAGCAAGTGGGACTAATCACGAAAAACATTGGTAGGCTCGCCCATAACCGCGGGCAAGGCTATTCGAATAGTTTTACTCCGGCCAGAGATATACAAATTTACCCACAAGACACAGCCTCAACATCATGTCAACCATGTGTCGCGATACTGGAAAAGTACCCAAATAGAGACTATGACAAGACACCACGCATAACACAATTCAATGTAGTGCACCGTTCCCGGATCATAGTCACCCCCTTTAACCAAGGTATGGAATCCCCAGCGACCCCCATGGATTTATCGCCACTTCACAGTCTGGCACTATACAGTGAACCACACTATACACAATGTCCAGCCGTTGCCCACGTTGGCTTGTGGTTAATACGGTTAATGCTTCACAACAGTAGCTCGCGAACCAGTCCTTAATTGTCATGAACACGACCATCCAAACCTCAACCATGTGCCCACAACCCATCATTAATCAAGTTTTAGTTGGCAAATTAATTAACCAATCACGATTGACCATCGTGAGCTACGATTAAATATCCATCATTAAGTAATAGTGAAGCATTAGTTATTCCCACATAAAATGATACTAGTGTTTCTATGCATGGCTAAGCAATTATAACTAATTTTTAGTTGAACCAATATATATAAAGTCCAACTAGTCAAATTATAACTCAAGGTATCAAGGAATAGGGTAATCAATGCAAATTGGTCATACAAAGAATAGGTTCACACCACCCAATGACATTCAAAAATAATTGCGTATTTGAAATAAATAGAGAATTTAAATATAGGATCAACATGCTCAAAGGAATTGTGTTTGGGATCTGTGTGACTTGCCTTGCGAACAAGCTTCTTCAATTCGTCTTCAAGAACTTCTCCAACAAACAAACGATCTTCCGAATCGATAAACAACTAAACCTAGAACGCAAAACGAGAAAAACACTAATAAAAACCAAATAAACAGTACAAATAAAACACACAAATGGGTTGAGCTTAAATTTAGATGAATTTAGAGACATCAATGGCCTCATTCTGAGTTCATATGAATTAGTTATGATTTTTACAAGATTTAATCCAATTAAAGCTTAATTAAAAAGATTAAATAGATTTATGACACACTTTATATTTAATATTATTATTAAATAGACCTTGATTTTAGACAAATTTAGCAACTGGAACCACATTAATCCAAGTTACGGTGAATTAGTTATGAATTAATGAAATTTTAATCCAACAAAAGCTATAAAAAACCTGAATAATTTATTGCATCATAATGAATTATTTTTGTACTAGAAAAGGGGGAATATGACGTCAGCCTTAAGACGAGAGAGAAAGGGCTGGTGACAGGTGGGACCTACTTGTCATAGGTACAAGAGTTAGATCGGTCCACCATGAACTCGGTCCATAGAGAGGTCCATGGGTCCACAGGATGGATGGCTCTGATTGGTTTGACCCGAGGTTTGACTTGATCGAACGGTTTAAATTGAACCCAATCTAGGGTTTTGAGGTGGATGCCACGTGGGACAAAGACGCTGATGCAGCGATGAGGTGGCGGCGACTGCAATGACGTGGACGCCAACATCGACATGCCATGTAGGATCGACTGCCGGCTGGCGCTCGACGACGGCGGCGACAGCAAACGGCGGCACGGCGACGGAAACCGAGGACACCAACGCGAAGAGGAGATCGAGACGGTCCTTACCCACCCTTACATGACGACGGAGAGCGAAGGATGACGACCGGCGACGAGCTTGAAAAGACGGGGAGGTCGGGTCGGCGGTGGCAGCGGCATTCCGGCGATCTTCGGCGCAAGGGGACCGGTGGCCGGGCTTGCTTTTGTTGCTGGTGGTGCCGAAGGAAGTGGCGGCGCAGGATGACGGTGACCAGGGCGATGGCGCACGGCGGTTGAAGCGACGGCCGGCGGTGGAGAGAGAAGGCGAGCGTGGGGAGAGGCTGCTAGGGCACGGGGAGCTCGGGCTAGGGTCGAAAAAAGAGATGGAGACCTTGGGCATGCTTTTTATAGGCGGAGGAGGGAGAGATCAAACCCACACCGACGGGATTTCATCGAGGAAAGTTTAGGGTTTCCAAAGAGAGAGAAACCGAATCGAGCTCGAATCCGGGCAATTTCCAACGGGATTTCGTCGATTATTTGAGGGGAAAGATAAAGGAGATCAAGGAGAATCCGTTCCCGCAACTAATTTTGGAAGGGGGGCAACGGGGAGGCCGGATTTGATGTGGTATGCGGCGTCGGCTACAGTACACGGCACTGCACGGGCTCTTTCCAAGCTTGAAGATGACACTGTAGCAACAGGGAGGTTAGGTAGACTTTTCCTTTTTATTTTCTTGGGCCGGTTGAAGGAAGGAGACCAAACAAACTTTGGAAGGGAGGGGGCAGTCCGGGGCTCAGAAAGAGAGGGAGATGAATTAGACTTCTCCAGATTCAGCCCAAACCTGAAAGGAGACTTAAATTACTTTTTCCAATTAAATAATTGTTGAAATGATCTTTTGATTATTAAAAATACTTCCAATGCTCAAATAATTCCAAGAAAAATCCTGAAAATACTTGGACACTTCAAGTATTTAATAAAATTTTAACCAGATCATTTAATGATTAATTTATTATTTGAATATTTACTAAAATGTTTTTTGTTATTATTAAAATTAGTATTTGAGCTCTGAAAAAATCTGAGAAAATTCCAGAGAGCGTAATTAACTATGGAGAATTTAATAAAAATTAAATCCACCAACGATTTACCGAGGCAATTTTATCTAGCTCGATTTAATGTCCAAATTTTTCATAGATTTTATTCAAACACTTACTTTAATTAATCAATACATTCTAGAAATTCCTTTTTCACAACAATTTATAATTTAGCGTTTTTAGGGTGTGACAAAAAGGGAGAAGAGATCACGGGGATCATTTATATAGGGCTAGGGAGCTCGGACATGGCCAGTGGGAGGCGAAAACAGCGGTGACGTGGGTTGGATAGAGAGAGTTGGCGGGATTCAAAAATCAAATTCTAGTCTTCTCGCGGGCGCGGGAGCGGGGTGGAGTGGGGACGTGGGGCGGAGAAGGCGGCGGCGGTAGTTGCACGGAGTAGGGGCGCGAGGTGGGGCATGGATCGCGCGGGCGGTGGTTGCAGCTCCAGCTTCGCCGGCTGGAGGAAGGGGACAGGTGCGACAGGTGGGTCCTACCTATAGGCGACCCAGAGAAAGGAGAGAGGCGTATGCGCCAGCTGGGCCGTGGCCATGGCCGGCCCTGCAAGGGAGGGGCGTGCACGGGGAATGTGGGCCAAAAACGGCCCATGGCCGAAGGAAGAAAAAAAATTTCAAATTTATTTAAATTCCGATAATTACATTTTTGTTATTAAAATTGCTCCCTTTGCTCTAAGAATTCCACTAAAAATCCTGTTAGTGTATTTGTCGGGCCACTCCGGGTTAAATATTGTGTAATTACTTGAGATGATAGAGCTAATTATTTAGTTGGATGGGGTCTAATAATTAATAAGAAAAACGATAACCATCCAACCTCATCACTGTTCTATCAAGTCAAAAGACATACACAGTATAAAACCTGATGCGCCGAGTAAAGAGCATAAGAGATATTGCTGGGACTTTAGATTGCCAGTCAACTTCAGCCTGAGACATGCCCGTCAAACCATACGAAGATGGCGACCAGATGTGTTACACATCTCAGGAGACTTGACAAAATTCGCTAAAGCTCTACGACATCCCAAATGCTCAAAACTCATACCGGTGTAGAACTAGATCCCAGGAAAAGCTCTAGTCCACACTTTCATCTAAGCGATGAACATCAGAATAATAGGGAGTAAACACAAATAAACTTTACTCTACACTATTATTTAAATAGATAGGCCAAACGGCCAGATAATTACTGATCCGCGGAAGCTTGGCTACCCAAACCACAAGCAGCCGACTTAGGGAATAACCCCTTTTTGGATCCTGTCCTAGAAGAATCAACGATTTCCCCGAATCACTCAGGAGACTAACCATACAACCTGCAAAATGGATATTCCAGTATAACAAGTGTCAGTACATTAAACGAATTAATGTACCGGCAAGCTCAAGACAAACCTAACATACTACATGCATGGCATATAATCAAAGAAAGGCTGTATATGTAACTCATTTTAGCGTAAAGCAAGTTTTAGTTCACAAATCTTTTTAAAAGAGTTGATGATTCAATTAACAAAACATTAACGAAGTTAAATCATATTATTTAACATAACAACCTCATAAACATATTCTTGTTGCCCATACCAGCAACAAGTCATAATCTCTCCACAATAAAATACTTGACTGCCCACCCGGCATCAAGTCTTACATTCAACATCAACATAATACGATTATCATAACTCAACCCGAGTTTCCACTTTCCCAAATCCATAGTTCACAAAGTATCATTTGAAAACATAAATCAAATTTAAAAGTCTATACTCATGACACTTCACCAAGTCGCTCATGACCGTGAGCACGGCTAATCGATTAGTTTTAAAGAACTCTGCAGAGTTTGTACAGCTTTACCCACATGATATGAGCACTCTAGTTTGTTTCGTGTTTGCAAAGCACTACCACACTCTTCATGGTGAATGTGGTCTAGAGGTCATAACGTAGCCTTTACATTACTTAATGCCTAACCATGCATCAGCGATGGCAAGTGTGAATCCATCCTGGGAATGACCCAGAACCGTTAGGTGGCGGGCCCACGCCTTAACCTAACGCCGTGACAGCGAACACATCCGTTCCCCCATGAGGCACTATACCATTGAATTGGACAGACTTAGACGCCTAAACTACCCCCGATAATCAGCGGGGTAAATAGGTAGTTCCTATGAATCATCGCTCAGACTAATTCATTTTACTCCGGCCTACCAATATGCAAGGTTAGACTTTAAGCAACTTAATTAGCTAAGGCCACCCCATAATAGCACATGTGGATGTACGGATACTTAAGTTGGTGATACGAAGTTCAGTCCTTAAATAACCCAGGCGAACACTCCCCCTATCAGTGTACAACTAACATCATATGCACACTACTTGTCGCCCAAGTCTAAAATCGTTTTACTCACATCTCAGTTCACAAATACTTAACATTTACATTTTAAAATCCAGCATTTATCAAATGTTCAAAATCCCATTCACAAATCCATAAGATTGTTCTTTTGCATAATTCTAGGCATGGCTAAGCAAAAGGCATGTATAAATGCAAATAAAGATTTTATTTAGCATTTATAAATAATCAAATCCATCCTATGGTTACAAATGAGAAGAGTAGCAACATAACAAGGTGGATTATGCAGCAATAGGGTCATAGCTATCATTTATTAAGTTTCAAATATCGTTTTAAATCAAATAGATATGCAGTTTCGCAAACAAACGCTTTTCATCTCCCAAAGCATGGGTTTCAATGTGATCAAAGGAGAGGGGAGGAATAAACTTGCCTTGATCTGGAATAATGTGAATATCACCTAGATCACTCTTTCACCGTCAATGCAACTTAATCTACACAAATGACACGATATGCAATTAAACACCGAAATAGGCAAAAATCCAAGATGCTCTAAAATGCATGATTTATGCATAGTGGGTAGGTACTGATCTAAAATGAATTTAGGTGAAGGAATTCCTATTTTATCTCTTTTCATCTATGATTTATGAATTTTCTAAGGTGGCATTGACATATAGGACTATTTACTAATGTATGGTTGTGAATCATTTTTAATATATGATTGCCATCAAATTAACCTTAATGGGATGAAAGGGATTGTTTTCTAAAATGAATGCCATTAGTTTCATAATTTTTAAAGCTAGTATGAATTTCCTATAATTTTTAGAAATCAGATTATACAATGTGGGGGTCATTTCCCTATATCAATTATTAGTGCTGTTCCTATTACAGAAAGTACTGTATTTTATATTTTTAAATTAAATTTCATACTTTTGTGATCCTACAGAAATTTGGTTCACTCCAATTGGAGTATAAATGAATTTTCTACAAATTCTACAAGTTCTATGTCAACTATTTCATATTTGAAATTTTAGAAACAAATGTTATACTGTAAGCCTAGGATTTTATTCTACCATATTAAAGTTCACAAATTTATGAACCTACTGGAGTTGGTTTCATCTGAACATGAGCTATATTTTATTTTATATGAATTTCTCAAGTTTTGAGTAATTTTTCAATTGAAAAGATATTGATCTAACCTTTTTCTATTTTATTTTCAAAATATAATCTTTTGGGTTCACTTGTCAGTCTCTGTTAATTTGCAGAAAAGTCCCTAGGGTTTCCAGGAATCAACCCGAGCTCCTTAAGCACGTGCACTAGCCACTTCCATAAAGAGTCCCTAAGGTTTTTAGTTATCACAATTAAGTTCTAGGCCCATATGTCATTGAGGAGAGAAGTTTCACATCGAACCCTGGGGTTAGTCAAATTTATAAATTGTGGTCCCTGGGCATGAGTGTACAGGCAGTGAGCCATGGCTGTAGCTCGGGTGAGCTCGCCACCGGCGAACGGCACCTCGGATTGGGTCACGGCCAAAGGCAAAAAGGTAGAGAATACTCTTGCGAACCCGATGGTGGTCTAAACGCGGACTATGGTGACCATATTTGATAGCAGCAGCGGCGCAAGCGGCAACAGCTCTTGTGGTGCCGGTACATGTGGGGCTAGAGCTTAAGTGGGACTACATGGATGCATGCAAAAGGGTTTCATGGTCCTCCTGGATGCTCACCGAAAGTCCAGCTAGGGCTGGTGAGGCTTGAATGGCGACGGTCGCAGTGAGGACAACCCGGCGGCGAAGATGTCCCTGTTGGCCCTGAGGAAGGTGACGAGCGCGTCTTCCTATTTAGGGCCGAGGTTGGCCCCAATGATGGCAGTCTTTGATGGGCTAGCCGGGTCGAGGATGACCCGCTTGACCGGCACATCGGTAGGCTCCAGTGAAGTCTTGGGAGTCTTGGCAGCGGGCAACTCGGCCTCACCGGGTGAGCGAGTTGATGCCTCGGTGGCAATGGCCTCATCGGATGTAGTCGAACAAGCATTTGCCGTCACCCTGAGTGATCTGGTAAACATCCCATCGTGTGACAAGGTCTCGAAACGTACCATGGAAATTGGTGATGAATTGGGCCTTTAGTTCAGCCCAACTGTCGATGGTGTTTTTGGGGTAGCTAGTCAGCCACGCCCATGGTTCCAAAGTCAGCATGATCGGCAGGTAGTTGGGCATCGCACGCTGGTCGCCCCCAACGGCTTGGATAGCGGTGGAGTAGACGGAGAGCCAGGCGGCGGGGTCGAACTCCTCATCGTACTTATCTATCCCCATCGGCTTTAAGTTACTCGGTGAAAGCTGGGATCCCTTCGGCCGGGTCCTTGCGGCAAGGTTGGTACTCAGGCGTCTTGTCCGAGTAATCTTGAACCAGGCGACGCACCATGATGTGTCCATCTGGCATGCGCTCGGTGCGTCTGCAGTCTCCGCCGTTGTCCGCCTCATGGATGCGGGCCATGTCGGCATCACGTTGGTGGCACCGCTCGTTCATAACATTGCTAAGGTCGGCGTGTAGAATCAAATGTGTTTGATTATTATTTTATATGATGAAACATTGGTGGCTTGCGACATTTTATGTGTGTAATATTGGTTTATTGTGATGGTATTTCATGTGATTATATATGATTGATTTTGTGAAGAGGTGTGCGGATTTGACCTGGCGGTCAGACCGACCAGGCACGGTCGGTCAGACCGGAGGTATGCGTGCGGTCAGACCGGCCAGCCCGCCGTCGGACCGACAGGTTACCTGTTCGCTTTCGGTTTCGGTTTATCTTTTTGGTTACGGATTGTTTCTTCGTGGATTTGACTTCTAGATGGTTTCTATACGTATGGTTACTGTTGTTATACTAATGTGAGTCAAGTTTGGACGAACTTGTGCTCAGAATATGGTTTCTTTATCGTATGTGTGCAGGTATTGCTTAAGGCCTCGGGATAGTGTTGCCGGTGATGGATCAGAGTCGACGTGGGAGAAGTGGACGTCCAGGGATCAAGAGATCACGCGGGATACTAAAAGGCTAAAGGATAATGCACGTGGTAGATAGAGAATTCATATGGTATATGAGAGGAATCGTATACGTATGGAAAGAGGAGTTGAATTTGGAAGGGAGTCCGAATTCGGGAAGATGGATGGAAATAAGGAAAGAGATGAGTTTGAAGCTTGCAAGAGAGGGTTTCTCACGTGGTTGGGAGTCCTAATTCGTGAGAGATTCGTGGGCTTTGTACAGCCTACTTTGTGTATAAATAGAGAGGGAGGGTGTGCCTCCTAGATATCGATTTTGTGGTTCACAATTTGAGAGAATAGCTAGGGTTTCAAGTGAGGTTGAGATTTTGGTGTGGAGTGCTGTTGTTGCACTTTGTAAACACTTTTAGATGCAATAAAGTCGAGAGTTACAATCTATATCTTTGAGTTTGTCATCTACCGGTGTTTATCTGGGTCCCGACGGTCTGACCGAAGGTGTTCGTGCGGTTTGACCGGCGGGAGTGCAGCGGCGGTCCAACCGGAGGCAGGGCGGCGATCTGACCGGCCAGGAGGGGCGGTCTGACCGGCGGCTACATGGTGGTGTGACCGGCGGTACTTCAACAGCAGCAGTTCGATCTCGTTCTTGAGTTTGATTTCGTTTTTCTAGATTGGTTTTGTTGAATTCCAGAGGTAAGTTGTAATTTGTTTAAAGTTTTGGTTTGTGGTCTTCTCTACCATTCACCTCCCCTCTGGTAGGTTTGATCACTCTATTTCGATCCTACACGGCGTTCATTCGGCATTTTGTCTCAATTTTGTCACGAAGGATGATGGTGCGCAGACTCAGTCGTGAGCTCCCTGCTTGGGAGTGCTGTTGGTGTTGATGATGCTGGGGCACCAGTTGGCGAGAAGACCATTTGGAAGAGCTGGCACAACGTTGGAGACGGTGGGCGCCATTTCTTCGTGCTGCACAGTAGCGACTTCAACCATGGCCTTTACTTGGGCCACAGTCATGTTGATGGAGGGGTTCTCCGGTACGTTGATGGTGTCTAGCAAAGCTTTGGCCACCACGATGTTGTGGTACGGCGTCATGTAGACGTCGTGGTCTCTCATCTTGGTTTGGAGTATGGTGTCATTTGCGGCGGGGCCGCGTGCACAGAGTTCGGCCCGACGTCTATCGAGTTCTTTCTACTGTTCCTTGAGTCAGAGTTCCTCCGCTTTTCGTTCCCGTGCCTTAGCCTCTGTCTCCTGGTTCAGCACAACGAAGACATCGCAGCAGGGGCAGCCCTCAGGGGAAATGCTCTCGGAACTCTCCACGTCCGAGTCGGAAAACCTCATGAACTCATCTATGAACCTGGCCCAGCGGAGTTCACAAGGTACCGGAGAATGACAAGGTGGGATTCGGTGGGACCGAGTACTCGCGGGGCATGGCATGACCCTTTTGCCAGAGTCGGTGAGGTAGTCGGCGGCATTGGCGGCGAAGTTCTTGAGGTCGTGTGGGAGTAGAGGGGCCGGTGCCGACGGTGGGATGGATGTTGTGACCGGCTTGAGGACACCTGCCTCGGTTGCAATGAAGTTGAAGGAGCTGAAGCGGAATTCTGCCTTGGGAGGGAAGTGCAGCGTCTCGACTTAGCCAACAACGTCGGGGGTGACTCGAAAGAGCTGGCCGGTGTGATCGACGGCGAATGAGAGGGAGCCGAAGGTGATCTTGCTGCCGACGAGGAGAACAACGGACTTGGTGAAGACGATCCTTGAAGATGCCATCTCCTCCTTAGGGTTGGGCGATCGAGTGCACCCCTACTTGGCACGCCAACTGTCAATTTTTATGATCGGCAATATAATTTATAGGTTGCACATGATCAACGAGAGATGGTGACATAGATATTTATACTGGCTTAGGCCCTTAGTATGAGGTAATACCCTACTCTAGTTGGTGTAGATTAGAATTGAATCGAGGTGCGTGGATTAGCAATGGAATGGTTGATGGCACGTATGTGTAGGAAAGTCTGATCAACCCCTTAGGGTTTCCCTGGCACCCTTTATATAGATGCCAGGGTGGCCGGCTAGATATGGTAAGGTAGCCCTCATAATCCAGATACCTACCATCTATGTATACTACTGGAGAACTGATCTTTGGTCGGAATCCCAAAAACAGGAATAGTCCCAGTTTGCATATGAACCGGGTCTAAAGATCAACTTTAGTCCCGGTTAAAAACGGTAACGGGTCGCGGTAATCTTTAGTCCCGATTGGTGTTACCAACCGGGACTAAAGATCGTCTTTAGTCCCGGTTCTAACCCTCACCGGCCGTGTCAGGCCAGTGTCAGGGGGGTGAGGATCTTTAGTCCCGGTTGGTGTCACCAACCGGGACTAAAGATCATTTAGATCTATAGTCCCGGTTAGTGTTATTAACCGGGACTATAGTGATCTACCTTTTTATACTTCTCCTTCCTCCTCCAGCCCGAGCCATTGCTGCCAAAAGGAGGAGGAAGAAGGGAAGTGCTGCCAAAATTTTTGATAAAATTGTTTTGGTGATAATATACAAATCGGAGAGATCGAAAAGGTTAGCAAATCCATTCTCTAATAATGTATGCTTAGCAAATTGCATTTATAGCTTTGTTTCTATAAAATATTTTCTCCTAAAAGGTTTATGCAAAATAATGAGAGAGAAAATATGTTAGGCAAAATTAGGTTGATTTTGAAATAAGAAAATTTGGATACATATGTCATAAAAAAGATGACTGAGGGAAAATATAGAAAACTAAGATAAAAGAATTGAAATTTAAGTTAGTTTGAATAAAATAGTTAGAAAAAAGTATAAATCGTTAAAGATATGTTTTCAACTTTACAAACCATAAAAATTGTATGACTATTTGTTAAAAAATAGAAAACAAAGGTAATTGAAAAATATGCAATATAGCTAGAAATATGTTTGTCACTTTAATAAAAATTTGAAAATAATTATAAACTTCTCTTTCTTCTCGTCGCCATCTTTGTAGCTCTTTTCTAGAAATTAGTTTCACTTGGAATCATGATGTTTTAAATTTTTATATGATTATTTAATTAGTTTCAAGAATGTGGATTTTGTTAGTAACATTGGACTATTTGATGTATAGATGGATTGGCAATGGATGTACACCGCGGACCGACGGTCGAAAGAGTTTATTGAAGGCGTGCATTATTTTTTGAAGGTGGCCAATGCTAACAAGTACAAGGGTTTCATGTGTTGTCCATGCAAAAAGTGCAGTAACCGGAAGGAGTATTCATCATCAAGAACTATTCATGCGCACTTGTTTGAGTCTGGATTCATGCCTAGATATAATTGTTGGACCTCGCATGGAGAGCTAGGGGTTACAATGAAAGAAGATGAAGTAGAAGACGAGAATATTCCGGACTGGGCTCATCAATACGGTGGATTTGAAGAAAATCCGGAAGGCGAGGCGGACGGAGCTGTTCAAGATAACGACGCTATAGATGATCTTGGTCAAATGTTGCGGAACGTAAAGGACGGCTGCAAAAGTGAGAAGGAGGTCCAAAAATTGGACCGTATGTTAGCGGACCACAAAAGTTGGGTACGACGCTAGAATTCTTGCAATGGAAGGCCAAAAATGGTGTGATTGACAAGGCATTTGGCGAGTTATTGAAACTCGTCAAGAACATTCTTCCGGAGGGAAACGAGTTGCCCGAAACAACGTACGAAGCTAAGAAGGTGGTATGCCCTCTAGGACTAGAAGTACATAAGATACACGCATGTCCGAACGATTGTATCCTCTATCGCGGTGAGGAGTACGAGAACCTAGAAGCATGCCCGGTTTGTAAAGCACTACGATACAAGATTAGACGAGATGATCCAGGTGATGTTGATGGACAACTTTCGAAGAAGAAAGTTCCTGCTAAGGTGATGTGGTATTTCCCTATAATACCACGGCTCAGGCGTTTGTTCAGGAACAAAGAGCATGCTAGCATGATGCGCTGGCACGCAGAAGAACGTCAACAAGATGAAATGCTGAGACACCCCGCCGACGGGTCGCAGTGGCGAAACATCGACAGAACATTTCCAGACTTTGGAGAGGATGCCCGAAACGTAAGGTTCGGTTTAAGTACAGATGGCATGAATCCATTTGGAGAGATGAGCAGCGGCCATAGCACTTGGTCTGTTACCATGTGTATCTACAACCTCCCCCCTTGGCTATGCATGAAGCGAAAATGCATCATGATGCCAATTATCATTTAAGGCCTAAAGCAACCTGGTAACGACATTGATGTGTACCTAAGACCATTGGTTGTGGATCTGCTTCTACTATGGAACAAAGAAGGTGTCTCCGTGTGGGACGAGGACAAACAGGAGCAATTTAACCTACGAGCGTTGTTGTTCGTGACCATTAACGATTGGCCTGCACTTAGCAACCTATCCGGACAGTCAAACAAGGGGTACAAGGCTTGCACCCATTGCATGGATGAAACTAAAAGTGCGTATCTGAAACACTGCAGGAATGTTGTTTACATGAGCCATCGTCGATTCCTTGTTGCAACCCATCCTGTACGGAAAAAAGGCAAGCATTTCGAACAGAAGGCAAACCACCGTACTAAGCCTAAACATCGCAACGGAAAAGCCGTGTATGCTATGGTGAAAGATCTGAAAGTAGTATTTGGAATGGGACCTGGCAGCCAACCTATAGAGAGCGAAGATGGTCACGCGGCGATGTGGAAGAAGAAGTCTATTTTTTGGGAGTTGCCCTATTGGGAAGTCTTAGACGTCCGGCACGCGATCGACGTGATGCATCTTACTAAGAACCTTTGCGTCAACCTGTTAGGCTTCCTAGGTGTATATGGGAAGTCGAAAGATACACTTGAAGACGTAATGATCTCAAGCATATGCAACAACGCGAGGACCTTCACCCGGAACCGAAGGATAAAGGAAGCCATTACTTGAGTCCTGCAAGCTACACCCTGAGCAAGGAAGAGAAGGAAAGTATGTTTGAATGCCTGGAGAGCATCAAGGTACCGTCTGGATACTTCTCTAATATAAAGAGAATAATAAGCATGAAGGAGAAGAAGTTCACAAACCTAAAGTCTCATGACTGCCACGTGTTGATGACACAACTCCTTCCTGTTATAATTCGTGGTATCCTTCCTGATAATGTCCGGGGAACAATAACAAAGCTATGTGCTTTCATGAACACAATTTCATAAAAGATCATCGATCCAGACAGTTTAACAACCCTTCAAGAGGACGTGGTTTAATGTCTCGTCGGCTTTGAGATGATCTTTCCACCGTCATTCTTCAATATAATGACGCATCTTCTATGTCACCTTGTGAAAGAGATCAGTATTCTCGGTCCTGTGTACCAACACAACATGTTTCCTTTCGAGAGGTACATGGGCGTTCTAAAGAAATACGTTCGTAACTGTAGCCGTCCGGAAGCAAGCATCGCCAAGGGTTATGGAACCGAGGAGGTCATTGAGTTCTGCGTAAAATTTATTGAAGACCTTCGTCCAATCGGGGTACCCAAATCAAGCCATGAGGGGAGACTACGGGGAAAGGGGACTCTTGGAAGGAAAGCAATAATGACTGTGGACAACGATTTATTCCGTAAAGCACATTTCACGGTTTTGCAACAATCTTCGTTGGTGGCTCCTTACATCGAGGAGCATCTGGCGATTGTTCGGTCGAAAAACATCGGCAAGTCCGATGCATGGATTACACGCCATCACATCGATACTTTCCCCGCTTGGCTACGACAACATCTAATGGGTGCCGAAACCATTGACCGACAACTAGCCTTCTTGGCGAGGGGGCCTTCTTGCTATATATCGACATTCCAAGGATATGAAATCAATGGGTATACATTTTACACAAGAGCCCAAGACAGAAAGAGCACAAACCAGAACTCTGCTATTCGTATCGACGCCATGAGATATGATGGTGCAACTAGCACATATTACGGTGTCATCGAGGACATATGGGAACTAGACTACGGACCCCTGAAGGTACCTCTGTTTCGATGCCAATGGGTTAGGTTCACCGGTGGAGGCGTAACGATTGATGACACTGGGATGACAACGATTGACCTAAGCAAGGTTGGATACTCAGACGAACCTTTCGTCCTAGCCAATGATGTAACACTGGTTTTCTACATGAAGGACATGTCTAGCAAACCAAAGAAGGGTAAAGGACCCGACGAGCCAAAGCGTCACGTGGTTCTCCTAGGCAAAAGGAAAATTGTCGGAGTCGAGGATAAGACTAACGAAGATTACGATCAGTTTGACGGGCAACCTCCGTTCGCGGTGACGGTTGACCTGAGCATCCTCCTATCAAAGGAGGACACCCCTTACTCACGCAACGATCATAGCGAAGGAACATTAGTGAGGAGAAAGTACGTGAGAAAAACTGTGACATAGGTTGTTGTATGGACGATGCAAATTATTTATAATGTATTGAAGGCCATGCAATGTTTGTGTTTTTTACTAATACAATTATGTAAGAAAAACAGTGACAAAGGCTGTTGTATGGACGATGCAAATTATTTATAATATATTGAAGGCCATGCAATGTTTATGTTTTCTAGTACTACAATTATATATGTAATATCAATTTTGAACTATTTAAATAGGTAATATGGTATTAGATAGTAATAGCAATTATTGAAATGTAATATCAATTTCAAACTATTAAAATAGGTCATATGTTATTTATATGTGATTATTTATATTTAATAATAATTTCAAACTATTTAAATAGGTAATATGGTATTAGATATTTTAATACTATTCAAATAGTATTTAAATTGGTGAAATTTTAATTATATATCATTATTGAAATGTAATATCAATGTCAAACTATTAAAATATGTCATATGTTATTTATATGTGATTATTTATATTTAATAATAATTTCAAACTATTTAAATAGGTAATATGGTATTGGATATTTTAATACTATTCAAATAATATTTAAATTGGTGAAATTTTAATTATATATCATTATTGAAATTTAATATCAATTTCAAACTATTAAAACTGTTTCAATCTTTAGTCCCGGTTGTTAAACATAGCCGGGACAAAAAGATATTTTGGCCGCAGCAGGAAAAAATCTTTAATCCCGGTTGGTGGCATCAACCGGGACTAAAGATATCGATATCTTTAGTCCCGGTTGATGCCACCAACCGGGACTAAAGATCCCGACTATAAATAGCTGTGCGCATCGTTTTCTCCGGATCCACACTTAGCCGTTTCATTCTCTGTCTCAACGCGCATGTCGTTCGCCATTGCCACCGCCGTCGTCTTCGTCGTCTCCGCCGCCGTACCTCGTCGCCGTCCTCACCGCGCCTCCCGGCCGAGGTTTGTGTTGATACCTCCACCTCCATCTTTTGTTGATCCGTCGGTTCGCTCTCCATCGAATCCCCGCGCGCGCGGCCGCCGTCGCCATGCATGCCACCCGCGCCACCACCGTCGCCACTCCTCGCCACCCGGCCGCCACCCCGCGCCACTGCCGCCGCCACCGGTCCGCGCCGCGCCACCACGGCCGCTGCCACCCCGCAGCCACCACACCGCGGCGCGGCCGTCCCGCGCCACCACGGCCGCCGCCACCTCGCTGCTGTCACACCGCGCCACGGCCGCCCCGCGCCAGCACGGCCGCCGTCCCCCCACCGCCGCCACCCCACGCCATGAACGTGAACGAACGTGAACGAAGAACGTGAACGATATGTAGAACGAACGTGAACGGACATGAACGAACGTGAATGATAGAACGAACATGACCGAACCAACGATAGAACGAACGTACGAACGACCGAACGAACGATAAAACGAATGACCGAACGAACGATAGAACGAATGACCTAACGATCGATAGAACGAATGACCGAACGAACGATAGAACGAACGACCTAACGATCGATAGAACGAACGAACGAACGAACGATAGAACGAACGACCGAACGAACGATAGAACGAACGACCGAACGATCGATAGAACGAACGACCGAACGATCGATAGAACGATAGAACGAACGACCGAACGGGGAGTAGAACGAACGAACGAAAGAACGAACGATAGAACGAACGAATGAACGAACGAACGAGTGAACGAACGAACGAACGATAGAATATGTATGTATGGAACAAATTGTATCAATGTAATAATTATTGTATGTATGTATGGAACAACCATGTGTATATTTCCTCTATCTTTATTCATTCATATGTATGTATGGAACGATTACCTCTAAAAGTATATATTTAAAAATTATTAAAATTAAAATTTGTTGATAAGATTACATTTTGGTTTTGTGATAATTCTATTGATATGTTGTGTTGTGCAGTTCACTTTATTTCAACTTTAGCTCAATGTCAACTTTAGCTCTAGAGGAACGATGAAAAAAATGTTAAGTATATAATGCTCTAGAGGAACAATGCAAAATTGCGGTACTATAAAGATTAATGGCTCCTGAAACATAAAAATTTTATAGGATCTTTGCATGCATGTGTGTTAGTTCCATTTTCACCAATTTTCTCTATTTTACAGTAGGAAAAAAAGAAAAACACTAAATTCAACTATTTTTCTAAGAGAATTTG
The DNA here is from genome assembly GCA_008326285.1 of Oryza officinalis. NCBI lineage: Eukaryota > Viridiplantae > Streptophyta > Magnoliopsida > Poales > Poaceae > Oryza > Oryza officinalis. Next base: position 25,501,364 of record BDMV01000008.1, read on the forward strand.
CGACGGTCCACTATACATGAAGGCCTCATATAACTATGTACGCGTTGCTGTGGAAATTGGTATAAAAATAGTTATGTTTGCGAATTGGTATAAAAATAGTTATGTTTGCGAATTTGGTATAAAAATAGTTATGTTTGAGAATTTGAATATAATATTATACATCTTTTTACATTTTCTAATAGTGATTTAATTTTTTGTCTAATTTTTTTTCTAATAGGTGCTGACCGCCGTCGTCGCTCAAGCTTAAGTGGCCCCAATAACTCCAACCAAAACTAAGGCAAGTTTCATAAATTCCCTGATGTGTGTATATATATATATGACATGCACGTAGGTTGCATGTATAACAATGAATTAACTGGTCATTGTACGTATTTCTCAACAATGTCACTATATGTAAAACAATATACTGTTAGTTGATGTGTACCTCGTAATGTTACAAACAGATGGCAAATCGCGATGATGAACAGATCCTCATGGACGAGATCGCAGAGGGCAGCAGCCAATATTGGGCGGATGAGGAGCCAGAGGACCCCAACCAATACCTGAACGAGGAGGGAAACGAGGGCACAAACCAACAGGAAAGTGAAAGGGAATCGACCGTTGGAGAGAAGAGGGCACGCGGACAACGGGGTGCCGCCAGGAAACTAGAGGGCAGGCATATTATTAGTGAAGTGACCCCAGACAGTGAACCAGTAGCCCCGGCCGGTATACTACGTAAGTTTGTGGGACACAGTGGTTGGGTCGTGAGGGATCACGTGCCCATCAGCATAGTGCACTGGTGTCAAACAAGAACAGCAGAAGATGATGAAAGTTATCTTCCAGATACGGAGAAAGCAATGCTGTGGACCACCATGTTCAAGACCTTCACGGTCCCTGAGACAGATCAGCCAAGACTGAAAGAATGGACAATGAAGAAAATGGCTGGACAGTTCCAGAAGTACAAGTCAGCTCTGTACAAGAAATATGTCGTGAAGGGTCTGACACTTGATTTCGACAAGTTAACGAAGCTGAGGGATCATTGGGATGCATTTGTCACATACAAGACTTCCGGTGGCTATAGGAAGGCAATCCCCAATTGGGATGAACTAAAAGCCGGGTTGATTGGAAAGGGTATTGAGCTGGCCACAACGAACTGGCCTGAACGTTCAAGAAATTGGTACTATGCTCATGGTGGAACGCTCGATCCCACTGATGGCTCTCTTGTATTCGGCGATGCAATCCGCGAAGCAGCTAGCCGACTCACGGAAGCAGTGGAGGCGTCTGCTCAGGGAACATTCCGTCCTGACAGAGAGAAGGACGAGCTTACGCTTGCACTACAGAATCCCGAGCATCCAGGACGAACACGGGCAAAAGGCGTGGTTGCATGAAAATATGGATTTCAAGAGGACAGCCACACTTACAAAAGTCGGATGAGGAGCAAGAGGGATACTGAGGACAAATTAAGATATCTCGAGGAGAGGGTCCACCTGCAGGAAATACGGATGCAACAGGAGGTCAAACGACGGGTGGACCAACGCCTGGCGGAACGACAGAGCCAGCAGACGGTGCAGCCGTATGCCCCTCCAATCATGGTGAGCCCCTCGGGCAATCGCAGCAGCTGTGCATCTACAGGGCAGGCAAGAGAACAGGGCATGAAAGGTGCAGCAGGGCAAGCTCACGACGACCCATCGTACCCCGTAGATGAAATCACGCGGCGGACACCTTGTGAGCTGCATAGTCCCTTTAAGAACATATCACTCAAGGCAGGCTCGTAGTTTTATGATATATGTCTTGTAAATTGCATAACCGGTGGTGCATGCATCTGTTAATTACTAAGTAATCTTGATTCTCGTGAAGGTGGCGTCAGGCATGGCCATACCAGTCGACCCTTCGGGGACATATCATTGCAGACCGATTCCACCTGGGTACTCAAAGGTCGAGGTTGAATTGGTGGAACGAGGGTTTGATGATCTCGAGCTGGACATCCCCGGAGGAGACGGGGAGATGAAACTAGGAGACATAGCCCACGCCATTATACTATGATGCAAGCGCTACATCGTGTTTCCCGGGCGAGCAGCGGCGTCCTCTCCTCTGTATCCTCCGCCTGCACCGGCTCCTCCGCCTGCACCCTCTCCTCTGCTTGCACCGGCTCCTCCACCGCAGTCTCCTCCGCCTGCAACCTCTCCTTCGCCTGCACCGGCTCCTCCGTCGTCATCATCTGCTCCGCCTTCACGGCCTAAAAAGTCGTGCCTACTTCGTACCACAAAGAAAGATGCCAAGACTTGACGAGCCAAAACTCCCCGCTCTCAAGAAAAGGGCGTACGACCGCACTCCCAAGGAGAATGAGGAGGTTGTACGAGTAGAAGTGAAGGCGTTCTTCGAGGCACAGAAACCACCAAAGAAGATTCCAATAGATCCGGCTGCTAAGAAGTTCTTCCAGGAGATGAGCGAACCGGTCAAGAGGGCTTTACTTTCCGATTATGACCGATCGGTGACGAAGTTGTACAAGAAACAAAGAGGAAAGGCCAAAGAAGTGCCTCAACTCGGAAAGCAGCGGAAACAATCGGTTGAGTCGTTGCTACCACCCGGTGAAGAGGAGCTGAGGCAATGGATGAAAGAGATGGGTCTGAGCAGGGCGCAACTGGTGGGAGACACACTGATAACCATGGCGACAGAAGCCGACTTGAAATACAAATTTAAACTCGGTGAACCGCTTGTCAAGCCTGGTGAGGTGAACACTCTCTCAACACAAATGCATCGATTCCATCAATGGTATATGGAATTTTCATCCAGAGGTAGAATGATGGTTGGAGCAAGGATAAGAAACACAGACTACTATCAAGGAGATGATGTTCTGTGGATCAACTTCGAGAATGTGTTCGATGTATACCAACTAGACTCTCTCGACGTCTCCATTCTCAGCTGCTGGGTTTTGTAAGTATCGTTTTAGCAAACTTTATTTTGTTCCTTAGCTCCTTCTATGTACCATTCAATGGTTACACTGTGCCGATAAGATTGATGCAAATTCCTTTATCTTTTATAGAATGGAGATTCAATCGTGCCGTAGGCAGGGGATTTACAATATTGGATTCATGGACCCCCGCAAAGTCAATGACGTAATGATACGGGATTTTGAGAAAGATATAGAGGACAATATTGTTCATTTCCTGGTGCAGCAGCATTACAAGACCTACATACTATTGCCCAACAACACAGAGTGAGTTTTAACTGTCTTTCAAATTTGTACCAACTTCCTCCTCGTACTCATACCGTCACATATATATCATCTGACGCAATTTGCAGATTTCACTGGGTCCTTTTCCTCTTCGACCTTGAACTTTGCAAAGTCCATGTCTATGACTCAATGGATAAACCAGAGTCTACTTTCACCAAGGTTTTTGAAGTGATAGACAGGTAATGCCATCTATTCAACTGTCATTAATTATGAACACTGCTATTGGTACTATGCAGATCTCTGGTATTTAATCATAGCTTCCAACTGTACATAGGGCATGGGCAAAGTTCCGTACATTGGTCCGCGGGGTTTGGAATGAAAAACTTGGTAGGAGATTTAATTTTCCGATGAGTACATGCTCCAAAACATATTTAATCATTAATTGCTTCTAGAAAAAATTAGTACATTAAATCTCTCGTCGTTTCTCCTTAAGTGTACAAAACAGGAGCAAGGGACTAACTTGTACGGCTACTACGTCTGCGAATATACTCATGCACTTGTACAGCAAATCAACAGTGACAAGGATCTGGAAGTACGTAAAAATTATTCATACATTATGTCCCGATTTCTTATTGACTTTATATACTTATATCTCAATTTTTTTTCAAATGACAGATTATTTACATGAGGGAAAAACTATCCCACGAAGAATTTATCAAGCCTGTTTAAGAACAATTGATGGGATTTATCAATGAACAAATAATTGATCCCGCGGGAGAATTCCACTACGATGGAAAATCTATTGATCATCATCCCCATGGATAATATGTATTAGGTTTCTTCGTAATATACAATAGAACATTATAATTAACGAAAGATTGTAATATATGTATATATTCAGATGTGCATTCATGTACTTATGTGTGTGAGTATATTTCGGTAATATAAGTATATATTTACTTGAGTGCTTATATGTAGGAAATATATATATATCTGTGTAAAACATGTATTTATATGTATATATATATGCATATTGCATATATATATAAATACATATATTACATATATACACATATTATATATACATATATATTATGCATATATATGTATTTATATGCATAATATATAAACAAGCAGCTGGCAGAACCAACAAATGTTTTTTTAAAAGAAAATACCTTTAGTCCCGGTTGGTAACACCAACCGGGACTAAAGATGGCTGAGCCAGCAACGTGGCACATCCATCTTTTGTCCCGGTTGGTGTTACCAACCGGGACTAAAGATAGATCTTTAATCCCAGTTATTTCACCCGGGACTAAAGATGGGCATCTTTAGTCCCGGATTCGTAGTCCTGGTTGCATAACCGGGACTACAGGGGGTTACGAACCGGGGTTAAAAACCCCTTCTCCACTAGTGGTATATGGGATAGGATTAGTTGCTTTATACTCTAATCTCTTTCTTAGATTACAAGTTAGCCGCATGGGCCTAGGGCACACGGCCCACTCCATGCCACATGGTCCAAAGGCCTAGCCATGGGTACCCGGGTACCGTGTTCCCCACAAGGATTACTTAATCGTTTAGACTTGTTTTAGGAGGTAGTTTTATCAAATTCTTCCCTTCCAGATAAAAGACTAGGAAATTTAGGGGCTATTCAATAAATCTCTTTCGAGTAAAGTAAAATTTCTTTCAAGTAAAATAATTACTCTCTTAAAAATAAAAGTGTAGTAATGTTTTTAGAAAACTAGATTTTTTTCAAAATTGAATTCTGTTATATAATCATAAATCTTTACCAAATCAAAACATACAAATATATTTAACCATATTCAACTTAAAAATACATATGAGTCATCTAGTTGGGTCATGGAGTGAGAGTTTATAACCTATGGGCTTTCAAGGTCAAAACATATCATTAAGGTTAGTCATCTCATATGCATCACATTAGCATAGATATTCTCGTATTTAGTTTTGTTTCGTTGTACTCCTTCGGTTGGGTGTTTATCTTGGGTTTCTTGGAGTTCTCCATTGATTTATTTCGTCATTCAATTGCGGGTATCTCAGGCAAGTCCAACACCTTTGACCATCCCTTGTGTTGGTATTTCTTACGTTCACAGATAAATCTACAAGCGCACGGATACGACCATAGCATTCCACCCATGAGTATTCCCAAGGGTATTATATTTATAGTCCTAACAGAAGGCGACGGTGTAAGATATAGTTTATACATCATTAATCAATCTATAATCAATTCACCATAGTCTAAACTGGGGTTAGGATAAGTAATGATAATTGTAGTGGACACACAGGAGATTCACCTCTATAATAATGTTTAGTATAAAAGAGCATTAGAGAACTATGATACAACTATGCTTTTATACTAATCATGTCTAGTATACACTTAACATATACATGCTTACAACATAGGACTTAGTTCCAGGCACCCAGGTACTACTAAGAGACCACTCCCTACTGGTCTGCCAGTGTGGTTATGACATTTACGCACTCTTACATCATATCCGAACATGGAGGAATACAAAGGACGGACAGGGCTGTCACCACCTGTCGCGTACCTCACTTTCTGTGGAGCACACCCGCATCCAACGACATTTATCTAACCTAAGCACCATGCTTATGCTAGTAAATAATGTCACTAACTCCCCTAGGACTCCCACCCTACTGATGGACAAGTTAGAGCTAGAGCAACCTCTAATGGTCATTGGACCGTTATCGTAGCATGGATCGACTAGCCTAGGATAAAGCAAATATATGAAGTATATACTACACATAAAACATATACTCAATAAAATAATACATAGACTTTGAGCATAAATAAATAAAGAAGATATTTCTATTAATTCAACTATAGTCTTACAAGAAGAGTAAAGTATTAAACGCATACCAGAAACTTCGAGAAGACTATAGGACTGAAGCTCCTAAGCTTATTTCCACTAAAACTATAGAGAACACAATATGGAATAGAGAGAATTTCTCCTTGAGGTGTGCGTTGCAAGTGAGGAGTTCCACTCCTTTTATAGCTACTTATGACGGTTGGGGAGGTCGGTAACTCCCACAACTGTCATCGGGAACCAACCAAGGAGTGCCACGTGGAGGGTGGAGATGAGAGGAGGCAATGGCTGTTTGGTTGAACCAAGGGTTCGGCTGAACCCCTGGCCCCACCTCCCACAGCCGTCTTTCACCAGGGACTGTCTTGTGGGCCCCTAAGGTAGTACACGGCGGTTTGGTCTCACTTTAGATCAGTTTTGCCTGACTTGTGGGCCCCTTAATCCATGTGCTCGCACATGATTCGCTGGAGGTGTGTTTCTTTGCATGCCGGCTTCATTTCAACATTACTTTGGTGTATAATCTCTGCATCCATGTTAATTGTCCAAGTCCTGTACAATTACATTATTTATTATTGATATACGTGTAAGAAATGTTAATTCTCCCTTTATTTATTATGCTAGTTGGTGGTCAAAATTGGTACTTAACGACCATCAACAACGCCCCCAAGCTGAACATTTGCTCGTCCTGAGTAAAGATAAAACTTAGGTTATTGATCAGGAGTTGCTACCCATATTTTATTTCACAATAGTTCTATGTTTACAACATATCCTTCTATCTAGAATTTAAATAAGTTGCCAATAGTACTTTTACCTTTATTACTTTATCCGTCATGGGGCTTGTTGTTTCTCCTTGTCTTGGGTAGTTGAAGAATTGAATGGATCGTAGAGCACCAATCACTTACTCTTTTGTTCAACTTTCATTCCGGAGATTTTCTAGAATTTTTGCAATTAAAACAAAGTTCCTTGAATGATACTCTCGATCACTCAATGTGTATAATTTCCTCACCAAGGCATTGTGTTGCCTCTTTTGTAATCCTACTTATAAAGGTTTATATGTGGAACTCAGGGTAAGGTAAAAGATAAGCCAATACTTGTATCACATATATTGCAAAATCAAAAAGATGATCCAAGGAGAAAACAAATCATACAACCTTGATCAAGATGTGCAAAGTGTGTGGCTATATGGTGGAAGGTGTATGTGGTACTCCTTTGTCATAGACTCTCTTTTATTTCTAACTTGAGATATGGCCATTTTTTTCTGAAAACTATATTTTTTATTATTGCTCAAAACATTTATGTGTATTTCTTTTCTCCTTTTTCTCATTTTTTTCTTCTCATAATGATTGAGAATATTTTCTACCTTCTTTTCTCTTTTTTTTCTTCTGCCATTTCTTATTGCAAACTACTAGGAGAGACATTTTGACTGGTATGGTGGAGTATTTATTTGGTGGCAAATTTTGCTACAGGACATCTTAATTTTCTGGTTTTAGCCGTAGGACACCACACGAACTCACTTTTGATGGAAGACACTCCACAATCATGGTAATTTTCTAGCAGACACCGTGCCGATTAAAATAATTTATCTGTGCCAACAACGCGCTAGGGGTCCCGATTTTTGATGCGGAGTGACCAAAATGCCCTTGCCCACCTGCTTTTTACACGCTTCTCACTAACCCGCAGACACCAGATGGGTCAACAGCAAGGTGAGTGAGCGTTGAAATGTTGCTTTTTTTGACATGACCCAGTGTGTGTTCGTGTTTGTGATGATTGGATTGGTTCCGTGTTCTTGGTTGTTTTGGTGTCAGAAGATGATATTTTGGTTGGTTTCAGAGAGATATTGCATTGCGGTGATGGGACCACAGTGGAGGATGGGTAGCTCGCCGCTCCGGAAGCGAGGACGAATGCGGTGGAGCAGACGGTGCTCAAGGCATCGCTGGACTCTAGCGGCAAGCTGCGGATCGAGGGGTCCCTGAGCTTCAAGATGAGGGGGGAGTAGCAGCAAAGCCTCTAGGTGGAGACCAAGATCTCCATCACCTCGCCGCGCGCCACGCCGGTGCCCATGCCGATGATGCCAAGGGAGCTCCTCTGCACGCGCATCGAGTGCCGTCGTCTTGGAGAGCCCCAAGCACGAGGTGGAGACCAAGATCTCCATCACCTCGCCACGCGCCGCGCTGGCGCCTATGCCGATGATGCCGAGGGAGCTCCCCCGCATGCGCGTCGGGTATTGATGCCGCCCCGAAGAGCCCCAAGCACGAGGCCACGGCATTGATGCTGCAGAAGGTGTGCAAGAGCTTCTACACCTGCCGCTGCCTCGCCGACTGTGCTGTCCTCGTCAAGCAGAGCTGGTGCGCCACGGCCGCGCCCCATCCCCTACCCCAACATAATTAGAAACCTCGCTGTCGCCATTTCTAATTCGCGTGTGAATTCGTTGGTGGAAGCTGTTGGATTTTGCGTTGCTGAAGAGGAGCTCGGTGTCCTTTTTTAACATCGAGAAGCAAGAATCCACGGTGTCCAAGTGGGCGAGGGCAAGAACACGGGCAGCCAAGGTGCACGGGAAAGACGCAAGTGCATTTCGTTCACTTCGTGTCAAAAATGGGACCCCTAGCGCTTTGTTAGCATGGATACATTATTTTAATCGGTGCGGTGTCCACTGGCAAATTACCATGATTATGTAGTGTATTTCCCTAAAAGTGAGTTCGTGCAGTGTCCTATGGCTAAAACCACAAAATTGGGATGTCCTGTAGCAAAATTTGCCTTATTTGGTGTATGGAAATGTTGTTATCCCATGGTGTAGAAGTAGATGATGGTATTACTTTTTGATTTTTCTGTAAAGAGTACCACCTTGCTTGGAAGGATTTAAGTCTGCTCCTAGGCTTTGAAAAAACTTGCAAAGTCAATTTTAGGAAGGCAACTCGTAACTTTGACAAGCACAGATTTTGGCAAAGTATTACAGGTGAACCATTTTGTAGAAAGCCTAGAACTAATGACATCCACATCCTACTTTGAGGCTTATGCATAAGTGGCTTGGCTTGACTCTCTTTCCAAGAGCCAATGTTAGAATTGTGCGTGAAGATGAATTAATTCTCTTGTATGCCATGGTTAAGAAGATAAAAGTTTCTCTTGTGCAGTGCATGATCCGCTAGTGGTTAGAAAATTTTAAGTTGACCGAACCAATTGAGTATACTTCATTAATTTCTCGTATAGCTTATGAAGCCGGGGTAGTGTCAAATGCTCAAATTTCTAACATTTCTACACCCCGCTCTTATGTTAATGAGGAATATCTGGTGCAAGGCCATACACTCACATGGCCCGGATGATTCACTTATATTTTTATCTCTCGGATATACAAATGAAATCCCATTACCTAACCTGGGGTTTTATTTGTATAATTGCCGAGTGCTAACCATTCCTCTGCAGTCGGTAGAGGAACCTCGTGTGCATAATGTTTCTCATAGGATGACACGAAGCATGGCAAGGGAAGGGCATCAAGAAGTATCATCATCTTCACATTTGGCACAAGCTCATAAGACCAATTGGGTTCTAACTGAGGATGCCCCCAGCTGGACCCAAGCTCCTCAACAAGAGGCCGGAAGTTCATCTTGGCTAAGCGCAAGCGACAGCCGGTGGCAAGCGCCTCACAAAATGCATTGGGGACAATACTCACACTCCTTCAGCTCAAGTGACCTACCTCCATCATTCAGAAGGCGTCACTCTACCCCTCTCGTGGGGATATGGGTGAACTCACTGAGAGGATAGGCAACCTCGAGCTGCAGGCCGGAGATATCCAGCACACGCTCAAACAACATGTCGTGCAAACACAAGAGTGGCAGCAAAATGTTGACACACAACTCTCCAACTTCAACAACATGATGCATCAACAGCAGGCCGACTGGCAGGCCTACTTCTGCCACTAGGGGTTCAACCCCCATCATGGACCATGAGCAAAGAGTAAGCTTGGGGGGCAAGATGCCTTCCCCCCCACTAAGGTAATTTGTATCATTTCTTTTTTCACATTGCATTTATAAACCTGAAAACAAAATAAAAGGTAAAAAGTAAAAAAGAACAAAAATTTAGGATAGATTGTCGAGCACCCAAAAATTATATTGTCCGGTGTCATTTGTGATCACCACATGATTTTGGGAGAGTGGGATCCATACACGCATTATAGCCACTCAAGCCATCAATGTGTCCCATGATCACAACTAATCACCATTCAATATAAATAATGAAGTGCCGAATATTGAGCAAAAGAGATATTGCTGGGACTTAGCGTGCCAGTCAACTTCAGCCTGGGACGTGCCCGTCAAACCACACGAAGGCAGTGACCAGATGTGTTACACATCCTAGGAGACTTGACAATTTGCTAAACTCTACAACATCTCATTTGTTCAACATCCATACTCATGTCTAGATAGTTCTATAAGCTAGAACATACCAAGACACTTTCATCAAAGCAAATGATATTCATAAACAAGGAATACTAATGCATAATAAATTTAGAATCTAAGTCTAGGATACATATGGCCGAACGGCCTTATAATTAAAGGTTCGCACGGAAGCTTATTTACCCAAGACCCATAAGCAATCCGACTAGGGATAGACCCCTAACGAACTGTCCTGAAGAGATCAACGAAACCCGTAGCACTCAACTAAACCTGCAAAACAATTTAGACCAACAACCCACAAAAGATACAAGTGTCAGTACATTAACCATGTTAATGTACTGGCAAGGCAATACAATCCTACATACATGCAAGCTCTAATTATCAAAGAATGACTATTTATAGGTTTATTTGCATAAAGCTAAGTTGATTCACAATATTTCACAAACGGTAACTTTGTAAACATTTGTAGAATAAGTATATAAAGCAAAGCATGGTGATCCATATAAATAATTATAGGAATATAATCATCATTTCTCCTCATTAACATCATCATAAATCATAAACACCACACTTGCACCTTCCCTGGTAGCAAGTCATCATTATAATCAAAATCATCACCAAATTTCCATTCCTCAACCATTTTTATAAATCATTTTAGAAAGGATAAAATTACACTCATGCTATTTCCCCAAGTCGCTCTTGACCGTGAGCACGGCTAACGGTTAGTTTTAACTCTGCAGAGTTCGTACAAATTCACATGATGTGATAGAAGCCCGAAGGCTACACTCTAGTTGGTTCGGTGCCGGCCTAGCACCCCACACTCTACAAATTGAGTGCGGACTAGTGGTCACAACGTTGCTGTTACATTGCCTAGTGTCTAGCCTTGCATCAGCGACAGCAAGTGTGAATCCACCATAGGAATGACCTAGAGTCGTTAGGTGGCAGGCCCACGCCTTAAACCTAACGCCGTGGTAGCGAACACATCCGTTCCCCCATGGGGCACTATACCGTTGAATTGGACAAACTTAGACGCCTAAACTACCCCCAATAATAAGCGGGGTAAATAGGTAGTTCCTATAAATCATCGCTCAGACTAATTCATTCTACTCTAGCCTACCAATATGCAAGGCTAAACACTAAACAACTTAATAAGCTAAGGTCATCCCATACTAACACATGTGGCAGTACTGTATACTTAGTTGGTAACATAGAGTTCAGTCCTTAATCGACTCAGGCGAACGCTCCCCCTATCGGTGCACAACTACTACCATATATACACCACTCGCCACCCAAGTCTAGAAATATGTTTAACTCCATTTTATTTCACAAATAACCAGAGGCTTCACCTCTGTCCATAAGTTGTAAATTGCCCATTTTCAAATATATAAGGTGATCACAATGTGTAGAATTATCTCACTAGGCATGGCTAAGCATATGACATTATATTTAGCAATTATAAGCCCATTTGAGCACATGAAGAGTACTCTAAACCATTCTAAGGTTACAAACATCAAGAATAACAAATATCAAGGTGGATTATGCAACAAATAGGTCATAACTAACATTCCATCACTTTCAAATAATTTTTCCAAACATAACTATCTATCATGTGCAACTTTGCAATAGAAAACGTTTGCCCAATAAAAACATATGATCAAAGTGTTCAAAGGAGGAGGGCACTTGCCTTGGTTAGAATCTCCCTCACGGTCAGCAACAAAACCCAAACTCCTCACCGAAAGTGATGTCGTTCACTATACGAAATAACGGCAACCGAGATAACTCCAAATCACTCAAAAATCCAAAATGCTTCTAACCTTCATGAAATTATTACAGTGATTAAGTACTGATTAATCATGAATTAGGATGAAATAATTTCTATTTTATCACTTAGAATTTATGAGTTATGAATTTTTCTAATTTATATACTAGTAGTAGGTTATATAAGCCCTATTTAAACTTTGATGAAATCTTTATTCAAGTTGTTGTAGGTTTCTGGTTACAGCAATAAAGTGAGTTATTTTCTAAGTCAACTAAAGTTGATTTCACTATTTTTAGAGCTACTATGAATATGTTATAAATTTTATAACCTACTCCCTCCGTCCCGAAAAAAGTCGACTCCTGGGGCGGAGGCATTGTCCCACAAAAAATCTATTTCTACTCCAGTCATCGAGAAAAACTAATGCGAACGTCCTTTCCCCTACCAACTGTCTCCTCCCGTCCACCACTCGAGTGCGGTAAAGAAAATTCACCACCTCATCTTCTCCCTCTCGTCTTGTCCATCCTTCTTTTCTCATCCATGTATCTACCATCTTTCACCCCAAACCCAAGATCCACCGCTCGCTTCCTCCATGCCTTACCCGTCGCTCACTCCCTTCCACCCTCCTCGCGATCTTCCATGACACCCTGGATGCATAAGCTCGGATGCGGCGACGGTGAAGGTTTGAGGTGACGAATTCGATTCCGGTGACGGCGACGGATGGAGACGGCTTGAAAGCGGCGGCGGCGGATGGGAACAGCTCAGATGCAGTGGAGCCATCAAAGTTTCTACCGACGCTTGAGACAGCGGTGACGGATGTGACGCACGAGACAATGGACTTGCGCGGCGTCGTCGTTGTGGGAAACTTTGCTAGGCGGCGACGGAGGAGGAGCCTTGCATGCGCGTTGTATGCAACTGATCTAGCTTTGTATGCGTGGATGGATTATGCTTTCTCAGATGCAGTGCAGCTGCGGCAGAGGAAGGGAATCGACGACGGAAGCAGAGCCACATTGAATTTCCACCTTGTCTTTTTTTAGTGTTAATTAATGTCTGTACTTTGTACTTTGGTGAGGGCATTTTAGTCTTTCGCTACCGGTGCTAAATTTGCCTCGGGCTTCTAGGATTCGTCATTTTGTGGGACGGAGGTAGTATAGGGTACATAAAGTCAACTCTAAGTTATATAGACTTTTAAAAGTGTTTTATATACATAATGTGTTAAACTTTGGTTTTAGTAAATAAGTGAATAACTTTCTAAGTTTAATAAATGTGAGTTCATAATTTTTGGTGCCTGAATGAATTTCCAACATATTTTACAAATCATAATGTATATTATGCTAATAATTTACTACACACAAATTTTAGGAGTGTTCTAGTACTGTATGTGACGGAGTGTAAAGCTCCTCACCGGGAGACCGTGGAGGTCCCCCTTTGCCGGTTCGACCGGGGGAGCAAGGTGAAATTCTTTGCCCCTGATCTGTGGGATCTCAGCGAGAAAAACGCGTGGCCGCCAGCGATTTAGACAGGTTCGGGCCGCTAAGGAGCTGTTAACGACGAAATTTGGTAATCGACTTGGAAAGGAAAGGGGAAACCAAAGCAGAGTGAGATTGAGTTGGAGGCAGACCAGGTTTTGTATCGGACCCGGTGGTCGTATCGGACTGGGAAAGGCATTGCCGTAAAGAGCGTATCGGCCGAAACGGACTCGGTTTGATTGTGGGCCGATGTGGGTTGTGAGTTGACAGTGTTGACGTGGGCTTGGTCTGGGCTCGAGATAAGCTTTAAAGAAGTTGCCAAATAGAGATAAAGCTCCGTTTTAGGCAATTGTATCTTGTAAATTAGGTAGTTTACATCTAATCTGTGGCTAGTCTGCCGCAAAGATTTGTTTGTTAGTTGTAGATAAGATCGTGCCCTACAAGGGTTCTGTTGTTATCTCGGGTATAAATATCCCGATAGTTTGTACATGTAGGAGATATCTCTCGATCAATCACATGATTAAATCAATCTACTTTCGGCGCATCGCCAACCCTCGCAAGAGGTTTTCTTCAACGAGTTCTTGCTTCTTCGGAGCAGAGGTAAGAACTTGTTCCCGACGATCTGCATCGTCGGGGTTAACTTGTCGCTTTAGACACGTTAAGCCTCGATGATGTGATCGTCGATTATCACGTCTTGAATAATTTTGACAGGTATCTTAATTAAGCCTTGTCAGCAGTTTATTCGTTTTAGGGTTTATTGCCGACGGTGGTTTAATTCTTATCCTTGGCTAGATTGTTCAATGCATCTACCATCCCCAAAATCAATCGATGACTTGATTTTCTTTGCGTTAAGTCTCAACTCACACTCTGAGTTGCCATCGACCTTAGTCCTGTTTTGAGATTTAACACAAAGCCTGTTTTCGGTTGTCATCAAGGATAGCACCGGGGTTTCAGCTGGTCTTGCCTAACGCATGTGATTGCTTTATGTTTTTGCATGTGTTTGCCACTTATACATGTGGATCAGTAAATATAAGTATGTTGATTACAGGGTATTCTCAGGATCTCTCTGTGATTGGTGTATTTATATCGGCCGATTGACTTGTATAAGTTTGCACTAGAGTATTAGCTAGTGTAGTTATCTTCGTTATTCTTATCGGCCGATGCCGTTAATTGACATCTATATGTTGATGAAGGCCGATAGGATTAAATTCATGCTTTACTTATATTTTATTACGAGTGAGCCGATTTAACTTTGCCCTATCGGCTGGGCTATGACAATGTGTCATCGGTCTATTGACCGATCGGCCATTGTTTTCTGACTTGGTTTACTTGTTTCTTGTTGATTGCAGATCAAATCAACTGGCGCGCTCTGCACACGACTAGGCAAGCCATTTGGACCTGCACTGGAGTTAAGCAGATCTCCCAGGCCGCCGTGGTAACGCGGAACCCGTTTGGTTGCTGGACGGGTCGAAATTCTGCGCCAACAGGAGCGTAATACCCTACTCCTGTGTTGTCATGCCCAGAAATTCGCTAACCCGAATTCCAAGCAGAATGTGTATTAAAATCCCTGTCCAGGACCAGCCAGGGTACACAAACGACAATGTTGACATACAGATCCACGTCTTACAAACAACATAAAAGTATCTTACAGAAATGCAGCGGAAAAATGGTAAACAAGCTAATCTAATTAACTAGACGCTCGTAGCATGGCAACTCCAATCCACAGGCATCCTTGACGATAACCACAAGCCTACTCCTCAGAATACCCTCCGTCTGAAGCATACTCCTCTGGTGTGGGGAAAAAGGAAGCAAGACTGAGCACTACCCACTGTACTCAACAAATCATACCGGAATTGGAATAATGATGCAAGTAATAACAAAGGAGGCTAAAAGGTTATTTGCATAAAATACGCATTTGAAGACAATAGTTGAATGTAGTAAAACAGTTGAGTAAATTAATCAAAATTAAACCCATCACTGTCCAATGCTACACCACGTTGCAACAGGCCCAAACCACCACCTGAACTACACCAGTTCCATTAGGTCAGGTTATTAAGGTTATAACTAATCACGGCAAATCTGGTTGATCACCCATAACCGCGGGCACGGCTATTCGAATAGTTTTACTCTGATCAGAGGTGTACAACTGTACCCACAAGACACAGTCCCACAACACATTACTGTGCGTCGACATACCACCACGGTATACCGGAAAAGGAGCTGTGGCAGGACCCTTCGCACAACCCTTCCTAACCAGGCGCACCACACCTCAGGTTTCACCCTCACCTTTACACCAAGGCGGGCAGCCCCCTCTCGTGCCTTGGTGAATCCGGCAGCCGATCAATGGGTAATCCCCCACCGACCCAACCCCATCACGCCCACCCTTGCCTAGGTACGTCGGCTAGGAAAAAGTCATACTACAAATCCAGCCATTACCCATGCTGGCCTGTGGAAAGTACGATAAGTCTTCCAGGGTTTCCCGCGAACCGATCCTTAAACGTCATGAGCACGACCATCAAAACCATGTGCTCACAACCCACCATTGTTCAGATTTTAGTTGAAATAATTATTTAATCATCCACGATTAACCATCGTGAACTACATGAAATGACCATTACTAGGTATAGTGAAGCATTAGTTTTCCCTTTCATGTGCTAAAGTCTCTAAGCAGGGCTAAGCATGAGCTAACCTAGCGACTAGTCAAATTACTTCCCAAGCTATCAAAGGAATAAGATAATTGAAATAAAAGGCTGAGTATAATAGGTAAATAAACCCATAAATGACATTATAAAAGCAATGCAATATTAAGAGAAAAATAGGGCTTTTGCAATTTAGGTACAATATGATCAAATGAATAAGTATGACTTGCCTTGCTCCTACGCTGAGTCGACCTCGGCAACAACCTCGAAGTAAACCTGAGCATCAGAATTACCAGAATCTAAATGACAAACAAAGCACACAAACAAACAGGCTATAAGTCTACTAAAACAGAGAACAAAACTATTTTTAATGGATTCTAGACATTTTTATGAATTTTTTGCAACTTGAACGGACTTAAACGGAGTCCGGATGAATTAGTTATGAATTTTAGAAGATTAACTGTGTTTTTACTAAAACAGAACAATCCTTAATTAATTATTGCGCAATAAACCCTAGGCATGACGTCAGCGCTGATGTCAGCCGAGCCAGGGCTGACGTCAACCGCGGCGGCGATTAGGGCTGACGTCAGCCGGGCTAGGGCTGACGTCAGCCGCGGCAACGGCGGCGAGAGGTGACGTGGCGGCCATGTGGCACGCACGGGGCGCCGACGCGGCAGCCACGCGGCGGCCGAGCGGCCGGAGGCCGGCCTGGCGCGGCGGCGGCGCAGAGCGGACGCGGGCGCGGTGCGGGCGCGGCGGCGGCGGTGGCTCACGCGGGCGCGGCGCGGAGTGCGGCCGCGCATGC
The DNA here is from genome assembly GCA_008326285.1 of Oryza officinalis. Taxonomy (NCBI): domain Eukaryota; kingdom Viridiplantae; phylum Streptophyta; class Magnoliopsida; order Poales; family Poaceae; genus Oryza; species Oryza officinalis. The sequence continues at coordinate 25,518,409 of BDMV01000008.1, forward strand.
GGGTGCGCGGCAACGTGCGGCGGTGCAGCGCCGAGAGGGAAGGGGAGGGGGCGGCGCGGCGGCGCTTACCGACGGAAGAAGGCGAGGCGGCGCTAGGGTTAGGGGTGGCAGCGGCGAAAGGGGGAAACGGAGGGGAGGGAGAGAGGCGGTGGGTTATATAGGGGTTAGGGCTTGGGCGCGGCGCGGCGGCTCCGGATTTCTCGCCGGAGTCCGACCGGCGCGGGGAAGGCGGAGGGAGGCGAAACGGACTTTTCCTCTCGGGCCGCGGCCTTGGGCCGACCTGAGAGGGAGAGGGGGGGCGGCGGCTTGGCTTGGGCCGAGGAAAGAGGCGGCCTGGGTCGGCCCGGGAAGGAGAGAGAGGGAGGAAGGGGAGGCGCGGCGGCCTTGGCCGGGAGGGGAGGCGGCCTGGGTCGGCCTGGGAAGGAGAGAGAGGGAGGAAGGGGAGGCGCAGCGACCTGGGCCGGCCCGGGGGGGAGAGGGAAATGGGCCGGCGGCCCAAGAAGAGGAAAAAGAAAAAGAAAAAGAAGGAAAAGAATTCCCAGGGATTTGTTTATTGCGGCGGAGGGTTTTTAATTGGTAAAAATTATTTCTAGGGCTTTAAAAATTCCACTAAAAATCCTGTTAGTGTATTTTAGCATGGGGAACTCAAGAAAAATCGCACCATGCCTTTTCCACTTGATTAAATATATTTTTAATTTAGAGTTTCGCTCTAGGTTAAAAGGAAAATTTGTTTTAAACGATTTATCTCACGAATTTTAACCTGGAAAGCAAACTTCGGGGTGTGGCATGTGTTTTAGTAGATCTGAGAATATGACCGAATTTGGAGAGAACTCAGAATCAAAAAAAAATCCCCCTCTCTTAGGCCTGGGCCTCCTTTTTATATGGCAAGGGGCTACCACATGGGCCACCAGCTGCCTAAGAAAGAAAACATTCTTCTACATTTTGGGTTATCCTCCTGTCGAAAGCAGCTTCTGACGGACGCCGCGGCACGCCTTCGCTTGGCCAGCCGGATCCGTCCAGGGAAGCCCATGTCAGTCTTCATTAAATGGCGGGCGACTTTCGCGCCCTGCCTGCACTGGAATCGGGAAAGTATCTGACCGGAGCTGGCGTACCAACTCTGACGGGACGGGGCAAGGCGTGCAGAAAACCGCCTGCACGCGTGCGACGCACAAGCAACCTGGCATCACCTAACCCGCGATCTGACCGGTCTGTGACCAGTCACTCACCGTGACCGGTCACGCCCGGATAAGCACACGCCACGCCGCATTAAACGTAGCGTAGTGCGCTCGTCTGAACCACCATAAATGCGGTTAGGTGAGCTTTGTCGTGCCCACCTAACCCGCGCACTTGGCATCAAACCCACAGGGGGTCGGGGCGCCCCGGGCCTCGGGGGAGACCCGAGCGCAGCCCGACCCCGGGGGAAAAGAAAGAAAAAAGGGAGGGCAGCCGCCATGTCACCCTCGGGCCTGACCCCTCCAGGGGAACGCGCCACGTGGATGCGTGTGGCCGCCCTTCCCTTCGATCTTGATACCCCCGGACCCGTGTCCGCGACAGTAGCCCCCGGCGTTACGCCCGGGTGACCACACTCGGGGAGGGGCACCCAGGCATGATGCTACCCCTCGGGTCTGGTGACAACTAGGCCCGGGCCCCCGAGGGCGAGCAGGATTTCAACGGTCGCGACCCGCAGACCGCAGGGGAAAAACGCCAGTCGACAATAATGAGCGGTCTCTTCGTAACCGCAACATCACTCAAGACGGCGCGCGGATCGGAACACGTCGGTCCATTTCGCCTGGGGACATAATGACAACGCTTTTTGCGGTAACCGAGCGTGATTAATGCACACACGATTTGCCCCTCCTCGGTCGCCACAGTCGCACGACTGACACGTGCACCGGAAGCAGGCGAGTGGGGTCAGTGGAGGCGTGGGCGCGAGAAACGAGGGGGCAAGGAGATGGGCGCGGGAAACGAGGAGCCAAGCGCGGCGGAGGCAAGGGTATAAAGGGCGCCGAGGAAGGGATTTATTTCCTTCCTCTCGCCACTTCTTCCTTGCCTCTGTCGTCCGCACCCTAGCTCTCTCGCGCTCCTCGCCTTCCTCTCGCCACGCGCTCTCGTTCTCAAGCTCCTCCGCCGGCGCCATGACACGGAGCTCCGTGCCGCTTGACGGCAGCGTGCTGCCGCCTTCCCGCATCATTAGCGAGAGGCAGGCCGGGCTGCCGCGCCGGTTCATGCCGGAATCTACCACTCGGGAGCTGGTCATGCTGGGCGAGGGATGCCCGGCGCCGCGGTCCGTCTTCTTTCTCTCCTTCGCCATGGCGGGCTTGATCCCGCCCTTCTCCATATTCTTCATGGCCGTACTGGAGTTCTACGGCCTCCGGATGACGCACCTCACCCCCAACACAGTGATGACGCTAGCCATCTTCGCACACCTATGCGAGATGTTCATCGGGGTGCGCCCATCCCTTCGGCTGTTTCGGTGGTTCTTCACCGTGCAGCCGGTATCGCCACCGACGGTGGTCGGTTGCTGCTACTTCTAGTCGCGGGGGCAGGTGTTGAGCCGCTACATCCCGTGCGTCCTCCGCAAGAAGTGGGACGATTGGAAGAGCGACCGGTTCTACACCTCCCACCCCGACGAAGCGTGCCTCCGACTCCCGAGCCAGCCCCCAGCGCAGGCGTCGAGCTGGCGGGCGACGGTGGATCTGGGGGACGGCTACGACACCGTCCTGGACCGCTTGGCGGGCCTGCGAGCCCAGGGGCTCACGGGGGCCATGGTGTTTGGCGATTATCTCCGCCGCCGGATCGCGCCGCTCCAGTGACGCACCCGGGGCGCCTGGGAGTACGCCGGGACCGAGGACCCCCTGAGGACCCACCAGGGGCGTAAGTGGGATTGGGACCCTGAGGACTTCAGGATGGTGGTCCAACGGGTGCTAAATCTTAGCTCCGTGGAGTCGTCCCTTATCCCTCGGGGAATCCTCCCCCTCTGCATCGACCCGGAGCGCGACAACATTCCGGTCGTCATGCAGACGATCGGGGCGTCGGGGGACCGAGCCTCCCGAGGCCATGATGGCGCGGGCGGCAGCCGCGGAGGGGACCAATCTACCCCCGGAGGGGGCCACGCTTCGGGGTCCCGTGGCGGGGGTTTGGGGAGCAGCCGCCCTGACGACGCCAAGGGAAAGAGGAAGCAGGAGGCGACCCCTTCTCCATCTCCTTCCTGAGGGGGCAGGGCAGAGCACGTCAGCAGCAGGTGCCTGGAGGACACCGCGTCGACGCCACCGCCCGAGAGGGAGCGGAAGAAAAAGCGGCTCCGCAAGATGGGGGAGGCCGAGCCGCGCAGGGAGGCCTCATCACGCCCTCGAAATGGTCGTTCAGCTGGCCACCCCAAAGGTTCGACCTCTCACCCAGAACGGTCACATTCTTAATCCCGACCCCCTGAGCTTATTTTTACTTACCGTCATTTGTTCTATATTTTTCACGTGTCTCAACGAGATCCCGTCCCGTCCCTCGCGTTACTCCAAGACCGGCCAACCCGCGGGCAGCGGGGCCGGGGTGGCGGTCACCAAAGAGTCGCGGAGGCGGGAGGCCGACCTTCGGGAGGCCGCAGGACGTCTGCGGGAGGCCGAGGGGGCCGCGCAGGCGGTGGCCCGCGCACGCCAAGCCGAGTTGGCCGCTCGGCAGGCCGAGGCCACGGCCCGGGCGNAGGTGGCGGCGCAGGGGGCCGAGGCGCCGGTGGCTGAGACTGAGGCCCGGGAGCCCGAACCGGCCGCTCCGGAGCCCGAAGCTGTCGGGACACCGGAGGCCGTGGCCACTGCCGCGGACATCGCCGTAGCTACCGAACCGGCCGCGCCCGAAGGCGAGACTGCCCCAGAGGCCGTCTGCGAGGACGCGAACGGGACACACCCGGCGCCCGATGTCCCAGGGGGCGCCGAGGAGGAGCCGGCCTCGGGGAGGCCCCCGAGGCCAACATGCCGATCGGCAAGCCGAACCGGGCTTCACGACCACGGGGGCGGCCTTTTCCCTTGCTCTTCGCTTCCCCGCTAAGCGCGGAGCCCCTCCTGTAGGCGTTGGCCACGGCCAACAGCACAGTGCTAGACTGGCCAAGCGCCCAAATGCAGGCCCTGCAGGCGGAGCGGGCAGAGATCGACGCGGCGTGGACGCGCATCGAGGAGGGACGGCGCTCTGTGGAGGCCATGGTGGAGGCCGGGCGCAAGGCGCACAGCCTCCACACCACGCAGCTCGAGGCTCGCCGTAAAACCCTGGCGAAGATCGCCCGGGAGGTGAAGGGGGAGAGGGAAACAGCCTTCATCGCCATCGCCATGCTCGACGAGGCGCGGGACGACTTCCGCCTCCAATATGGTAGTCGGATGGCGGAGCTAGCAGAGAAACTCGATGCCGCCCGGGGGATGCTTGACGCTGCCGCCGCCCGGGAGTGACAGGCGGTGGAGACCGAGACGGTGACTCGCCGGCGCAAGGAGGCCCTAGAGGCCCGGACCATGGCGCTGGAGGAGCGCACCGCCGCTGGTGGAGGAAGCAGCCGTGTGCCGACGGGCTGGGGCCCTTGACCTCTGCACCCGGGAGCTGGAGACGCTGGAGGAGCGTGCCCGTGCTCTGGATGCGAAGGAGACGGCGCTAGCAACGCGTGACGCCACCGTCGCAACGCGGGAGGTGACGCTGGCAGCGCACGAGGCCGCCTCCGCCGAGCAGGAGTCCGCAGTCCACCTCCGCGAAGATGCGCTCGCCGAACGGGGGCGCGCCCTGGAGGAGGCCGAGGCCGCGGCGCAGCGGCTGGTGGACAGCCTGCTCCTCCGCGAGGCGGCGCGGGAGGAGCAAGCACGCCGGAATCTGGAAAGTGCCCGCGCCGAGAGGGACGCGCTGAACCAGTGGGCCTCCGAACTCGAGGCACGGGCGAGGGAGTTGGACGCGCGAGCGCGCAGCGGCGGGGCAGGCGCAGGCCACGACGACCTGGCCGCCCGCCTCACAGCCGCCGAGGGTACCGTCACAGAGCTGCGGAGCACCCTCGACTCGTCCGCCGAGGAGGTCGAGGCCCTCCGGCTGGCGAACGAGGTGTGGCCCGGCATGCTCCGGGACGCCGTCACCCGCCTTGACTGCGCTAGGCGTCAGGCGGGCATCTGGCGCGGTCGGCACCCCAAGTACGCCGCCAATCGGGGGGGCTCGCCCAGTGCCTCTCGGAGATAGCCGGGGACCTTGAGAGGCTCTCCGAGGAGATCGAGGAGACCGTTAAGTCCTCCTCGAGGGACCTCGCCCGGGGGGCGGTGGAGCTCGTGCTGGCGAGCTACCAAGCCCGGGACCCCGACTTTTCTCCGTGGACGGTGCTTGAGGAATTTCCCCTCGGGACCGAGGCCAACGCGCGCGCCCAAGTCTGGGACGCCGCCGACCAGATCGTCCACGGCTTCGAGGGGACGGCCCCTCGGCTCATCTTCGCCAACGATTCCGACGAGGAGGAGGACGGTGACGATGGTGGCGATGACGGTAGCGACGGCGAGGGCGACGATCCGGGCGCATCGGAGTGAGCCCCCGAGTATCTTCACTTTTAGCTTCTTCATCTTTTGAGGCCTTCGGGCCAACGCTTGTATATACATGAACTTCATTTTATCTGCAATCAAAGAAAGTTTCAGCTTCTATATTAGTTATGCTTGTCATATGTGCATGATAAGGATGGTCTGTCTCGCGATCCTTTTGCGTTTTTGGCTTGAGCAAGGGCTCGGGCTCGGGCCCCGGCCTCAAACGGTGCGAGTCGGAGCTAATGCCATCGGGAGATCCACATGTCGAGACTGGCCAGGCCGGGAGCGCGGTGACCAAGGGTTATGGAGGACCCGATTGTGGGCCATTGCCGATTCCCCCCCGGAGTTCACCGCGCCCCGAGGCACGGCTCGGTTCTGAAGGCAAGGACGAGCACGAGCTGACCGACTCAAGTCAAAATTTTTCAAAAGGAACCGACAACACAGACACAGTCCTTAAGAAATTGAAAATACTTGATATTGAAATGCTGGAAAAAATTAACAAGTATGTGCATGTGGGAGCCCCCGGGCAACCCTGCGTGCCCGAGGGGGACGCGGGGTTGGCCCGAGCCCGAGGGACGACACCCGCGGGGTTGGCCCGAGCCCATGGGTTAGGCAGCTCTGTGCCGTCGCCGGTGGCCAATCGAACCGAGCCCGACCGGGGGACGCCGATCATTCTGTACGGACCCTCCCACATTGGTGAGAGTTTGCTCAGTCCAGCACGCGTTTGCACGCGGCGTAGGACGAGATCGTCGACGCAGAGTGATCAGGCCCGGACATGACGTTGATGGTAGCGCCGTAGGCTTTGCTGGTAGCGCGCGGCTCGGAGGGCCGCGCGCCGCCTTCGCTCTTCTAGGTAGTCGAGGTCGTCCCGGCAAAGCTGATCTTGATCAGCCTCACAATACATGGTGGTCCGAGGGGACCTCAGGGTGAGCTCGGATGGGAGAACTGCTTCCGCGCCGTAGACAAGGAAGAAGGGTGTTTCCCCCGTCGCTCAGCTCGGGGTGGTTCGGTTCGCCCAGAGCATCGCCGGCAGCTCCTCGATCCACGAATCGCCATGCTTCTTAAGGATGTTGAAGGTCTTGGTCTTAAGGCGTTTGAGGATTTTCGTGTTGGCGCGCTCCACCTGGCCGTTGCTTCTGGGGTTGGCGGGTGAGGCGAAGCAAAGCTTGATGCTCATGTCTTCGTAGTAGTCATCGAAAAGCTCACTGGTGAACTGGGTGCCATTGTCCGTAATGATACGGTTAGGCACCCCGAACCGAGCAGTGATGCCCCTGATGAACTTTAGCGCCGAGTGCTTGTCGATCTTGACGACCGGATAAGCCTCGGGCCATTTGGTGAACTTGTCGATTGCGACATACAGATACTCGAACCTGCTCGGGGCCTTCCTGAAGGGACCTAGGATGTCCAGCTCCCAGACGGCAAACGGCCATGAAAGAGGAATGGTTTGTAGGGCCTGGGCTGGCTGATGCATTTGCTTGGCGTGAAACTGGCATGCTCTGCATCGTCGGACCAGGTCAGCTGCGTCGTGGAGCGCCGTCGACCAATAGAAACCCTGGCGAAAGGCCTTGCCGATCAAGGTGTGCGAGGCGGAGTGGGCTCCGCACTCGCCTTCATGGACATCGACAAGAAGCTCGACGCCCTGTTGTTGGCGCAGAATTTCGACCCGTCCAGCAACCAAACGGGTTCCGCGTTTCCACGGCGGCCTGGGAAATCTGCTTAGCTCCAGTGCAGGTCCAAATGGCTTGCCTAGTTGTGTGCAGAGCGTGCCAGTTGATTTGATCTACAATCAACAAGAAACAAGTAAACCAAGTCAGAAGACAATGGCCGATCGGCCGATAGACCGATGACGCATTGTCATAGCCCAGCCGATAGGGCAAGGTTATATCGGCTCACTCGTATAGAATATGAATAAAGCATGAATCTAAACTTATCGGCCTTCATCAACATATAGATGTCAATTAATGGCATCGGCCGATAAGAACAATGAAGATAACTACACTAGCTAATACTCTAGCGCAAACCTATACAAATCGATCAGCCGATAAATATACTAATCACAGAGGAATCCTAAGAATACCTTGTGATCAACATATTTATATTTGCTGATCCACATGTATAAGTGGCGAACGCATCCAAAAGTCGTAAAGCAATCACATGCGTTAGGCAATACCGGCTGAAACCCCGGTAATATCCTTAATGACAATCGAAAACAGGCTTTGTGTTAAATCTCAAAACAGGACTAAGGTCGATGACAACTCAGAGTGTGAATCGAGGCTTAACACAAAGAAAATCAGGTTGTCGATTGACTTTAGGGATGGTAGATGCATTGAGCAATCTGGCCAAGCATAAGAATTAAACCACCGTCGGCAATAAACCCTAAAACGAGCAGATCGCTGGCGAAGCTTAATCAAAATACCTGTCAAGATTGTTCAATACATGATAAACGACGATCATATCATCGAGGCTTAACGTGTCTAAAGCGACACGCTAGCCCCGACGATATAGATCGTCGGGAACGAGTTCTTACCTCTGCTCAAAGAAGCAAGAACTCGTCGGAGAAGACCTCTTACGAGGGTTGGCGATGCGCCGAAAGTAGATTGAACTGGTTGTATGATTGATCGAGAGATATCTTACATGTACAAACTATCGGGATATTTATACCCGAGATTACAACACAAACCGTGTAGGATACGATCTTATCTACAACTAACAAACAAGTCTTTGCGGCAGACTCTTGCCAAAGATCAGATCTAAACCTACTTGATTTACAAAATACAATTGCCTAAAACCGAGCCTTATCTCTATTTGGCAACCTCCTTAAAGCTTATCTTAAACCCAGACCAAGTCCACGTTGATGCTGCCAACTCGCAATTCGTATCGGCCTTCAATCAAACCGAATCCGTATCGGCCGATACGCTCCACATGGCAACACCTTTCCCAGTCCGATACGGTCACCGGGTCCGATACGAAACCTGGTCTGTCTCCAACTCAATCTTACTCCTCTGCTTCGGTTTCCCCTTTCCTTTCCAAGTCGATTACCAAATTTCGTCGTTAACACCTGCTCCCGAGGAATGCACTTCAGGAGGACTCCGTTAGCCCTGCGCCGGTAGAGGATCCCTTCCACCAGCACGTAGCGCTTGGAGATGCGAGTGACGCGTTCACTCCCTTCGCAGTCCTCGGGTAGAGTCTGATCTTTGAGGAACGCCTGGATCTCAGCCATCCAGGCAATCAATCTTGGGGGGCCGGACTCTGTCACCCCTAGGGGTCGGGTCGCGCCGACGGCTGGGCCAGCCTTTCTTCAAAGGCGCCTGGTGGGGTCGGGGCTCGCGATGAAGCAAGTCTCGAGAGTTCATCGGCGACCGCGTTATCCCGTCTGGGCACGTGCCGAAGTTCTAACCCGTCGAAATGGCGCTCCATACGCCGCACCTCGCGGACGTAGGCGTCCATCTGCGGGTCGGAGCACCGGTACTCCTTGGAGACCTGGTTAACGACCAACTGGGAGTCGCCTCGAACCAGGAGGCGGCGGATCCCCATTCCGGCCACCACTCTGAGCCCCGCAAGGAGTCCCTCGTACTCCGCCATATTGTTGGTTGCCTGAAAATCCAGGCGAACCAAGTATCTGAGGACGTCTCCGCTCGGCGAGGTCAAGGTGACCCCCGCGCCGGCACACTGAAGGGCCAGGGAGCCGTCAAACTGCATAACCCAGCAGGTGGCATGAGGCAGCTGCGAGGGTCCTCTGTTGGCCTCGGGGGCGGAGAGTCCGAGATCGGGGTTGGGAGCCGGGGTCCACTCCGCCTCAAAGTCGGCGAGGGCCTAGCTCTTGATCGCGTGGCATGGCTCAAAGCGCAAATCGAACTCGGAGAGCTCGATTGCCCATTTTACCACCCGTCCGGTGCCCTCTTGGTTGCGTAGGATTTGGCCGAGGGGGTAGGACGTGACTACGGTGACCCGATGCGCTTGGAAATAATGGTGCAGCTTCCTCGAGGCCATCAGAATCGCGTAGAGCATCTTCTGGGCCTGAGGGTATCGGGTCTTGCCGTCCCACAGCGCCTCACTAACGAAGTAGACAGGCCATTGCGCCTTTCGGCGGGGCCTGTCCCCTCCGCTAAGGGCACTGTCCCCGGGACGCTCGTGGTCCGAGGGGCCTTGCCAGGCCCACTCGGCATCTGTGCCGATGACCTCGGGGTCGGAGGGCGTCGGGCCGCACCTTCCCGCAGTGGCCCCGGGGCCTTCCTGGGGGTCGAGGGCATCCGGCGCCATCGGACAAGCGGGCAGAGGGCCGCATCCGGTCGTCAGGGGCCGTAGGCCGCCGTCCGGCTCGGGGGCCTCTCCTCCCTTCTCTGTCCCGGGTTGGGTCGACACAGGGCGGGGGCGCGCGGGCCGAGGGCTGTCCTCGTCGCGCTCCACAACCAATGCCACGCTGACTACTTGCGGGGTTGCCGCCAAGTAGAGTAGCAACGGCTCATCGGGCTCCGGGGCGACCAGGATCGGGGAGGAGCTAAGGTATGCCTTCAACTGGGTGAGGGCCCGCTCAGCCTCCTCCGTCCAGGTAAACGGCCTGGAGCGCTTGAGGAGCTTAAATAGGGGTAGCGCCTTCTCTCCGAGCCTCGATATGAATCGGCTCAAGGCGGTCATGCATCCGGTGATGCATTGCACATCCTTAAGCTTGCTGTGAGGCGCATCCGCTCTATAGCTCGTATCTTCTCGGGGTTGGCCTCACTGCCTCGGGCAGAGATCAAGAACCCGAGAAGCTTGCCCACAGGCACACCGAACACACACTTTTCGGGGTTCAGTTTCATGCGCGCGGAGCAAAGACTTTGGAAGGTCTCCGCTAAATCCGAGAGCAAGGTCTCCTGGTTGCATACTTTTACAACCAGGTCATCGACGTAGGCCTCAACATTGCACCCTATCTGACTACCCAAAGAAATACGAGTAGTACGCTGAAAAGTAGGACCTGCATTCTTCAACTCGAATGGCATGGTTGTATAACAATAAGTTCCTACAGGGGTAATGAATGCAGTTTTTTCCTCATCCTCCCTAGCCATGCGAATCTGATGATATCCTGAGTATGCATCTAGAAAGCATAAAAGGTCGCATCCCGCGGTGGAGTCGACAATTTGATCTATGCGTGGCAGGGGATAAGGGTCCTTAGGACATGCCTTGTTGAGGTCGGTGTAGTCGATGCACATCCGGAGCTTGCCGTTCGCCTTGAGGACGACGACCGGGTTCGCGAGCCACTCCGAATGGATGACCTCACGGATGAATCCGGCCTCCAAAAGCCGTGCCACCTCTTCACGAATGAAGGCTTGGCGCTCCGGGGCCTGTGTAACACCCTGAATATTTCGACTTTCGAATACGGAATTAAAAATTCGGAATAACCAAAATTTTTTTTTTCAAAATACATTCATGCTGGAATTAATTTAATTCGATCTGTTGTTTTCGTTTATACGTGGGCTAATAGACGAACGTCTGAGGATATGTCGGTATTTGATTTCAAATATTATTTATTCGAGGAACTACGATTTGCATATACCAATTATTTCCGAAAAACCCTCGGGCATATTTACTTTATAAATAAAGCTATATATCTATATGTATTACCATTTTGGATAAAACCCATTAAGGGATAGTTTATTAAAACAAATATTATTCTACTAAAGAAATAGCTTTGATTATTTTCTATGAACCTTTATAGAGAGTGATAACCTTTTGGAAATTATTTGCAAAATAATGTCCATTGGTAAAGTATTTACTAGAAACCTTAATTGCGAAATATAAATTCCTAATAGGCTATTTTCAAGGATATGACCTACTCAGACAAAGTCTAGTCCTCAGGCATAATTTTAGTTTGCTTGTTTATTGTTTATTTGTGTGTGTCTAGAATCTGTGCCAAAAGATCTCGATTAAATCCTTTTTCCTGAAAAGGTTGTCCTCTATACAAATTCTATCTCAAATCCCCTTCAAATTTCCAAATTTCATATCCCAAAGAAAATATTTGAACATCCTATTCCTTTGGGCCACATTTCCCTCTTTAGCCCAACCCATTCCAAAAAACAAGTTCATTTCCACTCCCTCTACCGTGGTCTTCCTGCTAGGCTTTTTCTGGAAAAGTCCATGTTGCCTCCCCGAGCCCTTTCATTCCTATTGGGTTGGTAGTAAAAATAAAGTCTAATTCTCCCCCCATACTGTTTTCGGTGATGACGTCGCCGCACGCCACGTCGCTACGACGAGGCCGTTGCGACATCACCGGCTGCCGTCTTTCGTTCCCGTCTCACCGGCGAGCTTGCCATCCATTCCACGCGCATCCTGCCCAACCTCGCACTGCCGCTAGCCATGCAGCAAGCTAGTTGTGCATGTGCATGCATGCAAGCAAGCCAGCCACGAGCTGGCACCATGCAGCTAGCTAGCTATGCGTATGTCTGCATGCAAGCGATTAGTCGAGCCCAAGCTAGCAGCATGCGCACCAACCCACGCGGCCGCTGCAACCACCCCGTCCCCGTCTTCATGGCAATTCAAGATGAGCCCCGTGCGGTGGAACCTATATAAGCGTCGTCGCGGGTGAGCACGCAACCGTCCCTCTCCATTCTTTCTTCTCCTCCTGCTCGTTCTGCTTCCTCTCAGCCACTTCCTCCCGCGCACGCGCTGCCGTCTCTCCGCTTGCCCCACCGTGGCCGGCTCCGGCTGGGCCTCAGTTTAGCAAGAGGACGGATAGGCCGTCGCGCCGTCATCTGAACCCCGAGAACGACTAACCTATCGAACGGCTAAACTCTAACCTCTAACATTCGACTCATTGACTTACTAACCCGTTGACCTCTAACTCACTAACCCGCTGACCTCTAACTCGCTAACCCCTAACCCCTAACTTGCACTAACCCGCTAACATTTATTCCTTAAAGCTGTGTGTTCGTTTGTTACCACCGATCAAACATGTGGTGTGCAAGGACGATCCGCGGGTCGACCGTCCCCAGGTTGTACCTCGACGACCTTAGTTCGCGCGAGGACCGTCGCTCGGTACGCTGTTACCCGGCTGCCGCAAGGTGAGCTCCTCTTCTGCTCTTCCGCTTGCTTTTGTTTCCTTACCGTATTTCTCGTCTACCGTTGTTGCCGCGGCGCGGTGACGTCGTGAAGCGCAACACCGTATCCGTTCCTTGCACGGCCGCCCTCCGCAGCGATCGCTGCTTCGCCGCCGGCCATGCATGCGCCATGCAGCTAGCTGGCTGTACGTGTGCATGCATGCATGCAAGCAGCTCACATGCATGCGGCTAGCTAGCTGTGTGTATGCATTTGCAAGCACGCTTGCAGCTCGCCCAAGCTCTTTTTCGCTCACTGTTGCCGCTGCCCAATGGGCCGAGCATCATCGTCGTTCGGCCGAACCCCGGCCAGCGTCGCCCCTGTCCAATGAGCCGTTTCGGCCTCCACTCCGCCCGGCCGTCCGGTGCCAAGCAGCTCGCGCATGGCCGACGTCGTGGCCAACACGTCGTCTCCTGCCGCGGCTGCCGAGTCAGTGAACCTACGCCCGGCCATCGCGCGCGCTCTGCCGCGCAGCCGCTCCCGGCCTCCTCCAGCCCGGCCGAACCGCGTCGCCCCTGGCGCCCGGCCGGCGTCCACCACAGCCACGGCCCCGCCAAGCCGTGGCCTGCCCCGGCGCCTCCGAGCCGGCGCCGCCGCTGCCGAGCCAGCCCATGCCGTCCCCGGCATCCTCCTGGCCGTGCCGCGCAACCCAAGCCGGCACCAACCCACTCCCGGCCTCCTGCTCAGCCCGGCCGTCACCCAGGCCGAGCCGAGTCCCCGCCGCAGCCGCCGCCGGCCTGACCGCCGCTCGGCCGCGCTCTGACGCGCGCCGCGCAGCCGCCCGCTCCGCCCGGCCAAGCCGCGCGCCGCCGCCCTGGCCCCGCGCGCGCCTGCCCGGCCGCAGCCGCCGCCGGCTGCGTCTCCCCAGCCGCTCCGCCCGCGCCGCCCCGGCCGGCGCGACCCCCGGCCGAACTCGCCGAGTCGCCTCCCGCCTGGCCCGGCCGCCTCCCGAGCCGCATGCCGCCGCTCCCAGTGCCGCGCCGTCGCCTGCGCGCCGTCCCGGCCGCCAGCGCCGCGCGCCGCCCGCCGCGCCACCGCCGGCGCTGCACCGCCGCGCCCTCGCCGCGCCTCCGCCCGGCCGGTCGGCTCCTCCCGCTCAGCCTCCCCTCTGGAAGAAGCAAGCAAGAGAGAGAGAAAGAAGGAAAGGAGAGAGAAGAAGGAGGAGAGAGAAAAAGGAGAAGGGAAGAAAAAGGAAAAAGAAAAGGAAAAGAAGGTGGGACCCGCCGGTGGGCCCCACTATCTCTCTCTCCGTGGGCCCCATTTTGACCGTAGACTTTGAGAAAGTCTAAATTGCGTCCCTCACGTTGTCAGGCTAAGCCCATGAAAATCCCTACAAGTTTACATGATGTCCCTCAACTTCATTGGCCCAGCCGACCTGATATTATATCCACAAGTCCATGTAACGTCCCTCTGGTTCCTCGGACCAAGCCCATGAAGTCCCTTGTAGAAGTCTACACAACCTCCCTACTCATCCATTGGGCTGCCGACTAAAAAGTCTACATGAACTCCCGAGCCGACCTCCCTCATCTCTGGGCTAAAGCCCAAGCCCTCCCAAAACCAAGTCCACATTGCCTCCCTCTTACTTGACAGCCAAAAGAATATTCTTGGGAATATTCCTTTCCAATTTAATAAATTCATTTTTCACATTTCAGAAAAACCATTAATCTTCCAAAATTCATATCTCCTCAACCGTAAGTCCAATTGACTCCGTTCAACTTCCATAATTTCTCTAAAAATGAGATCTATCCAATGGCATAATTAGTTTATAATAGTTATTATCTGCTTTATAGGGTTTTGAATGTTTTTCTCTTTTCGATCGCGTAGTGGATGATCCGGAAATTCTTCTGACGCGGGATTTTTTGGAAGATATAGGAACCTAAAGCAAGGCAAGTCACTACGCCCCCTTCCTCAAACATGTTGATCCTATTTTTATAAAAGTGTTGATTACAAATAAAATTGCATGCTAATTATAAAATGCATACATACATTTGTTTAAGCCTTACCTTTGACATTGTTTATCCATGTGTGTTTACACCCCTTCGTTACCTAAGTCTATTATTTACGCATGGTTATGTATCGATACTGCTTAGCGTTGCTATGTGTAGACGTTTATACACTCCATACTTGTGATATACGGTTATGGATGTGGATGTGACGATCACTCGGTGGGAGTGATTGTCAGAAGACAGGTGGAGACATGAGCGCCACCTGCAACATTAAAACCTTTGTGAAAGCCAAAAACTTAATAAAACAAAACTATTTCGATTGGGACGGCATGGATAGAATATGGGTGGTTCTGGAAACGGTAAGCCGCCGACCCTGGTCAATTAAGGACCGAGTCAAGAAGCTATGCGAGAAACGAACAGAGTACGACTGCATTTCTCGAGTGGGTTATGACCCGGTGGACTAGGAAATTCTCGTGGGGTGGCACCCCAGACATGGTAGGTTCTGGATATTCGTTGATGTGTTGATGAAGTGTTGTGGTTTAGATCGCTTGGGTCGATCTGTTGAACACTGGCAAAAACTTAAAATGCACCCTAAGTATATATTATGTAACCCCCTAAGATCTCGGGAGCGCCAGGACTCCTCTCACAACCGGCTCGAGGTAGGAATGTGGCGCCGGGGGTGCAATGGGGATTCATAGTCCTTGGAGCGGGTGCCGCCATGCGAGGGTAACTGAAAAAACGGGCCGTGACAAGTCTCATGTGTTGGGTGCGTCACGGAGTGCGGGATTAAAAGCGTACATCCACTACAGTGTGAGTAAACTAAACTATTCGAATAGCCGTGCTCGCGGATATGAGCGCCGGGACTTGTACTACTCTTGACTAGCCTCATAAATTTTAAATATTGTTTAGAATATGATGGGTATGGAAGGTGTGACCTTGCCCGATGTACGGCAAGGTCGTAATGGTTAAAACTGTGGAAATCGGATGCGAGGGTAAACCGGACCAAGCAAGGCCTGGGAAAGGTGGATGAACCCTCGCTGGTTAATGACAACCTCAACCTAACGATCGTTTTCAGTTAAAACTGCTATGTCATATAAGCTTGTGAAATAATTTGTGAAAACTAGCTTTATGCAAATAAACCAAGCCATCCTTGAACCCCTATGAACATTATGTGCATTCTGTAGTGGTGGCTTGCTGAGTACGGTTGGTACTCACTCTTGCTTATTTAAATCTTTTAGAAAGGCGTTGGTGTCGACCTGTATATGTGCCATGCTGGCAAGGAGTTACCGAGGACGGTGGAATAGGGACCTAGGTTCACCAGTCAATGCGTGTGGGATAAGATGAACCGCTGCTGCTTCGCTTCCACTGCTTCAATTATTTGTTTTGATATTTTGTGTTGCTGTTGACCATACTTGGTCTATTCGGGTTCCATTTGGGCTACCCTTGTATTAGTAATATGTTGTAAGACCTGTATGACGATGTCAGCTTGAGATATACAACTATGCCATGTGTGTACCATCTACTGATCCAGGGAATGGTATTGTAATACACATGGGGTTCCCGGTATACAAAACCGGGGGCTCCCAGCCTACCGCCGCACCTTCTGCCGGAGGGGCCTTGCGTCCGGCCGCACGGCGAGACGGTGCTCGATCACCTCCCTGGGGACCCCGGGCATGTCCGCCGGTCTCCACACGAAGACGTCAGCGTTTGCCCGCAGGAAGGAGACGAGCGCGTCTTCCTATTTGCCGTCCAGAAGACCATCGATCTTGGTGGTCTTGGACGGGTCGTCGCCCAGGGCGACCTCCTTCAGCGGAACCTCGTCGCCTGAGGCCATCCGTTGCCTCGGGGCACGCGAGGAGGAGGCATCGGGCCTCTCATCGCGGCCCGCGGGCTTGGACACCGTGGCGAGGCGATCCGCGCGCTGCTCCATGCAAGCGAGCGCGACTTTGAGGTCGTCGTGGACGGTGATGGGACCGCTTGGGCCCGGCATCTTCGTTTGGAGGTAGGCATAGTGGGTGGCCACCATGAACTTCACCAGCGCGGGCCTTCCCAGGACCGCATTGTAGGGCAGATTGAGGTCCGCCACATCGCAGTCCACCCGCTCGGTGCGAAAGTTAGTGGGGCCATCGAAGGTGACCGGGAGGTCGATGTGACCTAGCGGCCAGGTGTGTCCCAGCGTCACGCCAATGATCGGCTGGGACGACCGGAGCTCCATCCCTGGGGCCTTGATGACATCAAAGGCCATGGGGGAAAGGATGTTGAGGGCTGCGCCACCGTCTATCAGGACGCGCCCCAACTTCACGTTACAGACGATGGGGGAGACCACCATCGCGATCTGTCCTCCCCGGGCAACGCATGGCGGGTGGTCGGTCTGGTCAAAGGTAAGGGTGACCTCCGACCAACGCGTCCGCCGCATCGCCTCATGGGTAGGGACTGCGGCCAGAAGCTCTCGCTTCATGGCCTTGAGACGACGGCGAGAAGCGTGAGCGCACGCTCCCCCGTCAACGGTGGCGACGGTGGCCTCAGGCTCCTGAAAGCCCAGGTCATCATCGCCATCGTCGACGTCCTCGGCGGGGGCCTTCTGCTTGGCCTCACCTCGCCGGTTGCTGGCGGAAGTCGCCGGGGCCTTGCCCTCACGGTGTTCCTGCCTCTTTTCCTCCTCCCACTTCCTTGTTCGCTTGGCCAAGTTTTTGAGCGCGCGGCAGTCAGCGAGGTCATGGAGGGAGGTGTTGTGCACAGTGCACCACTTGCCGGCCAGGTGCTCTCTGCTGGGAACGCCGACCTCCTTCTTTTTGTCGCCCACGGGCCTCCCCTTGCGGGAGGCTCGTGTAGCGCCCTCGACGGCGAGGACGTGACCCTCGTCGTCGAAACGGGCCGACCTTTTCTTCCTCCTCCTATCCCGCCGCCCTAAGCGAGCGGCGGACTCGGGGGCAGCCGGAGCCGCCACTCCAGAGCCGGAGGAGTTCCAGGTCCAGGCCTCCTCCTTGCGAGCCACGCGGTCCCTGAGCTCGAAGAGCTGCGCGGTGGTCTGGGGCTCCTTGGAGGCAATCTTTTCGAGCACGCGGTTATGCCGCACGCCCCCCCTGAATGCGTAGATCACCGCATGTGCAGGGATACAAGGTATGGTGTTGCGGACTTGACAAAACTGCTGGATGTACGAGCAGAGAGACTCAACGTCCCTCCGCAGTACCGCGTGCAAGTCCGTCTCTTCGCCTGGGCGTGGATATGTGCCTTGGAAGTTCATGGTGAACTGCTGGCACAAGTCCTCCCAGGAGTGGACAGACGCGGGTGGCAGGTTCATCAGCCAACCCCGCGCCTGACCCTTCAGTGCCATGGGAAAGAAGTTCGCAAGGTGAAATTCTTTGCCCCTGATCTCTGGGATCTCAGCGAGAAAAACGCGTGGCCACCAGCAATTTAGACAGGTTCGGGCCGCTAAGGAGCGTAATACCCTACTCCTGTGTTCTGGTTGATCTGAGAATATGACCGAATCCGGAGAGAACTCAGAATCCAAAAAAAATCCCCCTCTCTTAGGCCTGGGCCTCCTTTTTATATGGCAAGGGTCTACCATATGGGCCACCAGCTACCTAAGAAAGAAAACATTCTTCTACATTTTGGGTTATCCTCCTGTCAGAAGCAGCTTCTGATGGACGCCGCAGCACGCCTTCGCTCGGCCTGCCGGATCCGTCTAGGGAAGCCCGTGTCAGTCTTCATTAAATGGCGGGTGACTTCCGGGCCCTGCCTGCACTGGAATCAGGGAAGTATCTAACCGGAGCTGGCGTACCAACTCCGACCGAGAGACGAGAGGCAGAAGGCCTCATCATTCTGACGGGACGGGGCAAGGCGAGCAGCAGACCGCCTGCCGCACGTGCGACGCACAGGCAACCTGGCATCACCTAACCCGCGATCTGATCAGTCTGCGACCGGTCACTCACCGTGACTGGCCACGACCGGATAAGCACGCGCCACGCCACATTAAACGTAGCGTAGTGCGCTCGTCTGAACCACCATAAATGCGGTTAGGTGAGCTTTGTCGTGCCCACCTAACCCGCGCACGTGGCATCAAACCCACAGGGGGTCGGGGCGCCCCGGGCCTCGTGGGAGACCCGAGCGCAGCCCAACCCCGGGGGGAAAGAAAGAAAAAAGGGAGGGCAGGCGCCACGTCACCCTCGGGCCTGACCCCTCCAGGGGAACGCGCCACGTGGATGCGTGTGGCCGCCCTTCCCTTCGATCTTGATACACCCGGACCCGTGTCACCGACAGTATGGTTTACATTTTAATTCATGGTAGTTAAGATCATAAAATTATTGGTCCAAGAAAATTGAAACAATTTAATTTGAATTTATAACTAATCCTATATGAATTTTGGAAGGGTTTATGATAATTATGGTCATATACATGCTATAGAAATTGGGAGGTATTTTATATACCAATCCTTATAGATCAACAGTTACAGAGATAAAGTTCATCATTTTCTGATCCTAACAAATTTTAGTTCACATTATTTGGACTTAGGATGAATTCTCTATGTATTTAAGAGGTTGGATTACATAAGATGGAATTTATCTCTATTCTAAATTTTGGAGTTATTTCCATTATAAAAAGTGTCATATTTTAATTCATACAAGTTTAGAGAATATTTAGATGAATCTACTGAAATTTAGTTCACCCTAAATTGAGTTAAGATGAGTTTTCTACTAATTTTACAAGTTTGCACAATTTTCAGTTCAACTAATAATGTTTTAGGCATTTTCTTTATACTTTCCAGAATTTAAATAAAGGGGTCCACTGGTCAGTGACTTGCTAATTAAGCATAAAGGTCCCTGTATTTTCTAGTAATAGATCCCGAGGTCCCTAGCATGTGCTGAATGAGAATTCATTAAGAGTGCTCAAGTTTCTGAATTATTACTAATAGATCCTTGGTCCCTCATGTCATTGGTTACACATTTACAAATTAATACAGAAAGTTTTGTTTTCCTTACTAATCAAGTCCCTGTCTCTTAGATGAAGTGGGGCCTACCTGTCATAGACATGGGGGAGAAAGGAAGCAGCAACAGCAGTAGCAGCAGAGCTCACCGGCGAGCTTGCCATCGGCGCCGGCAACCAACAGTGGCTCCTTGGATGATGCAGCCAAAAATAAAAAGATGCGCAGCATTCTTGCGCACCCAACGGTGGTGGTCTCGTCATTGGGGATGGACCGTGTCGACACCAGTGGCACTGCAAGCAGCAGCAGTTTCATGGCTACAGGTGCAAAATAGGTCATGGACTATATCCGGCCGAATTGATACATGCAAGTGTGTGCTAAGAGCTCTAGGATACTCACCGAACAAGACACGATGGTTGGGAACCTCTGGTGGGTTGGCAGTACTAGCAAACCATGGCGGCGGCAGCCGGATGCTTTGGGTCAACGACGACGGCACGACTTAGCGCATGCATCACATTTGAGAGTCATATATGGGGTTAGAGACCTTCTAGAGATGACACATGTGCAAGGAATCGGCTTGGAGCTCATCGGAGAGAAAGAAATCGGCGACGGTGTCGGTTGGCCAGAGTTGGGGAAGACGACGATCTCCCTCGTCGGTGCACGATTCTTGAAGTTTCTTGAGGGCTTTTGATCACCATGATGAGGAGGTACTGGTGGCGCGAGGAATTGGCTCAGGGTGGTCTCCTTCGTGTTGTATGACAACGATGCTAGCGGCAGCGGCCTTCGGTACATGCTCCCGAGCATCGTTGGCACGGCGGCATTCCCATTGCTACGGTGGATGAAAAGAAACGGTGTCAAAAGATAAAATGATTGGCATGGAGAGAGGAATATGGAACGGGAAAGAGTTGATGACAAGCGCGGCTTGACGACTAATGGGACCATCGTCTTCCTTGCGGACGGTAGCGGAGATGAGTGCGACAGAGAGGCAGAGGACCATCTCCCTTGGTGTGCACGGCTCTGGATTGATGACTAGGGATGGGCGACGCGGCTGGGAGAAGAAAAGGGAGAGCTCAGTGACGGCCACGTAGTGGCCACACGTCGAACATGTTCGCTGTTCGCGTCGTCCACGCCACCGCCCTCGATCTCTCTCTCTCGTGCGTGTACTCTGGGTGGAGTAGATGAGGGGAAAGGTGGACAGGGTTGGAACAAGCTGAAGACACTATCATGTGGGCCAAATGATGTGGACAAGGGTTCCCGATTGTCACGCCCAGATATTCGCTAACCCGAATTTCAAGCAGAATGTGTGTTAAAATCCCTGTCCAGGACCAGCCAGGGTACACAAACGACAAAGTTGACTTACAGATCCACGTTTTACAAACACCATAAAAATCTCTTACATAAATGCAGCGAAAAAAGGTAAACAAACTATTCTAGTTAACTAGACGCTCGCAGCGTGGCAACTCCATTCCACGGGCATCCTTGACGGTAACCACAAGCCTACTCCTCATAATAGCCTCCATCTGAAATGTACTCCACCTCTGGTGTGGGGGAAAAAATGAAGCAAGACTGAGTACTACCCACTGTACTCAACAAGTCATACCGAAAAAGGAGTAATGATGCAAGTAATAACAAAGGAGGTTAAAGGGGTTATTTGCATAAAATATGCATTTGAAGACAATAGTGGAATACAGTAAAACAGTTGAGTTAATTAATCAAAATTGAACCATCACTGTCCAACGCTACACCACGTTGCGACAGGCCCAAACCACCACCTGAACTACGCCAGTTTCATTAGGTCAGGTTATTAAGATTGTAACTAATCACGGTGAATCTGGTTGATCGCTCATAACCACGGGCACGGCTATTCGAATAGTTTTACTCTGATCAGAGGTGTACAACTGTACCCACAAGACACAGTCCCACAACACGTCACCGTGCGCCGACATACCACCACGGTACACCGGAAAAGGAGCTGCGACTGGACCCTTCGCACAACCCCTCCTAACCAAGCGCACCACACCTCAGGTTTCACCCCCCACCTTTACACCAAGGCGGGCAGCCCCCTCTCGTGCCTAGGTGAATCCGGCAGCTGATCAACGAGTAAACCCCCGCCGACCCAACTCCATCACGCCCACCCTTGCCTGGATGCGTCAGCTAGGAAAAAGTCATACTACAAATCCAGCCATTACCCATGCTGGCTTGTGGTAAGTACGATAAGTCTTCCAGGGTTTCCCGCGAACTGGTCCTTAATTGTCATGAGCACGACCATCAAAACCATGTGCTCACAACCCACCATTATTCAAGTTTTAGTTGAACCAATTATTTAATCATCCACGATTATCCATCGTGAGCTACATGAAATAACCATCACTAAGTATAGTGAAGCATTAGTTTTCCCATTAATGTGCTAAAGTTACTAAGCAGGGCTAAACATGTGCTAACCTAGCGACTATTCAAATTACTTCCCAAGCTATCAAAGGAATAAGATAATTGAAATATAAGCCTGAGTACAATAGGTAAATAAGCCCATAAATAACATTATAAAAACAATGCAATGTTTAGAGAAAAGTAAGACATTTGCAATTTAGGTACAATATGATCAAGTGAATAAGTATAACTTGCCTTGCTCCTGCGCTGGTCCGACCACGGCAACGACCTCGAAGTAAACCGGAGAGTCGGAATTACCGGAATCTAAACAACAAACAAAGCACACAAACAAATAGGCTATAAGTCTACTGAAACAGAGAACAAAACTATTTTTAATGGATTCTAGACATTTTTATGAATTTTCTGCAACTTGAACGGACTCAAACGGAGTCCGGATGAATTAGTTATGAATTTTAGAGGATTAACTGTGTTTTTACTATAAACAGAAAAATCCTTAATTAATTTATTGCGCAATAAACCCCTAGGGCTGACGTCAGTGGCATCAGGGCTGACGTCAGCCGGGCTAGGGCAGATGTCAGCGGTGGCGCCGACAGGTAGGCCCCACAAATCTTCGGGGTGTGAAACCGATCTTCCGAAAGGTTCTGATAATCAACGATTTGGTGGAGTCGCGACACAAATCGATCTGGCTTCTTGAACTAGCACGTTCCCGAGCCCCGCAATCGCAGCACCACGTCTCCTCTGGTTATCAACCGTATCGAAGCCCGGTTGACCTCGCCAAGAAGGCTAATCCCTGCTTGCGAATCAAAGAACACAAACAAGAACAAAAAGGATTGCAACCAAAATTGCAGATGAATGATTAAGCTCACAAGTTGGGGTCTTACAAACCGATCTAGCGGCAAAACTGTTCTTGACAGATTAATCTAAGCAAAACCCAAAAACTAAAGATGACAATGGCTTATGATATATGGAATTTAGGGTCATGCAAGCACCCCTTGACGCAACCCTAATGGGCTCCAACACGACACATGGCTCAAAGGCCCAAATACGGCATCGCAGCGCCAGAACAGATTCACAACGTCAAATTTTTTGGTCAATTCCTGATGACTTGTAACGAATTTGGACATGGGACCAAAACCATTGGAAATGTTATCTTCTTAGCTTTCCATCCATATAAAGAACACCCAAATCCGAGCACGTATGCAACCTAGGCACCCGTTTTAGTGCAGACTGGTCCTGGACTCCGAAACAGACTCGAAGTCGACTTGGTTTGGACCTCCACCTTGACTTGAACGTCCTCGTTGATCCTCCACGACTGTAAGTCCCTTTTTAAGTGTTTCCTTATCCTCTCCATTGTTTCTAATCATAATATAATCATTAGGTAGCAATCTATTCTCAAAATCATATAAAGAAGAACTTAGGAACGAGCTCACCTCTAAATTCAATTGTCATGCGCAAGCTCTTGTGATTGGACCTTGAATGACCAAATGAGGATTGTTGTGTATATCCAAAAGAATGATGTCCGCATCATCCAATCCGTGGTACACTAGGTTGGGGTGAGAGACAAGGGTTGAAACTTTGGTATACATGAACTGTAACTATTTCCAGGATTATTTTCTCTCGCTCTTTGTTTATCTATAGTTTAATTTGTGGGCTTGATAAATTAAGGTGGATTTTTCTGGAGGTAGATAAATTGATCTAGTTTCCATTTTCCTTGGTTGTACTAAAAAATTCCTTATATTTTATTCTCAGAAAAATAAAGAAAATAGGCCTGGCTGAAATTAAATGGAATTTTTAGGTGGTCAAAACTAATAAAATAAATTATGTAAAAATTATATTAATTCATGATAAATCATCTGGTATTTTAATAAATTATGTTCCATATACACTTTCAGATAATTTAATGCATGTTTAGATGAGGCATCAGTTTTGCCAATTAGGGTTTAGGATTAAACTGGATTTTGACTTCTTTGACCAATTTAATTGAGGGTCTATATGTAAAGATAAAATCATGACAATTTAATTGAGTAGAATCCACATGAATTTTTCCATGATTTTATCTTACACCAATTATTTTTGAAAATTCACTAAGCTTATCTGTACTTATAGGTTTCCTAGTATAATAATGAGATTAAATGATTATAAAATTATATTTAGGCTGTATTTGACCTGAGATGATTATTATCAAGTTTAATTTCCTTCTCGCCATGCTTGATTCCCAAAAATAATTGTAGATTTAAATGTGTTAACGCTTGGGTTAGATTAAAGGAAATACTTCTAATACCTATCATTAGGTCCTTTTAATTATTTACCTCATATTTTAATAAATGATCATGTAATCTATTATGAAATGCAGGAAAGGTCCAAAAACACTTAAAAGACTCAAATTACACCACACATTGTGTTCATGCAAGCATGCAAATGTTTTACGATTCATTTAATCTTAGACTGAAAAAGTTTTAAATTATCCTCAAAATTTTCATATGGCTTTGAGCTCATGTAGGGCTCTGGTGCAAAATTTTTAGGATTATTATTTAAGAAAAATATTTTTGACATTTTTGGATGCTAAATTTGACATTCAAATTTTGGGTATGTTACATAGATTTTCCTATGCTAGGTAAGACTGCTTAGTTCTTTATGTTGAAATGATGAATAGTGGGTTTGTTTTATTATCCTTATTTGCTAATTCATAGTTAAGTATTCTCTCGAGTTTTAAGTCAGTAAGGCCAACCATTATCCGGGAACCTAAAACTTGTGAGTAACACATTGCATGATCTATGTCTAAGTTGTTGTGAGATATGATATGGTAAATCAGAGTTGCTATGATCTTATTCTAAGTTTGACTTGAACTCCGGACTTTTATTTCTCAAAATGAAAACTTAGCAAGTTCCTCATTTGATATAAATTCCTACCAAAGCCATATATTCATTGTAAACCTTATACTGTGGTTACTTGTACTCTCATTGAGCTTTCTCAAAAATATCGTGACCCGTGTGAGATGCTTTTCATATTGTCATGATCAAGATCACGCGCACCCACATATATCCACATGAGCTAAACTTCTACACAGGAAGCTAACATCCATTCTATCAGTGACACAGGCCCGGGGATATCGAGGCCAAGGGGAAGGGCAGCCACATGGATCCACGTGGCCCTTCCCTTCGAGGGGTCGGGCCCGAGGATGATGTGGCGGCTGCCCTCCTAGTCTCCCCCAGGGGTCGGGCCGCGCTCGGATCTCCCCCGAGGCCCGGGACGCCCCGACCCCCTGTGGGTTCGATGCCACGTGCGCAAGTTAGGTGGGCACAGCAGAGCTCACCTAACCGCATTCATGGCGGTTCAGACGAGCTCACTGCGCCGCGTTTAATGCGGTATGGCGCATGCTTATCCGGTCGTGACAGGTCACGGTGAGTGACCGGTCGCAGACCGGTCAGATCGTGGGTTAGGTGAGGCCAGATCGCCTATGCGTCGCACGCGCGCCAGGCGGTCTGCTCCACACCTCGCCCCGTCCCATCGGAATGATGAGAGCCTTTTGCCTCTCATCTCTCGGCCGGAGTTGGCATGCTAGCTCCAGCCAGATACTTTCCCGATTCCAGAGTGGGCTGGACGCAGAAGTCGCCCACCATTTAATGAAGACAAACGTGGGTGTCCATGGGAGGAGCCAGCCGATCGAGCGGAGGCGTGCTGCAGCGTCTGTTAGAGGCTGCTTCTCATAGTAGGATAGCCCAGAATGTAAAAGAATGTTTTCTTTCTTAGGCAGCTCGTGGCCCGTGTGGTAGCCCCTTGCCATATTAAAGGAGGCCCAGGCCTAAGAAAAGGGGAAGAGGATCAAACTCTTAGATCTACCAGAACACAGGAGTAGGGTGTTACGCTTCCCAGCAGCTCGAACCTGTCTAAATCGCTTGCGTCCCTGCATTTCTTCGAAAAATCCCACACAAACCGAGAGCGAAGAATTTCACCTTGCACCCCCGGCCGAATCGGCAAAGGGGGACCTACGCGGTCTCCCGGTGAGGAGTTTCACGCTCCGTCACATTCCATCTATCATCCACAAAATAAATACTCTAAATTATTTATGCCTCTTTCTCCAAAATACCGTTCGAAGACAAGAGAGGCATGGCTATGCAAAAAGAGAGAGAAAAATAAATTTTCTCATACAAGAGCATGAAAAAAAAGAGAGAGAAAATAATAGCCATATACTCTCTCAAATTTTCAAAACAAAAAAGGGAGAAAGAGGTATACAAAAAGGAGTAATCTTATTTCATATCCATTACCATGTCACACACATGCACATTCTTGATCAGAAAGTATGATTTGCTATCTTCTTGGATCCGTTTTTTGACTTAGCAAACATATGAGATGAAAGTATACCTCATTTGATCCCTACCGAGCTCCTCATATATGACCCGGAAAATAGGGACAAAAATGCAATATCTTGGTGAGGAATATAATAAACATCTTTGAGTGAATGAGAGAATCACTTGAGGAACTTGGTTTTTATTTGCAAAATCTTTTGAATACCTCCGGAATGAAAGTAAGACAAGGAATAAGTGAGTAGTGCTCTGCTAACCATTCTGTCTCTCAACTGCCCAAGACAAGGAGAAGCATGATGCTCCACGGGAATTGGGCGTATGGGTAAGCCTCCGTGCCAATTGACTTAACTCAAGAGACTTAGTACCTTTGAGAAATAAAACATTGCAGCAACTCCTGATCAACAACCAAGTTATTAGCCTTGCATGTTCTTAGCTTTCCTTAGGACGAGCAAAGTTTAAGCTTGGGGATTTGTTGATGGTCGTTATAGACCAATTTCGACCGTCAATATTCCTAAAAATGATAAGGAACTAGCAATGCTTGCATGCATATTTATTTAAAAATAACCTAGTTCCACATGTACTTGGCAAAGTATTTGACTAGAGGTGATTACCTTATAAATGGAGGAGAAATGGTGGAAAATACATGTTCAATCAATCAAAGGTCGACACATGGCGTACACATGGATAGAAGGGCCCACAAACCCAATGAAACACATACAAATGGGCCCAACCAACATGCCATTGGACCAAGGATCCACCAGAGAAAGCCCTGGAGAGAGGACTGGGCCACACCCAGGTCCAGCCCATCAGGCCCTCGACTTTCACTACCAACCATCTATGACGGTTGTGACCGTTTCTACCGGTGGAAACTGTCATTAGGAGGGACACATGGCAGCTCAAGAGTGAAGATGCTCTTTTGATGCTTGGAATCTCCACCTCCTCCATCACTATATAAAGGGCTCTCATCCTCTCTTCCAACACACAGCAAGAAGAACAAGAAGAAGCTCTCCATAGTTTATATTGTCCTAGTGCTAGTAGAGTTAGGAATAGAATAGTGCTCTAGTTCTTCAAGTCTTCTAGGAGAATTCTGGTATGGTTCTAGTAGCTAATATCTCTCTTGTAAGAATTTATGCTAGAATAATGAAATACTCTTCTTTATATATTCATGGTACTTTACTCTATTTGCATAATTATCCAAGTACCAACTTTAGTCTAAACTTGCATTGTATTAATTATATGGCTAGCTTACTGGAGATATGTAATAGTATTAGCTTAATGTTCATTTATATGATTGCTCTATATCAACTGCAGAGGTGTAGAGTAATATTTAGTAATGTAAGCATGGTGCTTAGATTATTAAATATCATTAAGTGGTGTTATATGCCACGGAACTGTAGAGGTAAGCCGCTAATGGTGACAGTTTAGTACGGGTATTACTCTACGTGCGTACATAGGGCTAAGAGAGGTACCTGGTGTAGGTACTCCTCCGTATCTATAACCGGTTGGATGGCCATGACAGATTATCGTAAGGAACTCAGCAATTCTATGGTGGTTTCTTGATATACTAGGAGGGCATAGTTAGGGGGCTCAGCCATATAAATGTATAATAGCAAGTGTATTCTAAAATGAGTATATAATAGAAGTATATAAATGAGGCTTTTTTTTATTCTTCTCTACTTAGCCTAGATTTATTATTTAGGGAGAATTATATCTTGTTGTCTCTTCTGTGTATCAACCTACCCAATGCTTTATGAATTAGTAACATGATATTCTCTTAACCATATCTTCCCTTGGGATTAAATAAATATGATACCTTGGAATACTTCCGGGTGAAATGCTACAGCTGTAGATCCGTGCGCTTGCGGATTTATATCTATAATCGTAAAAGGTACCGACTAATATTTCGGGCATCATTGCTGGGAATTATATTGTTAGTAATGTCGTTAAGAAATATCAATAGCCATGCTACCAGAAACACTGCTCCTTCGAGCCCCCTGTTGCGAAACAAGAGGAATGGTTAGCTCCCGGCAATTATACAAATGAAATTACAGGTTAGGTAACAGAATCTCCTTTCTATATCCTTGGAAGAAAAATACAAGAGGCATTTGGACCATGTTTCGAAGTATGTCCTTGCACAAGATTATCCTCGTTAATGATGGAGCGAGGTTGGAGAATGTCTATGATTGGACCATTCTACAATGCTCCAACTTTAACAGCAATACGAGTGACTAAGGATGTGCACTCTATCGGTCCTACCATTTTGAGATGTTCTAACCATTGTTTGATCATGGGTTTGACAGGAGAGATTTTAATCTTTTTAGCCATGGTATATAGGATTCTCAACTCATCATTGCGAGTCCTACATTGAGATCTTCTAACTCATCTTTCTAGTCCCGAGAGAAGAGAGTAAAGGTCAACCACTTGTGTATTAAGCGCAAGGTGGGGTTGTGGATGTCATTGGCTCGTGGTTTCCTACATACAAAATCTCCGGAAATACGTTGCCAGAAATCGTTTTTGTTGAAACCTAAAGTTGTTGTCTCCAAGTCAACAGAGCATTTTCTATTGAATCCTAGATGTGTACTGAGATCCTTTTATGTGAGATAGTATTCCGTACTGAATAATCGGAATGTAATACCATCCCTCATGTCTCGCAACGTACAGAGAAATTGTATGGTAAGAAAACGCGAATCATGTTCACCTACCAGTACGAAACTATCCCATCATATAGCTTTCCACACAACAGCAAAATCAACATCCATACCCGTTTTAGCGAACAGGTCTAGGTCGTATGCTCGCCTGTGAGCAAACACCCGATCCTTGAGGATGTTGTAGGCTTGCATCTCCTGAGCACCTTGCAAATCAAGCTCGGTGTCAGGACGAAGGTTCGCCTCGCTGTGATCCTCTTCCATGGGCACTTGGCCATGAGACTCCGCTTGCTCTTCACTCGGCCCGTACTCGCTGGAACCCGCTTCCTTGCGCTGTGGAAGCGTTTCACTCTCTTCTTCATCCTGCACACATGGGCAAAGAATACACAAGAAAACTAGAAGAACGGGTTATGTTAGAAAAGCTGGTTTGCCATCCAATAGTTAGTCGTTCTTGTGGAGCTTGGTTGCCACCACAAAATCGCCCTTGTGGGTAGTGTTATCCACAAAATCGTTCTTACGTGCGAGAACACACCACAACAACCATTCTTGCGGGGTAGTGACACCACCACAACATGTTCTTGTTGTTCAACACTTAAGGTGAACCTGAAATGAAAGAGGAAGAATAAAATAGTTTTTGCTTAAACTTGAGACAAGAACATAGAAGAAACTATAGGAAGAAGAGAGAACTCAAGAGCAAACTAGTGCAACTTGATTTGGGGCAATGAGAGCTATGGCCAAGGGGTAGCTTTTGTAGGGGAGAGCCACCCCTGGTTCGGCTGACGACCTATGGCCACCCTTGTTGCCCTCACTTCAAGGTAAGAATAATGGCACCCTCCACTAAATAAAAGTGAAAGATTGGTTCCAAGAAAGATGTCAATTCAGACCTCTTTAAATCCCCAATTAGTCCCATTTTGATTTTCAAAAATATAAGATTAGGGGATGTAACATCCTGAAAATTAACTATTTTCTAATCCTGCATCACGCCGATTCTTATGCTTTTAATAATGTCCTAAACTTACCAAAATATAACTGAGGTAACCTCCTAAAATTTTATTTGTATATGCCCTGTCTTTGACATTTTAGTTCTTTTGTGATTTTCATTTAAATTGAGGTATTCCTTGATTTGGTTTTATTACTTTCTTTTGATTAAAATTCCTCGATTCAAATCTATTTAAAACCCTTTTTACTTTTATGAATTGTTGGTCCAAGAAAACCCTCCGATATTGCCCTTGAACCTAAACCACCATAATTCCAATTTCATTGGAATTATTTCTTTATCAAACCCTTGATCGAGACCTACCTCTAAAAATCTTTAGTTCTTCTCCATCCAAAATATTTTATCACTCCTTCTATGGTCACAATCCTAGCCTCCAATTTAATTTCCATGATTTGATCCCATTCCTAGCACAAGAATAATATCTTTAAAATAATTGCTCTTGTGCTAAGAAAATAGATTTTATCCTTCTCATCCAAATTCTAAATTTCCTATTAGCCACAAATAATTCTCCAAAATCCATACCACATTCTTTGGGTCTCAACCCTATTTATCTTCCTCCATTTATTTTCCTCCCACACTCCTAAAAATATATTCAAATTAGGAATCATATATTCATATTCAAAAATATCCCTCTCATTTGAGTGCTTTGATATTTAGTCCACTATATTCTAGCCCTCAAAATATTGCACTCAAACTAGAAAATATCTCTTTTGGAAATTATCACCAAATATAATTTCCTTCCAAATACAAATCTCGTAGAAATCAAAATTATTCAAATTCTATTAGAATTCAGAAACAATTCTCTGGGGCGAAATCCACTTCCTTCTGATCTCTCTTCCTAAACCGAGCCGCCACCGTGCGCCATGGGCGCTGCCGCGCGCAGCCCTGCCGCCACCGCCCGCAGTTCTGTTGCCGCCGCCGTCGTCTTGCCGTCGACGCGAAGGAACCACCACCCGCGTCAGCTACCACGTCACCCCGCCTACGTCAGCCACCAGGCGGAACCGCCACTTCCGGCCAATCAACGGACAGAGCCGGCGCCGTGTACCCCCTCTCTACGCCGCCGTCGCCATGTCCTCTTTCTCCTTCTCCTCCGAACCGACCTTAGCCACCGCCTCTCGCCGCCTATGAATAGCCGGCGAAGTCCCCTTTTTCCTCCACACATCGAGCTCTCTCTCTCTCTCTCTCTCTCCTGCCATGGCAAGCCATCACCAGCCACCGGCCGATCTCCCTCATCGGAGCTCCGCAAGCCAAACCCTTGTGCCATCGGGTTTTCCTCGTCGAGGTGAACCCATTCTTCCTATTTCCCCTCTCCTTTAGCCACTGCCACAAGCCACCACCGCCACCATCGATGCCGGCCGGAGCTGAGCTCTTGCCGCCGCCGTTCCGGCCATCCTCCTCGCTCCCTCTGCCTTCCACCGACCTCCCCGGATGCGTGTCGCCCGGGAACATAATCCGCCGCTGCCGTCGCTGCCTCCCGGCCACCGAAGCGCCGCCTCCCCACTCCTCTCCTCCCTCTGCTCTACCGTGAAGAAGACGAAGAAGGGAAAGAAAAATAAAAGGAAAAGAGAAGGTACGACAGGTGGGCCCATGCACAGTAACTTTTCATATTTTCCTTATTTAATTCAAATCCTATTCTTTAGAAGCCCATATCTCCTAAACCGTAGATCCGATTCCAGTGAAACTTGGACCTAAATTCATCTAAATTCAAACGTTACATTTTGGGAACAAATTTATTATTTTAATATTTTATTTAGATATCATTTGAATTTATATTTGATTTAAACTTATATTTGAATTTCCAATTTAAACTTATATTTGCTTTTGAAATATTTCCTACTATTCAAAAATACCCATTAGCCACTAAAAAGCCACTGGTTGGATCTTTACGCCTTCCATGGGGACTTTCGCATGGTCTACTGGCCGCGACATCGTATCGATGGTTGTAAAGCCCGACAGAACCAAACCCAAGGTCGAAGTGCTGCTCCTCACACCCCACGCCCCGATGTGTACAGTGGTCGGAGCTTCACTATTCTCTCGACCTCCACAGCACGCCGCACAATTAGCTCTTGGGCTCTGTGTGATCCTAGTCGCTCCGCGCGCCACCCACGGTTGTCAGAGTAACACTTTCGCCCCTCTAAACTTGCACCAGCCTCCTATTCCTCTAGCCAGTATGCTGTCAGTTGACACCAGCTAGAGAAATCTAATCGTTATGTTGCCCAACTCTAGCAATGACTAGCAAACAACCAAACCCTAGCCAATACCTTACTAGTTAAACTCCATACCAGCTACAATATTGCCTATATGCCATTTTCCATATTCTACCTTGCCTCAACCATACACTCTCCCACTACCTAGAACCTATACATAAAATATAAACCCTAGCCGACATGCTGTCCTACTCCACAATCGGCTTGCCATTATACTACCTAAACCTACCACCAACCAATACTAGCCATATGCCTGCTTAACTAGTTTGATTATTCAATATACTTCCTATCCTTCCACCAATCAAAGCCTGCACATGAAATATAAGCGACATTAGTTGCTTAATCCCCTCTCCACCTTAACCTCCAACCCTTTAGAACCTATACAGGAAATATAAGCCCAATAATCCCTATACCTTATAAAGGAGGTAGATTATACCTTAAACCCTAGCCCTCCTAGCCGTTTATCATTTTCTTGTTATTTTATGACTTTTATTAAATTTGGTTCTTCCTCTTCTTTTGTAGAGTCTATTGTATTTTGGAGGCAACCTGTGGTATTTCAAGGATCGGGTAATCAGGTTGCCTATCTTGGATTTATTTGTGTTGGAGCAAGGCAAGTTATTATTCCTTCCCTTCAAACATGATTATCCTATATTCTATATCTCTACTATTCTATGCATTACTTATACATGATTTTGAATGCATAACCTGAACATAGAAAACCAGATATATGCTAGCTTTGCTTAGCCCTGCCTAGTTAGACTACATAAAATATAATGAACTTAGATTAAAGCAGTATGCTAGAAAAGAATGATTTCCGGGTCGCTAGTACTGTTTTAATCGGCATAGATTATTGCCAAGTAAATGTAAAGAACGAACGAGTACGACCGCAATTCTCCAGTGGGTGTAGACCTAGCTGAATAAGTTATCTGGCAAAAGTGGTACTTCTGCACACTGGTTCTATATTTAAGTCCTCGAGGAGGAGGCAAACTTATGCCGAGAGGGAAATTATGGTATTTACCGAGCCCAGGTAAATATATTGATTATCATGCGAACTATGTGATTTGTGAAACCCTGATTGCGATGACGTGGTGTCATACAATCAATTCTCTCTAAAAACCCTGGGAGTGCCAGAACTCCACACACTGCTATTAACATGCGTTCAGAGTGTATGTGGATGTTGAGTTCATGGAGCAGGTACCACTGATGTTAGATAACCGAAAGATTGGGCCATGACAAACCTACATTTTTACTGGTACGTCATGGATTGCGGATAAAGCATACATCCATTGTAATATGAGTATCTTTGTCGGTGATACGGGCCCAGGGGTACCAAGGCTAGAGGGATGGGCGGCCCCCTGCACCCACATGGCGCTCCCCCGTGGGGGGGTCGGGCCCGAGGGTGACTTGGCGGCTGCCCTCCCTAATCCCCCCGGGAGTCGGGCCGCTCCCACTCTTTCCCTGAGGATCGGATCGCCCCGACCCCCTCTGCGCTTGTGCCACGTGTGCGAGGTTAGGTGGGCGTCGCTAGCGCCCACCTAACCGCATTGATGGCGACTCAAGCGAGCGCACCACGCTGCATTTAATGCGGCGTGTGGCATGCATGGCCAGTCTACGACCGGTCACGGTGATTGACCGATCGTAGACCGGTTAGGTCACGGGTGAGACGGTGGTAGGGTGCATGCGTGCTATCCGCGCGTCAGGC
Source organism: Oryza officinalis (assembly GCA_008326285.1). NCBI lineage: Eukaryota > Viridiplantae > Streptophyta > Magnoliopsida > Poales > Poaceae > Oryza > Oryza officinalis. The sequence goes on from BDMV01000008.1 coordinate 25,552,106, forward strand.
GGCATGCGTCACGCCTTGCCCCATCCCATCAGAATGATGAGGGCCTTTTGCCTCTCGTCTCTTAGCCGGAGTTGGTATGCCAGCACCGGTCAGACGATTTTCGCCTCCCGATGCAGACGGGACACAGAAGTCTTCATCCATTTAATGGAGCTTGACACGGGCATCCCCCATGTCAGCCGCCTGACCGGGCGGGGGTCTCGCTACAGCAACTGAGCGTGTGGCTTCCGAGTCAAGCAACAAGACAGCCATTAAATGTAAAAGAATGTTTTCCTTCTGTCTCAGGCAGCCTTTTTGGCCCGTGTGGTAGCCCCTTGAGATATAAAAGAAGGCCCAGGTCTGAGTTGAGGAGAAGGAAAAAAAACAACAGATAGACAGGAGAGGAGGGGAGAGTAAATGCTTGTATTCCTTGATTTTCCCAGTTCCAGATCCACCACACAGGAGTAGGGTGTTACGCTTCCCAGTGGCCCAAACCTGTATAAACGCTTGTGCCTTTGCCTCTCTCTTTCTCGAAAGTGCGATCAAGGGGAGAACGAAGTTCACCCTGCGCCCCCGGCCGAACTCACAAAGGGGGGCCCTCTCTGTCCCCTGTTGAGGAGCTAATGCTCCGTCAGCTGGCGTGCCAGGTGGGGGCGTGTGTGTTCTTCTGATTCCCCACTCTCTTTCGTGTGCGCCAAGTTTCGCCAAGTAAGCCCTATGGCTGAAGAGGCGGTGGTGTACACCCACTCCGAGCGCCAGCGACGATGATGGGGAATCGAATCCTCGTCGCCAAGCACGCGTTCCATCGCCTCCCGCCCGCCGAAGCCCTAGGCGGGAGAAGGCGCCTGTAGAGCCGGAGGGATCCGCGACTTCGCCGCTGGCTGGCGGTGGAGAGGGACGACGCGGCGGAGTATGCCTCAGCTACGGTGACGGCGGCACGCCTCAGGGCGCGCTCCAGGCTGTGGGTGCGCTCCTGCGCCACTCGCTCGTCGTCCCCGGCCCGGAGACTCCGATCCAGCGCTGGTTGGACGATGTGGTCGACTTGGTCATGGCGGCGCAGCAGCGCCTAGGCACCGAAGGGCGGCATCCACCGCCGGGACGTCTGGCACTGCCACCGCCGGTTCTTCGTCGTCAAAACGAAGGGCTCAACGAGCAGCAGCCAACACACGCAACTTGTCCGCAACCCCCTCGCCGACGCCCTCGGCTAGCCGCGAGCGTCGCGAGAACATGCATGGGGGGCCGAATGCCCTGCTCGATATCGAGCGCCGGCGCGATGAGCGTCTCGCCGCCCATGGAGGGGAAGACGCTTCCTCCTCTGGAGCGCCGCCCCACCCTGGTCATGGGGGCAGACCCCCCGTGTCCCCAGTCGGTGGTGCTGGCTGTCCAGCCTTCGTGGCGAGTCTTCGGAATGTCCGATGGCTCCCGAGGTTCTGGCCCAGCATCACCGAGAAATATGACGGCAGCGTCAACCCCGCTAAGTTCCTCCAGATCTATATGACTGGGATAGAGGCCGTGGGGGATGATGACAGGGTCATGGCGAATTTCTTTCCCATGGCCCTGAAAGGCCAAGCGCAGGGTTGGCTGATGAACCTGCCACCCGTGTCGGTCCACTCCTGGGAGGATTTGTGCCAGCAGTTCACCACGAACTTTCGGGGCACATATCCGCGCCCAGGAGAAGAAGCAGACTTGCACGCGGTACAGCGGAGGGACGATGAGTCTCTCCATTCGTACATCCAGCGGTTCTGCCAAGTCCGCAACACAATACCTTGCATCCCTACACATGCGGTCATCTACGCATTCAGGGGGGCGTGTGGCACAACCGCATGCTCGAAAAGATAGCCTCCAAGGAGCCTCAGACCACCGCGCAGCTCTTTGAGCTCACGGACCATGTGGCCCGAAAGGAGGAGGCATGGACCTAGAACTCCTCCGGCTCCGGAGCGGCGGCTGCGGCTGCCCCCGAGTCCGCTGCCCGCTCTGGGTGGCGAAAAAGGAGGAGGAAGAAAAGGTCAGCCCGTACCGACGACGAGCGTCACGTCCTCGCCGTCGAGGGTGCCTCGTGGGCCCTATGCAAGGGGAGGCCCGCGGGCGACAAAAAGAAGGAAGCCGGTGCTCCCGGCGGAGAGCGCCCGGCAAGCAAGTGGTGCACGGTGCACAACACCTCCCTCCATGACCTCGCTGACTGCCGCGCGGTCAAGAACTGGGCCGAGTGAGTGAGAAAGTGGGAGGAGGAGAAGGGGTAGGGACGCCGCAAGGGCAAGGCCCCGGCGACCCCTGCCGGCAACCGGCGAAGCGAGGCCAAGCAGAAGGCCCCCGCCGAGGACGCTGACGATGAGGACTTAGGCTTCCAGGAGCCCGAGGCCACCGTCACCACCGTTCCGTCACCACCGTTGATGGGGGAGTGTGCGCTCACTCTTCCCGTCGCAGTTTCAAGGCCATGAAGCCAGAGCTTTTGGCCGCTGTCCCCACCCATGAGGCGGCGCGGCGGGCGCGTTGGTCGGTGGTCACCCTCACCTTTGACCAGACCGACCACCCACCATGCATTGCATGGGGAGGGCAGCTCGCGATGGTGGTTTCCCCCACCGTCTGCAATGTCAAGTTGAGGCGCGTCCTGATAGACGGCGGCGCAGCCCTCAACATCCTGTCCCCCGCGGCCTTCAACATCATTAAGGCCCCGGGGATAAAGCTCCGGCCGTCCCTGTCGATCATCGGCGTGACACCGGGGCACACGTGGTCGTTAGGTAAAATCGACCTCCCAGTCACTTTTGGTGGCCCTGCCAACTTCCGCACCGAGCGGCTGGACTTTGATATGACGGATCTCAATCTGCCCTACAACGCATTCCTTGGAAGGCTCGCGTTGGTGAAGTTCATGATGGCCACCCACTACGCCTACCTCCAGATGAAGATGCCGGGCCCCAGCGGCCCCTTCACCGTCCATGGCGACCTCAAGATCTCGCTGGCTTGCATGGAGCAACGTGTGAACAACCTCGCCGTGGTCTCCAAGCCCGCGGGCGATGACGAGAGGCCCGACGCCTCCATCTCGCACGCCCCGAGGCAGCGGATGGCCTCAAGCGAGGAGGTCCCGGTGAAAGAGGTCGCGTTGGGCGACGACCCGTCCAAGACCATCAAGATTGGCGGTCACTTGGGCGGCAAATAGGAAGACGCGCTCGTTTCCTTCCTACGGGCAAACACCGACGTTTTCGCGTGGAGACCGGTGGATATGCCCGGGGTCCCCAGGGAGGTGATCGAGCACCATCTCGTCGTACGGCCGGACGCAAGGCCCGTCCGACAGAAGGTGCGGCGGCAATCCCCAGAGCGCCAAGCCTTCATCCGTGAAGAAGTGGTGCGCCTCCTGGAGGCCGGATTCATCCGAGAGGTCATCCATCCGGAGTGGCTCGCGAACCCGATCGTCGTCCCCAAGGCAAACGGCAAGCTCTGGATGTGCATCGACTACACCGACCTCAACAATCCTAAGGACCCTTATCCCCTGCCATGCATAGATCAAATTGTCGACTCCACTGCGGGGTGCGACCTTTTGTGTTTTCTAGATGCATACTCAGAGTATCATCAGATTCGCATGGCTAGGGAGGATGAGGAAAAAACTGCATTCATTACTCCTGTAGGCGCCTATTGTTATACAACCATGCCTTTCGAGTTAAAGAACGCAGGTCCTACTTTTCAATGTACTTCTCGCATTTCATTGGGTAGTCAGATAGGACGCAATGTTGAGACGTATGTCAATGACTTGGTCATGAAAACGCACAACTAAGAGACCTTACTCTCGGATTTGGCGGAGACTTTCAAAAGTCTCCGCTCCACGCGTATGAAACTGAACCCCGAAAAGTGTGTTCGGTGTGCCGGCAGGCAAACTTCTCGGGTTCTTGGTCTCGGCCCGAGGCATAGAGGCCAATCCCGAGAAGATACGAGCAATAGAGTGGATGCACCCCCCCAGCAAGCTTAAGGATGTGCAGTGTGTCACAGGATGCATGGCCGCACTAAGCCGATTTATATCGAGGCTGGGAGAGAAGACGATGCCCCTATTCAAGCTCCTTAAGCGCTCCGGACCATTTGTTTGGACGGAGGAGGCCGAGCAAGCCCTCAACCAGTTGAAGGGTTACCTCAGCTCCCCCAGTCCTAGTGGCCCTAGAGCCCGAACAGTCGCTGCTGCTTTACTTAGCGGCGACCCCGCAAGTAGTTAGCATAGTGTTGGTTGTGGAGCACGATGAGGGAGATCCTCGGGCCACGCGCCCCCATCCTGTGTTGGACCGACCCAGGTCAGAGAAGGGAGGAGAGGCCCCCGGGCCGAACGGTGGCCTGAGGCCCCTAACGATCAGATGTGGCCCTCTGCCCACTCTTCAGACAGCGTCGAGTGCCCCCGACCCCCAGGAAGGCCCCTGGCCACTGGGGGAAGGAGCGGCCCGACGCCCTCCGACCCCGAGGTCATCGGCACAAAGCTCGAGCGGGCCCAGCAAGGCCCCTCTCGCAATGGGCGCCCCGAGATCGGTACCCTCAACGAAGAGGCTAGGCCTCGCCGAAAGGTGCAGCGGCCGGTCTAATTCATTAGTGGGCGCTGTGGGACACCAAAATCCGATATCCTCAAGCCCAGAAAATGCTTTATGCAATTCTGATGGCTTCGAGGAAGCTGCGCCATTACTTCCAGGCGCACCGGGTCACCATGGTCACGTCCTACCCCCTCGGCCAAATCCTCCATCACCGAGAAGGTACTGGATAGGTGGTAAAGTGGGCGATCGAACTCTCTGAGTTCGATCTACACTTTGAGACGCGCCACGCGATCAAGAGTCAGGCCCTCGCCGACTTCGTGGCTGAGTGGACCCCAACTCCCGAACCCGACCCTGGCCTCTCCGCTCCCGAGGCCGAGCCAGGTCCCCCGCAACAGCCTCACGCCGCCCATTGGGTGATGCAGTTTGATGTCTCCCTCGCCCTCCAAGGCGCCGGTGCTGGGGTCACCCTGACCTCACCGAGTGGGGACGTCCTCAGATGTCTCGTTCGCCTGGATTTCCTAGCAACCAACAACATGGCGAAGTACGAGGGACTCGTTGCGGGACTTAGAGCGGCGATCGGGATGGGGATTCGCAGCCTCCTGGTGTTAGGCGACTCTCAGTTAGTCGTGAACCAGGTCTCCAAGGAGTACCGGTGCTCTGACCCGCAAATGGAGGCCTACGTTCGCGAGGTGCGACATATCGAACGCCATTTCGACGGGTAAGAGCTTCGGCACGTGCCCATGTGGGACAATGCACTTGCCGATGAGCTTTGAAGGCTCGCCTCCTCATGGGCCCCGGCCCCACCGGGTGCCTTTGAGGAAAGGCTTGCCCAACCGTCGGCGCGTCCCGATCCCCCGAGGGAGCCGGACGCTACCGCGCCACCCCAGGGGCCGTCGGAGTCCAGGCCTCAGGACCCAAGGGGGTCGAGCCCGACCCCCCAAGACAGATCGCCTGGATGGCTGAGATCTAGGCGTTCCTCAAAGATGAGACTCTACCCGAGGATCGCGAAGGGAGTGAGCGTGTCACTCGCGTCTCCAAGCGCTACGTGCTGGTTGCGGGGCCAACGGAGTACTCCTGAAATTCATCCCTCGGGATCAGGGCATCGAACTCCTCGCCGATGTCCATGAAGGCGAGTGCGGAGCTCACTCCGCCTCGCGCACCTTGGTCGGCAAGGCCTTCCGGCAGGGTTTCTACTGGCCGACGGCGCTCCACGACGCAGCCGACCTGGTCCGACGATGCAGGGCGTGCCAGTTCCACGCCAAGCAGACGTATCAGCTGGCCCAGGCCCTGCAGACCATTCCGCTCTCATGGTCGTTTGTGGTCTGGGGGCTCGACATCCTGGGTCCCATCAGGAAGGCCCCGGGCAGGTACGAGTACTTGTATGTCGCCATCAACAAGTTCACCAAGTGGCCCGAGGCTTACCCGGTAATCAAGATTGACAAACACTCGGCCCTCAAGTTCATTAAGGGCATCACTGCCCGGTTCGGGGTGCCCAACCGTATCATTACGGACAACGGCACCCAGTTCACCAGTGAACTATTCGATGACTACTGCGACGACATGGGCATCAAGCTCTGCTTTGCCTCACCCGCCCACCCCAGAAGCAATGGTCAAGTGGAGCGCGCCAATGCGAAAATCCTAAAAGGCCTTCAGACCAAGACATACAACGTCCTCAAAAAGCATGGGGACTCATGGGTCGAGGAGTTACCAGCGGTGCTCTGGGCTGAAGAATCAAATATGTTTGATTATTATTTTATGTGATGAAACATTGGTGGCTTGTGACATTTTGTGTGTGTAATGATGGTTTATTGAGATGGTATTTCATGTGATTGATTTTGTGAAGAAGTGTGCGGATTTGACCTGACGGTCAGATCGACCAGGCACGGCCGGTCAAACCGCAGGTATGTGTGCGGTCAGACCGGCCAGCCCGCGGTCAGACCGGCCAGCCCGCGGTCAGACCGGCAGGATACCTGTTCGCTTTCGGTTTCGGTTTATCTTTTCGGTTACGGATTGTTTCTTCGTGGATTTTGACTTCTAGATGGTTTCTATTCGTATGGTTACTGTTGTTATACTAATGTGAGTCAAGTTTGGATGAACTTGTGCTCAAAATATGGTTTCTTTATCGTATGTGTGCAGATATTGCTTAAGGCCTCGGGATAGTGTTGCCGGTGATGGATCGGAGTCAACTTGGGAGATGTGGACGTCCAGGGATCAAGAGATCACGCGGGATACTAAAAGGCTAGAGGATAATGCACGTGGTAGATAGAGAATTCATATGGTATACGAGAGGAATCGTGTACGTATGGAAAGAGGAGTTGAATTTGGAAGGGAGTCCGAATTCTGGAAGATGGATAGAGATAAGGAAAGAGATGAGTTTGAAGCTTGCAAGAGAGGGTTTCCCACGTGGATGGGAGTCCTAATTCGTGAGAGATTCGTGGGCTTTGTACAGCCTACTTCATGTATAAATAGAGAGGGAGGGTGTGCCTCCTAGATATCGTTTTATGTTTTTCCATAAGTTGAGAGAATAGCTAGGGTTTCGAGTAAGGTCGAGATTTTAATAAGGAGTGCTGTTGTTGCACTTTGTAAACACTTTTAGATGCAATAAAGTCCAGAGTTACAATCTATATCTTCGAGTTTGTTATCTACCGGTGTTTTCTGGATCCCGACGGTCTGACCGAAGGTGTTCGTGCGGTCTAACCGGCGGGAGTGCGGCGGCGGTCCAACCGGCGGCAAGACGGCGGTCTGACCGGCCAGAGGGGCGGTCTGACCGGTGACTACACGGCGGTCCGACCGGTAGTACTTCGACAGCAGAAGTTCAATCTTGTTCGTGAGATTGATTTTGTTTTCTAGATTGGTTTTTGTTGGTTCTAGAGGTAAGTTGTGATTTGATTTAAAGTTTTGGTTTTTGGTCTTCCCTACCATTCACCCCCCCTCTGGTAGGTTGGATTACTCTGTTTTGATCCTACAAGTGGTATCAGAGTCTCGTTCTTGATTGGATCTTTTGTTGCTTTTCTGATCTATTTGATATGGCTGAAAAGTTTTCAAACAAACCTCATATTTTCAATGGAACCGACTTTGATTATTGGAAGAAAAAGATGGAATCTTATATAACATCTCAAGGACACTTGGCTAAAAGTTGCACAACCTTATGAAATTCCTGCTCATATTGATACTCCTGCTCTCAAGTTAGATTTTGAAAATAATTGCAAAGCTCGCAATATTATTCTTAATGCAATTTCTCGCTCTGACTTTGATCGCGTTTCGCATCTTGCTACTGCTAATGAGATTTGGAAGGCTTTGAATGATTTTCACACTGGATCTTCAAACATAAAAGAGTTGCGAAAAGACGTTTTCAAAAAGGAGTATATTAAATTTGAGATGACACATGGAGAGTCTTTGGATGATTATCTGGGTCGTTTTAACAAAATTTTGAGTAATTTTAGATCTGTTGATACTTTTTATGATGTTAATTATTCTCAGTCTAAGGTTGCTCGTCACTTTATGAACGGTCTTGATATGAAGATTTGGGATGTTAAGGTTACTTTGATTCAGGAATCTGTTGATATGAACACTTTAACCTTGGATGTTCTTTATACTAAATTGAAAACTTATGAGATGAACATTCTTTCTAAGAGGACTGATTCGAAATCTTCTGCTTTGGTGTCTTCTTCTGCATCTTCTTCTGATTCTAATTCACAATCGATGTTTACTTCTTTCTCTGCCATGTCTGATGATCAACTGGAGGAAATCAGTGAGGAGGATTTGGTATCGCTTGCTAATAGAATTTCTCGAGTTGTGAATAATGCCAGGTTCAGGAGAAGAGGAGGACCAATCCGGTGTTTCGGGTGTGGACAACCAGGACACATCCGCTCTCAGTGTCCCAAGGCTGGAAAGGGCACACAGGAGGAAGCAAAGACTCAAGATGGATCCAAGGACACCAAGCAGAACAAGAAACAGGCAAAGAACATGAAGATGAGAAAGTACTACCAGAAGGCCTTGGATGAAGCTTTTGCAACTGTGCAAGGATCCAGCGACGTTGAGTATTCAGATGATGATGAGGATGACAAAGGAAAAAGCATCGCTGGAGTTTGTCTCATGGCAAAGAATATTGCAAATTCAGATGAAGAAAATGAGGTGATAAACGCTCCTAGTGTTGAATACCTTTAAGAAGTAATTGCTAGACTTGGTTATAAGATTTCTAAATTTGAAAAAATGATTAATCAACATGAAGCAGTTATTGATTCTCTAAATGTTGAAAACAGTCGATTAAAATCTCTTGTTTCTAATGATGATGAATGCAAGTCTTGTGAGGTTTTATTTGCTGAAGTTAATGCTGTTAGAGAAGTCAATTGGTCTAATTGCAAAAAACTTGATGTTGAAATTAAGAAATCTAAAAACTTGAATCTTGTCTTACTCTTAGCTTTGCCATGAATACTAGATTGATTAATGAGTTGTTTTTGACTAAATGAGCTTTGAATAAATGTCAAGTTGCTTTGTTTGCTAGCTCTATGTTTAATGTGATTAGCTCTAAGAGGTTAAAACAATCTAGTGTAAAACCTTGCTCAACATGTCTTGCTAGTGATTTGAAACTAAAAAATGCTTTAGCTCGGGTTAAGCATATGGAAGAAATAGTTAAGCAAGATGAGATGTTTTCATGTCAAACGTGTAGAAAAAACAAAAGTCTTTTGGATGCTTGTAAAAATTGTGCTACCTTGACTCAAGAGGTTTCTTACTTAAAAAGTTCCTTGCAACGTTTTTCAAATGGTAAAAAGAACCTCAACATGATTTTGGATCAATCAAAAGTTAGCACAAACAACCGTGGTTTAGGTTTTGATCCTTAGAGTCACTTTTCTAGACATCCTCCTGCTGTTTTGAGCATAACTGAGAAAGGTGAAATTTTGACTAAACCTAATTCTAAACCTCCTGTTTTTAAGTCTGCTGGCATCATGACTTCTTTGAGTGCTTCTTGTTCTTCAAAACCTGTTGCTAGTACTAAATCTATGATTAATGCTAAATCTGTTGTTAGTACTAAAAATACTGTAAATGCTAAGCCTGTTGTCTCAACTTGTGCATCAACTCATCGTGAAAAGTATATCTGTTCCTTTTGTGGTAAACATGGACATATTGCTGGTTTCTGTTTTAGACTTGCTAGGAAACAGAAAAAGGAACGGGAGATAGCTCTTGCGAAACAAAGGTGGCAAAAATCAGTTTTTTCCTCAAGGCAAGCGGTCAGACCACAGATGGATCGGCGGTCAGACCGGACCTATACCACCGGTCAGACCGGTGGGAAGCCGTCGGTCAGACCGCAGGTACAGCGGTGGTCAGACCGGCCTCGGGCAAACTTTTCTAACGGGAAACGTGTTGAATTTTCTACTGGTTATGTTCCTATTGGTTCTGGTCGTGTGTCTCCGTACTGGATTCCTAAATTTTTATTATCTAACCCCAGTACTAAGGCTTCGACATCTGCTTGTGTGTAGGCACTTTTGGCGAGAAGGGAGAACGTGTGGATCGTTGATTCCGGTTGTTCGCGACACATGACCGATGATAAAAGTTGGTTCTCCTCCCTCACGAAGGCATCAAGAAAGGATTCAATCATCTTCGAAGATGGTTCTACTAGCACGATCACTGCAACTGGATCTATCAAGGTAAGTGATAAGTTTACATTGAATGATGTCGCTTTGGTTGAAAATTTAAAGTACAACTTGCTCTCCGTTTCTCAAATTGTGGTTGAAGACTTTGATGTTTTATTTAAGAAAAGTGGAAGTAAAGTTTTTGATTCATCTGGTGATGTTGTGCTCAATGTTTCTCGCTATGGAAGAGTTTTTAAAGCTGATTTTGAAAATAGCGTTTCTTCAGAAGTTACATGTCTTGTTGCAAAATTTTCAAAAGATGTGATGTTTTGGCATCGTAGACTTGGACATGTTGGTTTTGATCATCTCACTAGGATTAGTGGTTCTGAACTTATTCGTGGTTTGCCTAAACTTAAGAAAGATCATGATTTGGTTTGTTCTCCATGTCGTCATGCTAAGATGGTTGCTTCTTCACATACTCCTATATTTTCTGTGATGACGGATGCACCAGGACAGCTTTTACATATGGACACTGTTGGTCCAGCTAGAGTGCAATCCGTTGGAGGAAAGTGGTATGTTTTGGTTATTGTTGACGATTTTTCTCGATATTCTTGGGTTTATTTTACGGCAACTATAGATGAAGCTTTTGAACACTTTAAAAGATTATATATTCGTTTGGCTCTTGAACTTCCAAGCTCCTTGAGAACTATTCGAAGTGATAATGGTGGTGAATTTAAAAATGCTTCTTTTGAAAGGTTTTGTGATGAAAAAGGTCTTGAACATCAATTTTCATCTCCTCGTGTTCCTCAGCAAAACGGTGTTGTTGAAAGGAAAAATCGTTCTTTGGTTGAGATGGCTAGGACTATGCTTGATGAATATTCTACTCCTAGAAAATATTGGGCTGAAGCTGTTAACACTGCTTGTTATATTTCCAATCGTGTTTTCTTGAGATCTAAACTTGGAAAAACTTCTTATGAGCTTCGCTTTGGACACACACCAAAGATTTCTCATTTGCGTGTTTTTGGGTGTAAATGTTTTGTGCTTAAATCTGAACATTTGGACAAATTTGAATCTCGCTCTCTTGATGGTCTTATGTTGGGATATTCTGCGCATTCACGTGGTTACCGTGTACTTGTTTTAGAGGCTAATAAAATTGTTGAGACTTGTGAAGTCACTTTTGATGAGGCTAGTCCAGGTACTAGACCCGAAATTTCAGGTACCCTATCATAGGTTCAGGGGGACGATATTTTTGTGGAGGAAAGCGATGATGAGGACAAGAGGCATCGGCCAGTCAAACCGGGGCTGCGGACGGTTAGACCGGTGGTATACCGTCGGTCAGACCGGAGGCAGAGGAGCGGTCAGACCGGCGGGATGGTGATTCTTCAGGAGCTTTGGGTACAGATGCTAATAGACCTCCAGAAGCTTCAACTTCGTCAGAACCAACTACTGAAAATGAACAATCATCAGATTTGCGTGCTCCACTTCATATTCAACGAATACATCCTCCGGAATATATAATAGGTAACTTGGGTGAACGTACTACAAGGTCAAAGGTAACGAATCGTGATTTTCATGCAAATTCTGCTTTTATTGCTAATTTTGAACCCGAAGATGTTACTCATGCTCTAACTGATGAATCGTGGATTAACGCCATGCATGAAGAACTTGAGAATTTTGAAAGAAATAAAGTCTGGTTTTTAGTTGAACCTCCTGTTGATCAAAATATTATTGGAACTAAGTGGGTTTTCAAAAATAAACAAAATGAGGATGGTTTAATTGTTAGGAACAAAGCTAGGCTTGTTGCATAGGGTTTTACTCAAATGGAAGGATTGGATTATGATGAAACTTTTACTCCTGTTGCTAGAATTGAGGCAATTAGACTTTTGTTGGCTTTTGCTGCTTCAAAAGGTTTTAAATTGTTTCAAATGGATATTAAAAGTGCTTTTCTTAATGGCTATATTCAGGAGGAAGTTTATGTAAAATAACCACCAGGTTTTGAAAATCCTGTTTTTCCTAACCATGTTTTTCGTTTGTCAAAAGCTTTGTATGGTTTGAAACAAGCACCTAGAGCATGGTATGATAGGCTTAAAAACTTTTTACTTGCAAAAGGTTTTACAATGATAAAAATTGATAAAACTCTCTTTGTTCTCAAGCATGGTGATGATCAACTGTTTGTTCAGATTTATGTGGATGATATCATCTTTGGTTGTTCATCTCACACTTTGGTTGTGGAGTTTGCTGAGACAATGCACAGGGAATTTGAGATGAGCATGATGGGTGAATTGACTTACTTTTTGGGATTACAAATTAAGCAAACACCTCAAGGTACGTTTGTTCATCAAACAAAGTACACCAATGATCTTCTACGACGCTTCAAAATGGACGATTGCAAGCCTTTGACTACGCCGATAGAAACTTCTACTGTTTTGGATCCTGATGAAGATGGTGAAGCTGTAAATCAAAAGGAATACAGGAGTATGATTGGATCATTGCTCTACCTCACCGCTTCGAGACCAGACATACAATTTGCTGTGTGTTTATGTGGTCGATTTCAAGCTTCTCCAAGGGCTTCTCATCGTCAAGCTGTGAAACGCATCATGAGGTATTTGAAACACACTCTTGAATTTGGAATTTGGTATTCTACTTTTTCATCTATATGCTTGAGTGGTTATTCGGATGCGGATTTTGGAGGTTGTAGAATTGATAGAAAGAGTACTAGTGGTACATGTCACTTTCTTGGTACTTCTTTGATTACATGGTCTTCTCGAAAACAATCAAATGTTGCTCAATCAACGGCTGAGTCTGAGTATGTTGCTGCTGCTAGTTGTTGTTCTCAGATTCTTTGGCTTATTTCAACTTTGAGAGATTATAATATTGTCTTTGATAAAGTTCCTCTCTTTTGTGATAATACTAGTGCTATAAATATTGCTAAGAATCCTGTTCAACACTCACGCACTAAGCACATTGATATTCGTTTTCACTTTTTGAGGGATCATGTTGAGAAGGGAGATGTGGAATTGAAATTTGTGGATACAAAGTTACAACTTGCAGATATTTTCACTAAACCATTGGATTCTTCTCGCTTTGCTTTTCTAAGGGGAGAATTGGGAGTTATTCATCCTTTTGGCATCATTTGAGGGGGAGAGTTGTTGGCTCTTTGTTGTATGCATATTTTCTTTCTTCTTTTATTTTCTTTTGCATTCATGTTTTAATTCATGCATGGTGTCAAAAATATCAAAAATATAAAAAATTGAGAAAAAGAAAAAAGAAAAAGATGGATGAGCTTTGTTTTATATCTTTAGTATATTCTAGTGCTTGCTAGCAATGCTTGTTAGATAATTTGATTACTATATTAGCTTATGTGCATTAGTAGTTATATGAGCTTCAAATATTGTTTTTAAGTGATATGATACATGACACATAATTCTTTTATTTGAATTAATGAAATATGCAATATTGAAGCAAGTGCTTAGGTTGACTGATTAATGCTTGTGTATATACTTTATGGCTTGTTATTCCTCATGATAATCCTTTTGTTCCAATCACTGCAAGAGTACATAGATGCTTTTTATAAAAAAAAATTAAAAAAATAAATACCGAATCCTTGGAAACAGTCTTGACGACAAGGACGTACCCGTAATAAAAAAAGGGTTCAAAAATAAAAAGCTTAAGGTTCTCTTTGTTATTTTTGGAGAAGGAAATTAACTTGAGAAAGAGTATCAATGCTATAGGTTTATATATTTGGGTTTTCTTTCAGTCTTTGCAATTGTGAATATGTTGCATTTTAAATCGTTGAAATCATGAATCATTAATGTTGACTTGATCTTAATTATAATCTTCAAGGTTCATGTTTTTACTCTAGTGCATGTTTGTTAATTAGCTAGTCACTTTTTCTACCTTGTTATTGCAATACATGTACTTGAGTTACTTTTGATATATTGCAATGCTCTTCCACGCTCACGATATATTGATGAACTCATTGTCAAAAGGGGGAGAACAAGGTAACAAAATTGTGCATCATTATCATATTCAAAGGATTTTCTTTCTTTTCAAAAGTGAGAGATTTTTCTTTGAAATCTTCTGGCAATTGTAATGCTTTTTGGGTTACTTCACAACACAACATAAACCAATTGATTTTGTTGAGTTTGCCAATGATTTCATCAAGGGGGAGATTGAAGAATCAAATGTGTTTGATTATTATTTTATGTGATGAAACATTGGTGGCTTGCGACATTTTGTGTATGTAATGATGGTTTATTGAGATGGTATTTCATGTGATTGATTTTGTGAAGAAGTGTGCGGATTTGACCTGACGGTCAGACCAACCAGGCACGACCGGTTAGACCGCAGGTATGTGTGCGGTCAGACCGGCCAGCCCGCGGTCAGACCGGCAGGATACTTGTTCGCTTTCGGTTTCGGTTTATCTTTTCGGTTACGGATTGTTTCTTCGTGGATTTTGACTTCTAGATGGTTTCTATGCGTATGGTTACTGTTGTTATACTAATGTGAGTAAAGTTTGGATGAACTTGTGCTCGAAATATGGTTTCTTTATCGTATGTGTGCAGGTATTGCTTAAGGCCTCGGGATAGTGTTGCCGGTGATGGATCGGAGTCGACTTGGGAGATGTGGACGTCCAGGGATCAAGAGATCACGCGGGATACTAAAAGGCTAGAGGATAATGCACGTGGTAGATAGAGAATTCATATGGTATACGAGAGGAATCGTGTACGTATGGAAAGAAGAGTTGAATTTGGAAGGGAGTCCGAATTCTGGAAGATGCATAGAGATAAGGAAAGAGATGAGTTTGAAGCTTGCAAGAGAGGGTTTCCCACGTGGATGGGAGTCCTAATTCGTGAGAGATTCGTGGGCTTTGTACAGCCTACTTCATGTATAAATAGAGAGGGAGGGTGTGCCTCCTAGATATCGTTTTATGTTTTTCCATAAGTTGAGAGAATAGCTAGGGTTTCAAGTAAGGTCGAGATTTTGATGAGGAGTGCTATTGTTGCACTTTGTAAACACTTTTTGTCGGGCTACCCCGGGTTGAATATTATGCAATTACTTGAAATGATAGAGTTAATTATTTAGTTGGATGGGATCTAGTAATAAATAGGGAAAACGGTAACCATCCAACCTCATCACTGTTCTATCAAGTCAAATAACATACACAATATAGAACCTGAAGCGCCGAGTAAAGAGCATAGGGGATATTGCTGGGACTTTAGACTGCCAGTCAACTTCAGCCTGAGACATGTCCGTCAAACCATACGAAGATGGCGACCAGATGTGTTACACATCTCAGGAGACTTGACAAAATTCGCTAAAGCTCTACAACATCCCAAATGCTCAATACCCATACCGGTGTAGAACTAGATCCCAGGATAAGCTCTAGTTCCACACTTTCATCTAAGCGATGAAAATCAGAATAATAGGGAGTAAACACAAATAAACTTTACTCTACATCCTTATTTTAAATAGATAGGCCAAACGGCCAGATAATTACTGATCCGCGGAAGCTTGGCTACCCGAAACCACAAGCAGCCGACTAGGGAGATACCTCTTTTGGACCCGGTCCTAGAAGAAGCAACGATTCCCCGAATCACTCAGAAGACTAAGCAAACAACCTGCAAAATGAATATTCCAGTCGAACAAGAGTCAGTACATTAAACAAGTTAATGTACCGGCAAGCACAAGACAATCCTAACATACTACATGCATGGCATAAATCAAGGAAAGGCTATATGTAGCTTATTTTAGCATAAAGCAAGTTTTAGTTCTCAATTATTTGCAAAGGAGTTCACAATTCAATTCATAAAACATTAACGTAAGCAAACCATAATTTTCACCATCTCAACCTCATATACACACTCTCCTTCCTAACACCAAGTCTCACGTTCATTATCAACATCATCATATCAGCCCACACCGGGCAACCTCATCATCACACTCATCATCATCATCATACTCAATCACACCCCACACCCATCACCATTCCCATAGCCCATTTTCATAAACACATTTATAAAACATAAGTCTATACCCATGACAATTCACTATGTCGCTCATGACCGTGAGCACGGCTAATCGATTAGTTTTTATAACTCTGCAGAGTTTGTACAGCTTTACCCACATGATGTGAATCGCTCTAGTTTGTCCGGTACCCGTCGGTACCACCACACTCTACACATTGAATGCGGTCTAGAGGTCACAACGTAGCCTTTACCTTACTTAACGCCTAGCCTTGCATCAGCGACGGCAAGTGTGAATCCATCCTGGGAATGACCCAGAATCACTAGATGGCGGGCCCACGCCTTAAACCTAACGCCGTGGCAGCGAACACATCCGTTCCCCCACGAGGCACTATACCGTTGAATTGGACAGACTTAGACGCCCATGCTGTGAAGCGGACCATCCGTCCCCTCACAGAATCACACACATAGGGAATGCTTCATCCTATGATCAATAAACAACAACAACACTCATGGGTAGTTCCTATGAATCATCGCTCAGACTAATTCATTCTACTTTGGCCTACCAATATGCAAGGCTAGACTTTAAGTAACTTAATTAGTTAAGGCCACCCCATAAATAGCACATGTGGATGTACGGTAAACGATAGTGAACGACACAAAGTTCGGTCCTTAATCAACCCGGGCGAACACTCCCCCTATCGGTGCACAACTAACACCATATGTGCACCACTTGTCGCCCAAGTCTAAAAAAATCGTCTTACTCACACTTTAGTTCACAAATAATTAATATCTTTATTTCAAATCCAGCATTAACCAAATATTCAAAATCCCATTCATAAAGTCATATGATTATTCATTTGCATAGTTCTAGGCATAGCTAAGCAAATGGCACACATAAAAGCATATGTACACTATAGTGAGCACTTATAAAGTAATCAAATCCATCCTATGGTTACAATTGAAAGGATAACAACTTATCAAGGTAGATTATGCAGCAATAAGGTCATAGCTACCATTTTATATGTGAGCACCCGGAAATTATACCGTCCAAAGTAATTTGTGATCACCACATAATGTCGAATGAGTGGGATCCATATACACATAAATAGCCACTCATATCTCAATGTGCCCATGATCACAAATTGACCTCATTCGATATAAAATCCATAATGCCGAATAATGAGCAAAGGAGATATTGCTGGGACTCCGCATGCCAGTCAACTTCAGCCTGAGACATGCCCGTCAAACCACACGAAGGCGGCGACCAGATGTGTTACACATCTCAGGAGACTTGACTCAAATTGCAAGAGCTCTACAACATCTCAAATGCTCAAAATTCATACTCATGCTTAGCTAGTCCCCAGGAAAAGCTACTAGCCTTGCACTTACATCGCAAGCAATTGATACACATTACAAATGCATAATGGTAAACAAAAGGGCAGCGAGCTACATATATCACAATGGGATTCAACAACCCATATTACAACACAAACTTTAGCAGCGGAAGTTTCATTAATTCACATAAAACAAAAGCAAGGCCCATGATTTACCACTTAACCCAAAGGGCAACCAACTGGGCAAGAGTTCAGCTGAAAAGCTACTCACTACCCTCACCACCCTCAGTAGGGTAGTGAGAACAATCAAGTTCTCCAACGTCCTCTTCTGAAATTGCAGACATCAGGTTAAGTACAAAATGTACTCGCAAGACTTAGTCATTAACATATATAACAAAGGGGTATGCAAGCTTCTACCTTAGAAGATGGCTTAACGGTTCGAGTATTGCATGAAAGCCAATTTAATTGAGCAAAATAATAAGTTGAAAACAAAAAGTTTCTAACTTCTTAAAATCTTAAAATGAAACATACATGAGCACAACCGGTGCTCTCATTACCATCCATGGACTTCCATTGTCCAACCATGGCTTAACACATATCCATTCCATATCTAAACTACTTCAATCCATTAAACCCGGTTTGATGCTAACATAGTTGAGCTAACACCTCAAGCGATCGTCCTGTAACCGTGGACACGGCTATTCGAATAGTTTTACTCTGATCAGAGGGGTACATCTTTACCCACACGAAATGAACAAGGATCAAATGCCTCACACCACACAGGTGTGACCTACAAGTGATACAAGCTCATAACATGTCCTTTCCTAGTCCCACCCTAATCACCTAAACTCCGCCTAAGCCCCCGACGACTTAGCCACGTGCGTGTGTGATGTGGCTAAGGCGGGCTCACCATCGTGGGAGACACCCCCTTGCCATAATCAGGCACAACTGGGTTCTCCAAAGGAACAGCATCCTCACGATTGACCAGCGTAGCATAGATGATTACAGTGCAACGTAGTACTAAGTCAAGCCGTCCCATACCGGCGTGTGGTAGTACGTAAGGTGCTTGATTAGATGACAACATGTTCGGTCCTTAACAACCCAGACGAGGCTACTTGCATCGGGGAAAAACCACAATCCCTTCATCACCCTATCACTCGTCCAAGTTAAGCCTATTTTCCATATGAATCATTTAGTGAAAGTAGTCAAATTTTATTCCCATACATCGCAACTCGTGAATAAGTTCTATCGATAGTTCCATCCATCGATTTTTAACACTACCCGATCTAAGCATGGCTAAGCATCGGTGAAACGATAAAACAATCCCGAGTATTACTACCCAGAGGTTACAACAATAAATGACAACAATGGAACAAGGAAGGATATGCAGCAATTAGGTATAACCCAATCTAACCATTACCGATAAGTTTGTAATAAAACAACACATGCATATATATCGTTTTGCAATCAAATTATTTTAGCAAAATTGGGAGTCTATATGCGTAGATGCTTGCCTGTCTGCTGCGAGAAATCGCACTCAAATTCAGGATCTTGCTCCACATACTCCGGAACGTCGGAATCTAAATAATCATTACGTATAAAACAAATAAACATCCAAATGATGCGAAAAATCCAAAATATTCTAAAATACATGAATTCCTCACAGTGGGTTGGTCATATCTTAAAATGATTTTAGGTGAAGAGTTTTCTATTTTATCATTGCTACTTTGCAAGTTATGAATTTTACAAGTTTAATAAAAAGAGAATTAGTTATTTGTGTAAACTTGTTTTAGGAGGCAGTTTTGTCAAATTCCTTTTATCTAGATCAAATGGTACATAATGTAAAGATGAACAATAGTGAGTTTATAATTTTGGGAATAACTATTAATTTTCTAAAGATTAAATAAGTCCTAATTGCAAAATAAATGTTTTAGTGCTACTTACAATTTTAGTCTTAATTCCTGTACAGAAAGTACCATATTTTATTTCATCAAATTAAAGTCCATACTTTACTGGTTCTACAGGAATTTAGTTCATTTCATTTGGAGTAAAAATGAATTTTCTACATATTTAACAAGTTCTAAGTTACCTATTTCATATTTGAAATTTAGAAATAAATATCCTACTGTGAGCATAGGATTTTATTACACCATATTAAAATTACAATTTTATGGATCTACTGGAGTTGGTTTCACATCAGAATGAGCTATATTTGATTTTATATGGATTTTACAAGTTTGGGCATTTTTCTGTTGAACAAATATTAGTTTGAGTATGTCTCTTAATATTTTTCCAGATTTTTAAAAGGATGGGTCCACAGGTCAGTGAAAATAGTTTTGAGGAAAACCCCCTATGGTTCTTGAATTAGAACCCGAGGTCCTTTACATGTGTTAAAGGAAACAGGGCCCACCTGTCATTGAGACAAAAGGGGAGGCAGTCGCAGCTGGCGCAGGCTGGGGCGGCACCGGCGACTGGTGGACGGCGTCGACGGCGAATGACGGTGAGATGGACGAGGCGGATAAAAGAGAAATGATGCACGACATCATTGCGCACCCGACGGTGGTTGTCTCATCACCAGAGATGGTCGGAATCGACACCGGCGACAGCGTGAGCGGCGACGGCTTCTCGGCTGCAGGTGCAAATCAAGTTATGGATGGTAACCGGTCGAATTGTTGCATGCTAATGGGACTATGGGATCCTTGAAACCTTACTTAACGTCTCCCATGCGTCGGCGAAGCTCGAATGGCAACAACTCCGGGATCGGCTCGGCGGCGGCAGAAAACTTCGGGTTGACAACGGTAGAGCAAACCGGCTAACAACTTTCCAAATCAAAACATTCCCGAGGTTAGGAACCACTAGAGGATGGAGTAAAAACAAGGAATTAGCTTGGAGCTCACCGGAGTGGAAGAAAACAGCGACGGCGTCGGTTGGCCAGAGCTAGGGAAGATGACGGTGATCTCCCTCATCAGTGGACGATTCATGAAATTGATTGAGGGCTTTTGAAGAGGATCTCGAGGCATGGTCGATGGCGCAGTGGCTCGGCCTCCGGTGGACTCAGTCGTGCTGCCCGACGATGATGCCATCGGCGGCACAGTCCGGAGCTCACTCCTGAGCATCATCGGCACGGTGGCGTTCCCGCCGGTCGGCTGCGTGAAACGGGAGAGTGTCCAAAGGAAACCTGCTCGGTATGGAAAGGTGAGCATGGAACATGGAAGAGATGGAGGTGACCGTGGCTCATCGGTGCTGGTAGTCTTCATCTTCCTCACGGCCGACAGTGAGTTCGAAGGTGACGGAGAGGCTAGGGTTTCTCTCCCTCGGTGTTCACAGCTTCGGATCGACGACTGGAGATGGGCGACGTGGTTGGGAGAAGAAAAAGGAAGAGCCCGGTGTTGCCACACCATCGGACACGCGTCGAACAGGATCCATGCAGTGCTTCCTCTCGCTCTCAGTCCTCTCTGGCTTGAGCGGTGAAACAAGATGCACAGAGATAAAGGCTAGTCTGTGTCACTGCAATGTGGGTCCAGGGCGATACAAGCAGAGATTGAGTGAGAGGGATGGGTAGAAGATTGGATGAAGTACTGTTAGGCCAGGTTTACAAAGGATTTCCATATTTATTTCTTTCTCCCATCTTCATAATTCCAAAACTTAATTTCTGTGGATGGTGAATTAATGTGGATTTTTCTGGAGATAGCTAAAAATACCTAGGATCCATTTTATTTGGGTTCACCCAAAAATAATTTATATTTTACTCTCAGGAAAAATAAGAAATTCAGTTCAGCCGAATTTTGTTTGAATTTTTAAAATGTCCAAACCTACAATATAAATTCTGTAAAAATTATATTAATTCTTGATAAATAGACTAGTATTTTAATAAATTATAATTCCTATATATTTTTATGTGATAAAATACACATATGAGATGTGTATTGATTGTGCCGATTTGGGTTTAGAATTAAACTATAGTTTGACTGTTTTGACCTATTTATTTGGGTATCAAATGTACATATTAAATTATACCAAAATTCTAGTGAGATTTATATATTACATAGTATCTACATGAATTTTCCCATGATTTTATATTGCACCAATTATTTTTAAATATTCAATAAGCTTATCTTTACTTGTATGTTTCCTATTATAAAATATAATTAAGTACTGTAAAATTATATTTAGATATTTCTTGACCTAATATGATTGATGTTGTTGAGCATGATTTATACTTTTAGTTACTCAACTTCATATATTTTACATCCTTGTAAAAATACATTAAGTATTTGCTTTAGGTTTTAAAGTAAATGCTCATGAGTCCTAATATGAAATGCTAGGAAAATCCATAAACAAGAACAAGGACTCAAATCTCAACAATGCATCATGCAATTACATGCACACACTATGTTTTATTTTCTTTCTTGAAACTATCAAGTTATAGGTTTCAAAATAATCACGGATTTGTAAATCAAAACTAGTATTCTTAGACTCGCCCAGGGTTTTTCATTGGAAAATTTTAGTGTTTCTAAATCACAAAAATCATTTTCCATACTTTAGATGCAAAAATAGGAATTTAGAATTCTGGGTATGTTACATTATAAATTTTAAATATCGTTTTAATTCAAATATATATGCAGTTTCGCAACAAACGCTTTTCATCTCCCAAATCATGGGTTTTCAATATGATCAAAGGAGAGGGGAGGAATAACTTGCCTTGATCTTGGATAATAGGAATACCACCTAGATCACTCCGTTATCGTCAAAGCAATTTATCTAAACAAATAACACGATATGCACATAAATACCAAATTATGCAAAATATGCAAAATACTAAAAAATGTATGATGTGTGCACAGTGGGTAGGTTCTGACCTAGGATAAATTTAGGTGAAAGAATTCCTATTTTACCTCTTTTCATTTATAAGTTATGAATTTCCTAAGTTTGCATTGACATATAGTATTAATCACTAATGTATTGTTGTAAAACAATTTTAATATATGATTGTCATCAAATTAACCTTACTGGGATGAAGTGAATTTTCTTCTAGGATGAATACAATTGGTTTCATAATTTTTAGAGCTAGTGTGAATTTCTTACAAATTTTATAAATCAAATTATACATGTGGGGGTCATTTTCCTATACCAATTATTAGTGCTGTTCCTATCACAGAAAGTACTGTATTATATATATTTAAATTAAATTTCATATTTTTGTGATCCTACAGAAATTTTGTTCAATCCATTTGGAGTATAGATGAATTTTCTATAAATTTTACTAACTATTTCTTATTTGAATTTTTAGAAATAAAAGGCTTACTGTAAGCATCACATTTTATTTCATAGTATTAAAGTTCACCATTTTACAGAACTACTGAAATTGGAATCACCTGAAAATGAGTTATATTTGATTTTATATAAATTTCACAAGTTTGTGCATTTGTCTGTTGATCAAATACTAGTTTGAATATGTTTCTTAATATTTCCAGATTTTAAAAGGATGGGTCCTCATGTCAGTATCTGTTCATTTTGCATGAAAGCCCTTTGGTTTTATTGAAATCAACCCGCAGTCCTATGACTATTATATGTGTGAGGGATGTTTACAGATAGGACCCTATAGTTGTTTCAATTCTCAAAACAAGGTCCCTGTCTTTTAATCTTTGGCTGCTCGGTAGACTGGGAGCTCGGCCGTGGACTTGGCGAGCTCGCCGACGGCGAACGGCGGCTCAAAAGGGGAAGAGGTCAAAAGGTAAAATGAAGTGAACACTCGCGCGATTCCATTCCTCTACTTTTCTCGGTTGGTGGACATCGGGGTAGCGCCGGCGGCAAGTGTGAATGGGCACTGTCTTCGGGTGATGGTGCAGTACGTCTACAGCTATGTATTGGTTAAATGTGTGAATGCAGGTGTGCATTAGAGGTTCAAGGGTGCTCACCGAGCTGTGCGCGAGGTCCAGCAATGCTTGGATGATGGCGGTGACGAGTGGAACGGCCCGGCGGCGGTAGAAGCTCCAGGACGACGACGATGGATCGACCTGGACGGCTTGCGGCCATGTCAGCACGTGGAAATGATCAGAGGGGTCTTATGGAGGCCGTACGTGCAATGAATTGGACCGAAGCTCACCGGAGAGGATGGAATCGATGGTGATGTTCGGCGGCCGGAGTTGGAGAAGAGGACGCCGATCTCCCTCGTCGGTGGACGATCCTCCGGGATTCTTGAGGGGTTTTGGAGAGGACTATGAGGGTAAGTTGGTGGCGCGACGACTCGGCTCGAAGTGGTCCATGGCAGCCGGAACAGCGACGACATCATGGCGGCGGCGCTCGGTGCACGCTCCCGAGCGTCGTCGGCATGGCGGCGTTCCCGTCGCTACGATGGACGAAACGAACCGATGTTAAAATAGAAATCACTTGGCAGGATGTGCAGAGCATGGAACGCGAGAAAAGAGAGGGCAACCATGGCTCATTGGCACTGGCGACCTTCGTCTTCTTCGCGGCCGGCGATGGAGATGAGGGTCACGGAGAGGCTAGGGTTTCTCTCCCTCGGTTTGGTCGGCTCTGGAATGACGACTGAAGTCGGGCGGCGCGGTTGGGAGAAGAAAAGGGAGGAGTCCGGCATCGCCACGTCGAGTCCACGCGTCGAGCAGGCGCGCTGCCTCTGTCGTCCATGCCACCGCCCTCAACCTCTCTCTCTCGGCTGTGTGCTGCACAGAGTGAAAATAGAGGAGGTAAAGGAACAGACGTGAAGCTAGCTAAGGTGACTGCCTGGTGGGTCCCAGTTGATGTGGTCAAGGTGTGGGTGAGAGGGATGGGTAAGAAATTGGGTGAGTATACTGTTTGGCAAATTTTCAGGATTATTTCTTTCTCTCTTCTTTGTAATTCCATAGTTTAATTTGTAGGCATGATAAATTAGGGTGGATTTTTCTGGAGGTAGAACATAATACCTAATTTCCATTTTCTTTGGTTTCACACAAAAATTCCTTATAGTTTATTCTCAGCAAAATAAAGAATATGGGTCTGGCTGAAAATAAATTGGATTTTTAGGGGCTCAAAACCAATAAAATAAATTCTATAAAAATTATATTAATTCATGATAAATAGAGTAGTATTTGAATAAATTATATCCTCTATACATTTTCATGTGATAAAATACACATATGAGATGTGTATCGATTTGGCCGATTAGGGTTTAGAAATAATTTATAGTTTGACTGTTTTGACCTAATTATTTGAGGTATCAAATGTACAAATTAAATTGTATCAAAATTCCAGTGACACATATTCATTGAATATTATCTACATGAATTTCCCCATAATTTTATATTGCACCAATTATTTTTAAATATTCACTAAGCTTACAATTAGACATAGTTTGCTACTATGAAAATGCATCTAATTGTTTATAAAATTATATTTAGATGATTCCTAACCTGATATGATGTTGTTGAGCATGATTTATACTTTTAGTTACTCAACTTCATATATTTCATATATATACGTCCTTGTAAATATACATTAAGTATTTGCTTCAAGTTTTTAAATTAATGTTCATGAGTCCTAATATGAAATGCACCCAAGATCCAGAAACATTTAAAAGGACTCAAAACACACCACAACTTGTGTTTATGAAAATGTGAAAATGTTTTCACATACCAAATAAATTTGAGAAGGAAGAAGTTTTAAATCATTTTCAACTTTGCATAAAACCACTAGCTAGTTTAACCTTACCTACGTTATATATTTGAAAAAAATTTTGGTCATCAACTCGAAAACACATTTTTATTGTTTAATTGAAGTCAAAATTTGAAATTCAAATTTTTGGTATGTTACACTTTTAGATGCAATAAAGTCGAGAGTTACAATCTATATCTTCGAGTTTGTCATCTACCGTTTCTAGATCCCGACGGTCTGACCGAAGGTGTTCGTGCGGTCTAACCAGCGGGAGTGCGGCGGCGGTCCAACCGGCGGCAAGGCGGCAGTCTGACCGGCCAGAGGGGCGGTCTGACCGGTGACTACACGACGGTCCGACCGGTAGTACTTCGACAGCAGAAGTTCAATCTTGTTCTTGAGATTGATTTTGTTTTCTAGATTGGTTTTTGTTGGTTCTAGAGGTAAGTTGTGATTCGATTTAAAGTTTTGGTTCTTGGTCTTCCCTACCATTCACCCCCCCTCTGGTAGGTTGGATTACTCTGTTTCGATCTCATATGGGCAAACCGGACTACCCCAAGCCGAGCGATAGGAGAAACGCCTTTCTTCATGGTCTACGGCGTGGAGGCGGTCCTCCCATCCGAGCTCACCCTGAGGTCCTCTCGGGCCGCCATGTTTAGCGAGGCTGATCAAGATCAGCTTCGCCGAGACGACCTCGACTACCTGGAAGAGCGAAGGCGGCGCGCAGCCCTCCAAGCCGCGCGCTACCAGCAGAGCCTGCGGCGCTACCATCAGCGCCACGTCCAGGCCCGATCACTTAGCATCAAAGACCTCGTCCTATGCCGCGTCCAAACGCGTGCTGGATTGAGCAAGCTCTCACCCATGTGGGAGGGACCATACAGAGTGATCGGCGTCCCACGACTGGGCTTGGTTCCACTAGCCACGGACGACGGCACAGAGCTGCCTAACCTGTGCAACATCGAGCATCTTCGCCGCTTCTACCCATAAAGGGGTCGAGAGTTGTGCCTCGGGCATACGGGATTGGCCGGGGGCTCCCACTATCTATATATATGTGTGTTCCTTTTCGTACTTTATGTGGGGCCACCCCGGGTTAAATATTATGTACTTACTTGAGATGATAGAGCGAATTATTTAGTTGGATGGGGTCTAGTAATAATTAAGGAAAACGGTAACCATCCAACCTGATCACAGTTCTATCAAGTCAAATAATATACATAATATCAAACCTGAAGCGCCGAGTAAAGAGCATAGGGGATACTACTGGGACTTTTGCTTGCCAGTCAACTTCAGCCTGAGACATGCCCGTCAAACCATACGAAGATGGCGACCAGATGTGTTACACATCTCAGGAGACTTGACAAAATTTGCTAAAGCTCTACGACATCCCAAATGCTCAATACCCATATCGATGTAGAACTAGATCCCAGGAAAAGCTCTAGTTCCACACTTTCATCTAAGCGATGAAAATCAGAATAATAGGGAGTAATCACATATAAGCTTTACTCTACATCTTTATTTAAATATGTAGGCCTATCAACCAGATAATTACTGATCCGCGGAAGCTTGGCTACCCAAAACCACAAGCAGCCCACTAGGAGATACCCCTTTTGATCTGGTCCTAGAAGAAACAACGATCACCCGATTCACTCAAAACAAACTAGGCACACAACCTGCAAAATGGATATTCCAGTATAAAAAGAGTCAGTACATTTAACAAGTTAATGTACTGGTAAGCATAAGACAATCCTAATAAACTAATGCATGGCATATAATCAAGAAAGGCTATATATGTAGCTCATTTTAGCGTAAAGCAGATTTTAGTTCACAATCATTTGTAAAGGAGTTGATGATTCAATTAACAAAGCATTTACGAAGATATATCATAATAGTTACCATATTAACATCATAAAAATACTCTTGTTGCCCACACCGGCAATTAGTCATAATCCCGTCATAATAATATTCCATAACCATACTCTTGTTGCCCATACCGACAACAAGTCATAATATATACTTGACTGCCCACCCGGCATCAAGTTTCACATTCATCATCAACATAATATAATCATCATAACTCAGCCCAAGTTACCATTTCCAAATTCATAGTTCACAAACATCATTTGAAAACATAAATCAAAGATCATAGTCTATACTCATGACACTTCACCAAGTCGCTCATAACCCTGAGCACGGCTAATCGATTAGTTTTAGAGAACTCTGCAGAGTTTGTACAGCTTTACCCATATAATATGAACACTCTAGTTTGTCCGGTACTCGTCGGTACCACCATACTCTATACATTGAATGCGGTCTAGAGGTCACAACGTAGCCTTTACATTACTTAACGCCTAACCTTGCACCAGTGACGGCAAGTGTGAATCCGTCCTGGGCATGACCCAGAACCGTTAGGTGGCGGGCCCACGCCTTAAACCTAATGTCGTGGCAGGGAACACATCCGTTCCCCCACGAGGCACTGTACCATTGAATTGGACAGACTTAGACGCCTAAACTACCCCCATTAATCTGTGGGGTAAATAGGTAGTTCCTATGAATCATCGCTCAGACTAATTCATTCTACTTTGGCCTACCAAAATGTAAGGCTAGACTTTAAGTAACTTAATTAGCTAAGGCTACCCCATAAATAGCACATGTGGATGTACGGTATACTTAAGTTGGTTACACGAAGTTCA
The DNA here is from genome assembly GCA_008326285.1 of Oryza officinalis. NCBI lineage: Eukaryota > Viridiplantae > Streptophyta > Magnoliopsida > Poales > Poaceae > Oryza > Oryza officinalis. The sequence continues at coordinate 25,579,791 of BDMV01000008.1, forward strand.
GTCCTTAATTAACTCAGGCGAACACTCTCCCTATCGGTGTACAACTACCACCATATGCACACCACTTGTCGCCCAAGTCTAAAATCACTTTACTCCCACTTTATTTCACAAATACTTAATATTCTCAATTTCAATCCAGCATTTACCAAATATCCAAAATCCCAGTTATAACTCCATAAAAGTGATTATTTTGCTTAATTCTAAGCATGGCTAAGCATATAGAATTATAATAAGCATGATTAATCCCAAATGAGCACAATTAAAGTACTCTACCCAATGCTAAGGTTACAAACAAAGGGAATCACAATTAGTCAAGGTGGTACATGAGGCAATAAGGATACCATTTACCAAGTTTCAAATATCGTTTTTACTCAAATACATATGCAGTTTTGCAAACAACACATTTCATCTCCCAAAACATGGGTTTCAATGTGATCAAAGAAGCGGGGAGGAATAACCTTGCCTTGATCTTGAACAATAGGAATACCACCTAGATCACTTCTTTCACCGTCGATGCAATTTATCTAAACAAATGACACGATATACAGATAAATACCAAATTATACAAAAGATACAAAATGCTCTAAAATGCATGAGTTGTGTCCAGTGGATAGGTTCTGACCTAAGATAAATTTAGGTGAAAGAATTCTTATTTTATCTCTTCTCATTTATGAGTTATGAATTTCCCAAGTTGGTATTAACCTATAGTATTATTTACTTATGTATTGTTGTGAAACATTCTAAATATAGGATTTTGATCAAATTAACCTTACTGAGGTGAAGAGGATGGTTTTCTAAGATTAATACAATTGGTTTCATAATTTTTAGAGTTAGTACGAATTTCCTATAAATTTTTGAAAAATTTCCTATAAATTTTTGAAATTAAATTGTACATATAGTGGTTATTTTACTAAACCAATTATTTGTGCTATTTCTGTTACAAAAAGTATAATATTTTATTTTACCAAATTAAATTTCATACTTTGGTGATTCTACAGAATTTTAGTTCACTCCATTTAGAGTACAAATGAATTTTCTACAAATTTTATAAGTCTCATGTTAACTATTTCTTATTTGCAATTTTAAAAATAAATATCATACTATGAGCATAGGATTTTATTCTACAAAATTAAAGTTCACAATTTTATGAATCTATGGAGTTGGTTTCATCTCAAAATGAGTTATATTTGATTTAATATGGATTTTACAAGTTTGAGACAATTTTCAATTGAAAAGATAAAGGTTTACTCATTTTCTTTTATATTTTCAGATTATAATTTCTCAGGGTCCACAAGTCAGTCTCTGGCATTAAGCAGATAGGCCCCTAGGGTTCTAGGAATCAACCCGCAGTCCTTTTGCACGTGCTAAAGCAAAGTTCATTAAGAGTTCTTATCATTTCTTCCATTTACAATTAAGTCCTGGGTCCACATGTAAGTCTCAGGTTCTTTACATTTTACACCTCATAAGTTTTAAATACTTACTAAGCCGATTCATTAGCGCTTAATTGAGTGGGGCCCGCTCGTCAGTGGGGCGATGGCTGGGGAAGCAAAGCTGCAGCGCCTCGGCGAGCTTCTCGCCGGCGGCTAGGGCGAACGGCCGCCGATCTCCGTGGGTGGCTATGAGAGAAAACGGAGAGGGGTTAATTGCGAAGCCAACGGTGGTCTTCCCGCAACCAATGGTGGCCGGAATCGATGGTAACGACGGCGCAGGCGGCGGTGGTTCTCGGGGTGTTGGTGTATGTCGAGCCCCGGTTCGAATCTATGTGAATGGGAGCATGCATGCGCATCTACAAGTGCACTGGAGACTTACCGAAAAGCGCGCGATGGTCGGCAAAGCCGGTACAGCGATAGCGATGGAGAAAGTGGCTCGGCGGCGGTGCAGAACTTGAGGATGACGGTGATGGCTCGATTTGGAGCATGTAGGAAGAAGATGAGATGTGTAAATGGTAGTGGTCCTCCTAGTGATGCTACATGCACAAGGAATCGAAGAATGGCTCACCGGAGAAGGAGGATTTGGAGGTGAAGCCCGGTGGTCGGAGTTGGAGAAGAAGGGATCGATCTCCGGGTCCACTACGTCCTAGCTCGATTCCTTTCGTCGGCGAGCTCCTGGGGTCAAGACGAAGATGATGGCACCGTGGTGTGGTCTGATTTGGTCGAGGATGGTCGGACGACGTTGAGGCCAAGGCGGCGGCGCTCTGGCACTCCTATGGGCTCGACGGCGTTCCGGCGTGATTGCTGCATGAAATGGAACGGGGTTAGGGGGATCAGAAGCGGTGCCTTGCGTAGATGATGGAATGCAGGAAGAGGAGGGATGACCGTGGCTCAACGGCGGTGGCGAAGGTCATCGTCCTCACGGCCGGCAGCGCAATTAGGAGCAATGGAGAGGCTGGGCTTCTCTCTCTCTCGGCTAGCTCGGCTCCGGAGTGTAATGGGAGAGGAGGCGATGCAGCCAGGAGGAAGTAGAGGAGGAGCTCGGCGTCGACACGTCAAGCCCACGAGCACCTCCGGTGCCGCTTTCTCCCGTGCTCTCTGCCTCTCTCTCGGATGGCTTGAGCGGTGGAACGTTTTGCACCGAGGTGGAGCCAGTCAATGAGACCGACAGGTGGGTCCAGGCGATGCAAATAGAATTAACCCATAGGTATACTTGGTGTGTTCATGAGGCCTAGTATGTTATGCATCAAAGATCCAAAAACATTTAAAAGACTCAAATTACACATCACAACTTGTGTTTATGCAATTGTGAAAATATTTTACATGTCGAATTATTTTGAAAAGGAAGAAGTTCTAAGTCATTTATAACTATGCATTTAATCATGGGCTAAATAAACCTCACCGAGGTTTTAAATTTGAAAATTCTTGGTCATTAACCTAAAAACATATTTTTATTATTTAGGTGAAATCAAAATTCGAAATTCGAATTTTTGGTATGTTACACTTTAATAGCAAGCTTTCCTGATTTTTATCTAAGGCTGTGCCTGCGTTGTCTCTTTCCTTTTGAGTATTTTGGCTTGAGTTGGCTCGTTCGTGCTCGTTCTTGCCCTCAGCAGCCTGGGCCGTCTAAGACGCCGACGGGGCCCAGAACCGAGCCGTGCCCCGGAACGCGGTGAACTCTGGAGGGAATCAGTAATGGCCCACAATCGGGTCCCCATTAACCCTCGGTCACCGCGTTCCCAGTCTGGCCAGCCTCGACACGTGGAACTCCCCAAGGCATTAGCACCGACCCTTGCTGCTTGAGGTCACGGCACGAGCCCGAACCCCCGCTCAAGCCAAGCTCGGTGGGATCGCAAGACAGGCCAATCTTACCACGGGCAAAAAGCATAATCAACATTGAATTAAAAACTTGTCTACTACAGGCAAACGAAAATAGCAAGAAGTGTATATACAAGCTTGGCCTGGAGGCCACAAAACAAAAAGAGAAAAGATAAAGGTGCGCGGCAGCCCGAGGGTCGGCCCCGCCCGCTCAGCCCGAGGCGCTCGGGCCACCAGTCTCGCCGTCGCTGTCGCCGCTGTCACCGTCGTCGTCGCCATTGTCCTCGTCGTCGGAGTCCAACGTGAAGACGAGCCGGGGGGGCCGTCCCCTCGAAGCCACGGACGATCTTGTCGGCGGCCTCCCGCACTTGAGCGCGCGCGCCGGCCTCGGTCCCGGGGGGGAATCCTCGAACGCGACCCATGGAGAGAAGTCGGGGTTGCGGGCCTGGTAGCTAGCAAGCACGAGCTCCATCGCCCCCCGTGTGAGGTCCATCGAGGAGGACTTCATCGTCTCCTCAATCTCCTCGGGGAGCTTCTCCAGGTCCCCGGCCATCTCCGAGAGGCGGTGGGCGAGACCCCCCTGGATGGCGGCGTACTTGGGGTGCCGGCCGCGCCATATGCCCGCCCGATGCCCCGCGCGGTCCAGACGGGCGACGGCGTCCCGTAGCATGTCGGGCCCTACCTCGTTAGCCAGCCGGAGGGCTTTGAGCTCCCCGGCGAACGAGTCCAGGGCGCTCCGCAGCTCGGCGACAGCGCCCTCAGCAGCCACAAGGCGGGTGGCCTGGTCGTCCTGGCCCGTGGCTACCCCGCCGCCGTGCGCCGGTGCGTCCAGTTCCTTTGCCCGCACGTCGAGTTCGAAAACGCGCTACTCCAGCACGGCCCTCTCGGCGCGAGCACTCTCCAGATGGCGGCGTTGGTCCTCATGCCGGCACGCCGCCGCCTCGCGACGGTAGATGACGGACTCGCGTTTAGCGATCCCCCCGTCGTGCTCCTTCCACGCCTCGTCGTGAAGGCGCAGATCTTTCGCCAAGCGCCGCGCCGCGGCCTCGGCCTCCCCGAGGGCGCCCCCTCGCTCAGCGACCACGTCCACGCGGAGACGTAGTGCGGACTCCACCTCCGCGGCGGTGGCCTCGTGCGCCACCAGCGTTGCCTCCTGCGTGTCCAGGGCGCGGGCGCACTCTTCCAGCGCCTCCAGCGCCCAGGCGCACTGGTCGAGAGCCTCGGCCCGCTGGTGTACGGTAGCCTCCTTCGCTATCTTTAGGTTTTGGGTTTCGCTTAGATTAATCTGTCAAGAACAGTTTCGCCGCTAGATCGGTTTGTAAGACCCCAACTTGTGAGCTTAATCATTCATCTGCAATTTTGGTTACAATCTTCTTTGTTCTTGTTTGTGTTCTTTGATTCGCAAGCACGGATTAGCCTTCTTGGCGAGGTCAACCGGGTTTCGGTTCGGTTGATAACCAGAGGAGACGTGGTGCTGCGATTGCGGGGCTCGGGAACGTGCTAGTTCAAGAAGCCAGATCGATTTGTGTCACGACTCCACCAAATCGTTGATTATCAGAACCTTTTGGAAGATCGAGATCCCTTGTCCACATCAAGTGGTATCAGAGCTCTAGGTTCACCGTTAGGTTCGCCCAGTTTCTTTACCCTAGATTAGTTTTTGTTTTCACAATAATCCTAGGGTCTACAGAAAAGCCAAAAAAAATTTAGTCGTTAGTTACCTTAACCTAGACCGTGTTTAGCCTTTGCATGATTCTTTTTCAGAGTCCGTAGTGTTGAGTTTGAGTCCTTGTTTAAGTTCTTGTTGCTGGTCTAGTTTGTGTTTTAGTCTAGTCGTGTGTTTTTCCTTTGTAACCCTAGCCGCCACCTTTCACCGTGTGTTAGGGTTCATCCTTTGAGAGCCGTTCCGCCATCATAAACACCCATCAGATCACCACGCATCACCAGAACACCCTACATACTCCGCTGCCACCATATCCCAATTCCACTGTAAAAAGACTAGGTTATATCCCCTTTGGAAAACCTAGCCAGAAGCCCAAACTTCAAACAGCCATAACTTTTGCATACGGACTCAGAATCAGGCAAAATTTAACTTTTCAGATAAGAGAAAAAAATTTTACATCCGTTTCCCCCCTTCTTTGGCGGGTTTGGCAAAATCAGAATTCTGAAATTTGGCTTGCAAAATTATCTATTCAAGCTCTCAAGTTTCTGCACTCTCTTAATAGTGGTTTCAGAAAATTCTATAGGCCACATATCAACTCCGATTGAGCTGTAATTTTGTGGTGTTCCTATTTTTGTGCTCCTGGAAAAGAAAAAATAAAAGAAAAATAAAAGAAAAAAAGAAAAGTTGATTTCCACTAGTGCCTCGAGCTCACGACATGCTCCGTTGAGCCTATCAGCCTTGCGGTTTTGCTATTTTTGCTGAAACTCGCCAAAGCTTGCCTGTCCGTCTTTCCTAGCTGTTTACTAGTGTCATATTCCTTTGCACCATCATTATTATCCTTTGCTTTGCTGGTAAGAACCTTATAAGGGCTTGTAAGGTGCTCCATATTGCTGAGTTGTTGAGAGGCACCACTACACCCGCGTAGTAGATTATTAGGGATAACCTTCACCGTTTGTTGCTGTTTTGGTGTTTCAATGGCAGGTGACGATGAGGAGACGACTCCCAAGGATTTTGCTGACTGTGTCAGTCAAGAGCAACTACGCACTGTTATAGAAAATGCTCATAAAGAGATGACGGAGGCAGTCACAAGGGCTGTTCAAGAAGCCTTCATTAAACTCGACCTCGGCAAACACATGGAGAGGTTGGACAAGCGGGTGTCTATGCTAACTGATCGGGTTGCTGCGTTGGAGACACGACAACCATCCAATGAGGAAGTGAACGGTAGCAACGCCGGTGGACGTCCAGAAGACACGGTGTATGATTCCAATGGCAATGTAGATGAACAAGCTACACGACAAGCAAGGTTACGACGTCGTCTTCGCTTCAACATGACAGGTATGGGTGGCGCTCAACACCACCACCAACAAGGTAATAATAATAATAATCATCGTGTGCCCGATTATCCTTATGCTAAGGTTAAGTTTAAAATACCTAGCTTTTCGGGTTATTATGATGCTGAGAAATACCTTGATTGGGAGATGACAGCAGAGCAAAAATTTAGTGCCCATCTTGTGCCTGAGCAACATCGAGTTTGACAAGCCAGTAGTGAGTTTAAAGATTTTGCTATCATTTGGTGGACTGGGTTAGCTGCCGAGGGTGTTTTACCTACTACTTGGGAAGAATTTAAAGTAGCTATGCGCGATAGATTTGTTCCTCCATCCTATCATAGAGAGTTACGCAAGAAACTGATGCGTTTAGAACAAGGGGATAAGTCTGTACAGGATTAGTATGGTGAGCTACAAAAGGGGTTAATGCGCTGTAGCATTGTGGAGGGGACCGAGGATGCCATTTGTCGCTTTTGTTCGGGTTTGAGGGCTGAAATCTAGAACATAGTTGATTATAAGGAATTTAACACTGTCAACCAGTTGTTTCAGTTTGCTATGCTTGCAGAGAAGGAATTGCAGGGGCATGATCAACATGGGAAGAATAAGGCAAGTATGTACACCCCACGCACGACGCCACCTTCCAAGGCCACCTCTTTCCGGACACCCCCTCCAGTGAACAAGCGACCAGTTGCATCCGGAGTTTCTGCAGTGCCAAAACCACCTCCACCACGACCAGCAGATTCAGGTAAAAGTCCTTCGTAGGTACCCGCTAAGAGTGCTTCATCCGTCGCTTCGACGGGACACACTCCAAACATTCAGTGCCACCGCTGCTAAGGATTTGGCCATGTGCAGAAAGATTGTCCTAGTCAACGGGCATACATTGCCACAGAAGATGGCTATATCAGCACCTCCGATGTTGAAGATGATGAAGAAGAAGAGGAGGAAAAAGAGTTCTTTGGGCGTGAGGACACAGCGGCGTACATGAACATTATTGTACAGCGGGTGCTTAGCACGCAGGTACAGCAATCTGAGAGGTTGCAATGCCATAATTTGTTCCAGATTTTCTTCGTCATCAACAACCGTCGTGCACGTGTCATCATTGATGGCGGTAGCTGCAATAATTTGGTGAGTTCTGACTTGGTCAAGAAGCTTGGTTTGACCACACGCCCACACCCACATCCATACCATATTCAGTGGTTAAATGATTCTGGAAAAGCAAAGGTAACACAATCTTGCAGAGTCTCGTTTTCCATTGGTTCATATGCTGATTCTGTTGATTGTGATGTGGTTCCTATGCAAGCTTGTTCACTTTTGTTGGGTCGTCCTTGGGAACATGATAATGATGCTATACACCATGGTAGAAGTAATAGATACAGTTTTGTGCATAAAGAAAAGAAAATTACTTTGGTTCCATTAACCCCTGCTGAAATTGTAGAAGCTGATAAAGAACGGGCTGCTAGTTTTAAACTTGATGAATCTGAAAATCAGCAAGTTGGTAAATCTGTTTTTCCACCTAAAAAGGATAAGCCTTCACCTAATTCTAAGGCCGAGGGAATTAAATTGAAGGGTGGTATTATGCTTGCAACAAAATGTGACATTGCTGAAATTTCTGCTGATGATATTTGCTATTCCTTGATATGCAAACAAGCTTTGTTTTCTCTTGATGATATTGCTAGCTCGATACCTTCTGCTGTCACTAACCTTTGCAGGAGTATAAGGACGTTTTTTCAGCTGAGATACCCCCGGGATTGCCACCTATGAGAGGGATAGAGCACCAAATTGATTTGATCCCAGGAGCAACATTGCCAAACCGTGCTGCTTATCGAACCAATCCCGAGGAGACTAAGGAAATTCAGCGGCAAGTCCAAGATCTTTTGGACCGCGGGTATGTATGTGAAAGCCTTAGTCTTTGTGCAGTGCCTGTAATTTTGGTTCCTAAGAAAGATGGGTCTTGGCGAATGTATGTTGATTGTAGAGCCATTAATAATATTACTATTCGGTATCGTCATCCTATCCCTCGGTTAGACGACATGCTTGATGAGTTGTGTAGTTCTATAATGTTCACAAAGATTGACTTGCGTAGTGGATACCACCAAATTAGAATGAAACTTGGAGATGAATGGAAAACAGCTTTCAAAACCAAATTTGGATTGTATGAGTGGTTAGTAATGCCTTTTGGTTTGACTAATGCCCCTAGTACTTTCATGCGCTTAATGAATGAGGTTTTAAGGCCTTTTATTGGACGATTTGTGGTAGTCTACTTTGAGGACATCTTGATTTACATCAAGTCTTTCGATGAACACTTGGATCATTTACGTGCTGTTTTTAATGCCTTACGTGACGCACGTTTGTTTGCTAACCCTGATAAGTGCGTCTTTTGCACGGAACGAGTCTCTTTTCTTGGCTATGTTGTTACTCCACAGGGAATTGAGGTGGATGAGACAAAAATTGAAGACATTAAGGCTTAGTTCTTCACCTTGTGTTCCCAACACATCACTCTTTTTTTCCCCGCGCACGCTTTTCAAACTACTAAACGGTGTATTTTTTTGCAAAAAGTTTATATACAAAAGTTGCTCAAAAAAAATCAAATTAATCCATTTTTGAAAAAAAAAATTAGCTAATACTTAATTAATCACGCGTTAATGGACCGTTCCGTTTTCCGTGCGCACTGTGTGCGCTGGCAACACAGGCTGCCGAACAGACCCTAAGAGTTGACCAGTTCCCCAAAGCATCACACAGGTGAGAAGTTTTCTTGGTCTTGCAGGATTCTATCGTCGCTTCGTCAAAGATTTCAGCACCTTTGCTGCACCCTTGAATGAGTTGACGAAGAAAGGGGTGGTCTTCCATTGGGGAAAAACACAAGAGGAGTCTTTTGCCACTTTGAAGGACAAGCTTACACACGCACCTTTGCTCCAACTTCCAAATTTTGGTAAGACTTTTCAATTAGAATGTGATGCTAGTGGAGTTGGCATAGGAGGTGTTTTGATGCAAGATGGTAAACCAGTTGCATACTTTAGTGAGAAGTTGCATGGCCCTGTTTTGAATTATTCCACGTATGATAAGGAATTGTATGCTCTTGTACGTTCTTTAGAGACGTGGCGTCATTATTTGTGGCCTAAAGAATTTGTTATTCACTCTGATCATGAATCGCTTAAGTATATTCGTTCTCAAAATAATTTGAATCGTTGACATGTTAAATGGGTTGAATTTATTGAATCTTTTCCTTATGTCATCAAATACAAGAAAGGGAAGGATAATGTGATTGCTGATGCTTTGTCTAGACGTTACACTTTGTTGTCCCAACTTGATTGTCGGATTTTTGGACTTGAATCAATTAAAGAACAATATGCTCTTGATCCTGAATTTAAAGAAGTGATGTTGAATTGTAAAGAGGGACGTACTTGGAATAAATTTGTGATCAATGATAGATTTGTGTTTAGAGCTAACCATCTATGCGTTCCAGTTGGGTCCATTCGTTTTTTGTTGATACAGGAAGCGCATGGAGGAGGATTGATGGGACATTTTGGAGCTAAGAAGACGGAGAATGTTTTGGCTTCACATTTCTTTTGGCCAAAGATGAGGAGAGATGTTGAGAGGTTTGTGCCACGCTGCACCACTTGTCAAAAAGCTAAGTCTCATTTGAATCCACATGGTTTGTATATGCCTCTTTCTGTTCCTTCTATTCCTTGGGCAGATATTTCTATGGACTTTGTTTTGGGATTGCCTAGGACTAAGAGGGGGAGGGATAGTATTTTTGTTGTGGTCGATCGATTTTCTAAGATGGCACACTTCATACCATGTCATAAAAGTGATGATGCTATTCATATTGCTGATCTCTTTTTCCATGAGACTGTTCGTTTGCATGGTATGCCTTTTACTATTGTTTCAGATCGGGATGCAAAATTCCTTAGTCATTTTTGACGCACGCTATGGAACAAGTTGGGTACAAAGCTATTGTTTTCTACTACATGTCACCCACAAACAGATGGACAAACGGAGGTAGTCAACCGCACTTTGGGCACAATGTTGAGGGCTATTTTGAAGAAAAATTTGAAGATGTGGGAAGAATGTTTGCCACATGTGGAATTTGCATACAATCGGGCAACACATTCTACTATCAAGGTAAGTCCTTTTCAGGTAGTGTATGGTTTCAACCCCCGTACTCCTATTGATATTTTGCCTTTACCTACAAGTGAGAGGGTTCACAATGATGCTAACGCACGTGCTGATTTTATTTTGAAAATGCATGCGACAACTAAGCACAACATTGAAAAGATGAATGAAAAGTATAGAATTGCTGGTAGCAAAGGTAGGCAAGAAGTGAAGCTTGAACCGGGTGATTTAGTTTGGTTGCACTTGAGAAAGGATAGATTTTCATAATTGCGAAAGTCTAAGTTGATGCCTAGAGCTGATGGACCTTTCAAAATTGTTGAGAAGATTAATGATAATGCATAAAAACTTGAGTTGCCTTCCGAGTTTGGGGTTAGTCCCACGTTTAACATTTCAGATTTGAAGCCATACTTGGGAGAAGAAGATGAGCTTGAGTCGAGGACGACTTCAATTCAAGAGGGGGAGGATGATGCGGACATCATTCCTTCGGATATACACAACAATCCTCCATTGGTCATTCAAGGTCCAATCACAAGAGCTTGCGCACGACAATTGAATTTAGAGGTGAGCTCGTTCCTAAGTTCTTCTTTATATGATTTTGAGAATAGATTGTTATCTAATGATTATATTATGATTAGGAACAATGGAGAGGACAAGGAAACACTTAGAGAGGGACTTAGAGTCGTGGAGGATTAGCGAGGACGTTCAAGTCAAGGTGGAGGTCCAAACCAAGTCAACTTCGTGTCTGTTTAGGAGTCCAGGACCAGTCTGCACTAAAATGGACGCCCAGGTTGCATACGTGCTCGGATTAGGGCGTTCTTTATATGGATGGAAAGCTAAGAAGATAACCTTTCCAATGGTTCTGGTCCCATGTCCAAATTCGTTATGAGCCATCAGGAATTGACCGAACAAGTTAACATTCAGAATCTGTCCCGGCGCTGCGACACCGTATTTGGGCCTTTGGGCCGTGTATTGTGTTGGAGCCCATTAGGGTTGCGTCAAGGGGTGTTTGCACGACCCTAAACTCCTTATATCAGAAGCCGTCGCTATCTTTAGGTTTTGGGTTTTGCTTAGATTAATCTGTCAAGAACAGTTTCGCCGCTAGATCGGTTTGTAAGACCCCAACTTGTGAGCTTAATCATTCATCTGCAATTTTGGTTGCAATATTCTTTGTTCTTGTTTGTGTTCTTCAATTCGCAAGCAGGGATTAGCCTTCTTGGTAAGGTTAACCGGGTTTCGGTTCGGTTGATAACCAGAGGAGACGTGGTGCTGCGATTGCGGGGCTCGGGAATGTGCTAGTTCAAGAAGCCGGATCGATTTGTGTCACGACTCCACCAAATCGTTGATTATCAGATCCTTTCAGAAGATCGGGAACCCTTGTCCACTTCATGACCTACACCATAGTGATCAGACCTGTCTTGATCTCAAAGTTGGCATCGTAAGTGTTGATAGCTGGCCCAATGGGCACATTGGAAGAAGAGGTAGCCGAGTAATCACGGAGGGTCTTCTGATCCATCGGCTACATGCATATTGGTGCAAAAACAACTAGTTCGGGTGCCGAGAGCTTGATTTGCGGAGGAACGATGCTAGGTCGGACTCTTCTCACAAGCTTCTCTAGATTATCATACACTACCTGTTTTCACATAAAAGAGAAAACAAATCAAGGTTAACCTGCTTGGACCAAGGTTTCATTAATCATAGTATGATTATAGATGCATAAACTTTATCTTTAACCAGTGTCTTTCCTGGCAACGGTGCCAAAAATGCTTGTTGGTATTTCTTACATTCACAAATAAATTCGCAAGCACACGGATACTGCTATAGCATTTCACCCATGAGTATTTCCAAGGGTATCGTATTTATATTCGTCAGGAAGGAGACAGTGTAAGATATAGTTTATACATCATTAATCAATCTGTAATTAATTCACCGTAGTTTAAACTAGGCTTAGGAGAAATAACGATAAGGGTAGTGGACACACAGGAGATTCACATATATAATAATATTTAGTAGAAAAGAGCAATGGGGACAACGATACAATTGTACTTCTGTACTAATCATGTCTAGTATAGACTTAACATATACATGCTTACAATATAGGATTTAGTTCCAAGCACTTAGGTACTACCAAGAGACCACTCCCTGTTGGTCTGCCAGCGTTGTTATGGTATTTACATACTCTTACGTCATACCTGAACGTGGAGGAATATAAAGAACGGATAGAGCTGTCACCACCTGCCGCCTACCTCACTTTCTGTGGAGCACACCCACATCCAACGGCATTTATCTAACATAAGCACCATGCTTATGCTAGTAAATAATGTCACTAACTCCCCTAGGACTCGCACCCTATGGATGAACAAGTTAGAGCTAGAGTAACCGATAAAGGTCATTGGACCGTTACCAAAGCATGGATTGACTAGCCTAGAATGAAGTAGATAAACGAAGTATATACTACTCATAGAACATATACTCAATAAAGAAATACATAGACTATGAGCATAAATAAATAAAGAAGATATTTCTATTAATTCAACTATAGTCTTACAAGAAGAGTAAAGTACAAATGACAAACCGGGAACTCTGAGAAGACTATAGGACTAAAGCTCCTAAGCTTATTTCTACTAAAACTATAGAGAATGTAGTATGGAATACAGTGAATTGCTCCTTGAGGTTTGTGTTGCAAGTGTGGACTTCCACTCCTTTTATAACTGCTTATGACGGTTGGGGAGGTCGGCAACTCCCACAACCGTCATTGGAAGCCAACCAGGGAGTGTCACGTGGGGGGTGGAAAAGACAGGAGGCAATGGCAGTTTGGTCGAACGTTGGGCCCCACTTCTCACAACTGTCTTTCACCAAGGACTGACTTATGGGCCCCTAAGACGGTGCATGGTAGTTTGGTCCCACTTTAGGTCGGTTTGTCTTGACTTGTCGGCCCCTCAATCCGTGTGCTTGCACGTGATTCGTCGGAGGTGTGTTTCTTTGCATGTTGGCTTTATTTCTCCTTCACTTTAGTGTATAATCTTTGCATCCATGTTAATTATCCATGTCTGTACAACTACAATATTTATTATTGATATACGTGTAAGAAATGCTAATTCTCCCGTTGCTACTTAACGACCGTCAACACCTTGTTATATTTTTGTAATGGTAATCTATATGTATCACCTTGCATTAAATTATACTTTCTGCAATTAAAATAAATATGTTGATGGATTTGATGGACTGGTGGAGCAGTCAATCATATTATGGGTACTTTCTGAACTTGCCATTGTGGTGGGGGTTCAGTTGCATATATTTATCATCATAAGATTAAACAACAACTATTATATGGCATGAAAGTGTCGTCGCAATCGTGTCAACCACATGATCTGGAATGGGACGGGCTGGCCTAGTAATACTTTCTTATCGACTTATCTCTGCAGTTTAAGGACTTCCGTGAACCCCATGAGCGTGGTCTAGCGATGAGGATTGCTGTTGCTGCGGGATCCGAGTAGATGGTGTGGATCGTTGTTGTTGCGGGATCCAATGATCTGCTGTTGTTGCGGGGATCGCCACAGAGGTAGACATATGGGATTGATGAAAAGCCTATGTCTTAGCCTTACCGGCATACACCATGAAATGTGCTTCAAGCGCTGACGAGCGTGAGCATTAAAAGGTTGTGTCTATGGGTACAGCGACACATCCCTGTAGAGTGCATGAACTGTGATACCCTATTTCGGGTAGAAACTACGAACGTGGCAGAAAAGAAACCTATCAGAGCTTCTAATACGTGCGGTGCCTTATATGCAATAGAATTTATAATTACATAATATGATCTTTTGCAACACTGTTTTAGGAACATGAATAAAATTTCTTGTTGGATTATGGGGTTTTGAAGATATATGTATTATGCAGTTGGATTATGAGCATATATTTGTTGGATTGCTATAGTTGAACTTGTTGAGTACCTTTCATACTCATCCCCTATCCTTGTAGATGATTGAGCTAACTCTTTAGGCGTTGAAAAAGTTTTCTTTGGAAGATGAAAAGCAAGGAGTAAAATTTCAAGTGTTGTGCATGAAGTAAAACATGGTGATACTCAAGTTGAAGATGATTATTGGAAATTGTTCTTAAGGTAAATTTAGTTATTATGTTGATAAAAACTAATTTCTATGGTTTTATTTAATGGGTTTCCCTACAATTATTTCTATTATAGTACTCTGGCGTGCCATTTCTTATTAAGTTAAATTTTGTTGAGGAATCAGCCATAGACCGGTATTCTACCCCAGAAGGGGAATACGAGAGTTGCTACATAAGCCCAAGGGGGTGGCACCTTAGGGCTAACCCTAAAGCATCCCTAATCATATTTATTCAGTAGCCGTCATAGTTTAGAGTGAGGTTTTGTTTAGATTATTTTTGCTACTGCAGTTTCGCTGCTAGTTTGATTTATGGAACCCCAACTTTAAGATCTTAATCATTCATTGGCAAATTGAGTACAATTTACCATGTTCTTGCTTGTGTTCTTTGATTCGTATGCAGAGATTAGCCTTTTCAGCGAGATTAAGCGTATGGTTGATAACCAGAGAAGACATGATATTGTGATTGCAAGGTTCAGATCGTGTTGATTGGAAACCAGATCATGTGTGTCAAGTTTTCACTAAATTGAGAGTTATCGATACCTATCGACGGGCCAGGAAGAGTTATCAATGCTATCGACGGATCAGGACCTAGTTTCTCATCACCTTCTCTTGCCACGATAGTGTCTTCAGATGCGGCCTCTGAGGTAACCTTCTCTGTCAATATTTTATATTCTTTTTTTTCTACATTCTTAAATTGAATCTGTTCTTTTCTTTCTCTCTCTTTATCTTCGTGTTCATAGTTTTTTCCGGCATTTTTCTGTTACCTTTACTGAGAACCCAAAAAACCAGATCAGGATCCCCATAGCCGAAAATCTAAACCCTTTTATATAAAATTTATATCAACTGTATCTCGACCACACCATTCTACTTCTACATAAGCTGTCTGACATCCGGCCCAGATCGAATGCAAACGCACAACTCAATCGACAGCACGTCCAGTACAAGCAGGGAAACAATTACACATCAGATGGCAAGGCATGACACATACGAGCTCAACTCAGAAACCCGAAATAACATTTATACAGTAATAGGCAGCAATAGGCAGCAATGAGCAAGCCAACAGGGTATAAATTAAGCTGGCATATATATATATATATAGCCAACGGACGCCTCTGCTTAAACTTAACAAAATTAGAGGCACCCAGATTGGCAGAGGCCTACATTTTACCTTTTAAGTCATCTTAAAGAACTGAAAGAGTTGTGCTATTACACAAAAGATGGCCATACATCAAAGAAATGTAGGACGGCTATTATCAGATGTTTTTCAGCTTTCAAGAGTAATGCTCAAAATAAGTCCAAAGTGGTCACTGGGTAAGACAGGAAGTTCCACTTTGCAGCCTTTCTTCTCCTTGAAATATGAGAGATCAGGTATCGCATCCTTCCCGATCATCTCAATGCTGTCAATCTTGAAATCTGCCAGCTTGCAGACGAATCGGTCCAATCTCTTCTGCAACTCATGGTTGGCTGATAGCATACTGTTAGCTTTTGTATCATAAGTCCAGCCATCTTCACCTGGCTTCAACTCAATCCAAGCATCAGTCCAGCCATCTGGTAGAGGGAATGGCCCATCTCCTTTGTCATCCCAGTTCATATCACCACAAAATATTACATTGCGGAAGGATCCCAAAATTTTTAGAGATTCATTTGCCTGAGCAACTCGTTCCTTGCTGTACATCTGATCCCAACTAGGCGGTTTAGGCATTGGACTCTCAAGGTGGCTAGTGGCCAGCACTAGCTTAACCGCACATCCAGTTTTGACATGTGCTACACAAAGCTCTCTTTCCATTATTGAGTTAGAAAATGGAGTGCAGTCAAAACGCTCCACAGGCAATTTGCTCATCTGGATTTGTTTGAAATTGAATCACATTACTAGGAATTAATAAACTCTTACAGAAAAAAAGTATCTGCAGTTCAGGAATAAAAGCGAAGCTGAGACACCAAGACAAGCACAAGGATTCCCCTAAAACACTTCCAAGTCACAAAAGACAGTATGAGAGATTGCTACTGTTACAGTTTGTGCATCAATGAAACCCCATTGAGGTAGGAACTCCAAAATTTGAGGTAACACACTACTAAATTACGTCGATACTCAAGCTACCTAACATGTGCAGTGGAAATCCATTTGTACACAAACGTGTTGAGTCTGGCTATGACTCCATGTGGGCCTCTGTGCTTTTAAAAATCAGGCCAATTCCTGTGTATCGGGAGATTGGTTTGTTTGGTGTTTCGTGTCTAGGGCTTCCCTGCCGAGCCAAGGGTGGCGCTCCCATCCTACTGCTGTTCATCATTGCTGCCGCAAAGTGAGAAAAAGGGTGTGACCAGGTCTTTTTTCTGGACATGATCTTCGATTCCTGTGAGTTCCATCTTATCTGATTGTGTTCTCGAGGTTCACAGACAGAAGGTCTATTGGATTGGTTTGGTTTGTAATTTGTGTAACTTTACCAATCAGTTATCCCACTATTTGTCCAAGTACAATATATAAATTAGCTATGTGTTGCTGAGTTATTTTTTTGATTCGGACGAGAGAAAACAATTGTTGCTGCTTGGGAAATATTCAGAGAGTTGTTTTTCTATTGATAGTTATTGGTACCGTGAAAGAGAAGGATAAATTAGCGTGCTCGCAGCCGGGTGCTCATCAAAAGTTGTGATGATATTTCTAATATATTTTTGTGCTAATTATTCACAGGAGAAAAATCAGCTTCATAAACTGGAACTAACAAAAAAGGTGATAAACTGAATTCATTTTATGTATTTTTCATAATATGTTTCACACCTCTTGTTATAGTTTTATACTTGCAGAGTGTTACAGATCATACGTCTGACTAGAAAGTTATACTCTTGTTCAGGCAAGATAAATTGAAGTGCACATATGGAACAAGGATAAGTTTGCTCCTCGTCTGTCCATAATCCAATTGTACTATTATATGCTATAAGACTTTCTTCCAAATACAAGATTTAATGATGCAATTTATCTTATGTATGGAATTTTTTAGATTATGGTTAATTGGGAAGTGAGAAAGCTCTGGGCACCTATGTACTGTGTAAAGTGATTTTCGGAGGTTTCCAATCACGTCTTTTTTAAAAAAAATTATCAGAGAGCACCAACACTTAGCTAGTTCATGCAAAGTACTTTCATAATCTTGCATTGTTCATCAATTTTACTCTTTCTACATAAGCCCATGGTTACATGCATCTTGGAGAATGAAAATTCTAAAAAAATTATTTCATTTGTAATAAATAGAGTAAGAATAACTACATGCATATATGCACCCATGGGATTAGTGAAAATAAACCTGCATGCAGTAATATTGATGCTGCGCAGCCATGTTATTCGACAGCGAGCATTGGTATTCTTGCCACCAGTCAGATTTTTGCAGCCGCAGATATATGTCTCGTGTAACCTCCTGCAGCTCCACATATGAGTCATCCCATCTAGAAGGGATAAGGAAAATAAATCAGTTTTCCAAATCAGCACCTGGAAGCATATAAGGTCAGGATTGTGGTTCTTAATAAGATCCCCAATAGCATCCATCCTTCTATGCAATTCCAAATCATTATTGAACCAGACATTATATGTCATGATTTTGAAAGTCTTCTGATCCAAAATTATCTCAGGACTCGCTGTGTTAGTGACCATAACAAATCAGAAGCAAAAAAAGGTATTAGCAACAACTTGAAAAACATAATCAGCTACTGACTGGCATAATTAACTAGTTATGCCACTATCACAATGATATACTTAAAATATATATTGTAGACTAGTTTACACAAACAAAAGAATAGGCCAGAATAAGTACAAGATATCAACTTATTTAAGACAACCCTGTTAGCAAAAGCTGACTTGTATTCATGATTTCATGGAAAAGGAAAAAGTAACAGTATGAAATCTTCAGTTCAAGAAACAGTATAGCATCAGAGAATAAACATGATTTGTCATTGATAAAAATCAACACAATTATCAGCAATGTGTTGTCAGTATGTAAGGCTGTAAGCTATGTGGGAACAAATGACTGTAAACAGACAAAATAAAACTAAATAACTGCGCATGCTTGTATATGAAGGAAAAAGGTATCCATGCAGTATAACCTATAGCTCAATATGCAATCATTGCCTGTAAACTTGATTGAAACAATACATTTAACCAATAAAAAATAGCATTACGGGTAAATAAAACATAGGATTGATTCGGAAAGAAATTTTATGGAAACTTCATTGCTACACTCAAACCTAAACATTAAAGGAGAAGCCGTGGAAACAACAGAACATATGACTGGATAGTGCATTATTGAAAAGATTCCTAATACTTAATTGGGTGTGATGGTGGAACAAACAAAAAAAAGCCTTATTTGATAATAATTATGCAAACTAATTTCACAAATGCACTGCCCTTGGGGATGTAGGGTAAAATATTTTTGTTCGGGTTTACAGAGGGAATAAGGATGATAATGTTCAGTATAAAACTGTTGTACATACATACTGCAATCAGCTATGTTGAGAAAATTTTACCATTTTACTGATAAAAAACAGTGTTTGGCAACAACATAGATCATACATGATAAAAAAAACTGACAGAACATAGAAAAGTAGTGGTAGCGGTTGCAACCTTTATGTGTATAAGTATCGACCATATATTGAATATTTAACACAATGCAGACAACCCAAATTAGATTAATGCTAACACCAATGTATATAAATTTTCCTAGTGATTTCCAATTGCCATCAGATTGATCATACCACATTTTACCCAGTCCATCAGGGAATCGGAAGAATTATACCTGACACATTGTCTGATCAATTCTAGCCAATGGTCAAGATAATGACAGGCAGCGCAGTAATTTGTACAATGCCCCCAACATTTTCCTACCAATTACGAACTATGGCACAATCACAGCTAGTCACAGAAATAATGACATCTTGTCTGCTACTCCCAGACCCAATTCGTTAACACAACAGGAACAAATCCCCAATCGAACGATGCGCAAATGTATATAAGATCTCAAATAAACCTTTCTTCTTGGCCGCCTTATCCTCCCCGCCCTTGGCGCCGTCACCCTCGTCGGCGCACAACCCCACGACCTCCGGCAACGCTGCGTGTTCCCTCTTCCTGGAGCGCCGCTGGAGCGGGAGGAACGAGGCGCCGGCTAGGGCGCCCAGGTCGAGGGCGTCGTCGTCGGCGGCGACGGCTTCCACGGGGCGGGAGGATCCGCACGCCTCGCAGGCGCGGGAGTGCCCGGGGTTGTCGAGCGTGCAAGTGGCACAGGCCCAGTGCTGCTGCGGCGGCCGCCGCCCCGCGCTGCGCCACGAGGAAGGCTGGGCCTTCGCCGGGGTGGACATGTCCGTGGAGAGGAGGGGTTTGGGTTCGAGGCGAGTGGGAGGAGACGAAGGGTTTGCTC
The DNA here is from genome assembly GCA_008326285.1 of Oryza officinalis. Classification (NCBI taxonomy): domain Eukaryota; kingdom Viridiplantae; phylum Streptophyta; class Magnoliopsida; order Poales; family Poaceae; genus Oryza; species Oryza officinalis. The sequence goes on from BDMV01000008.1 coordinate 25,599,648, forward strand.
ACTAGGGTGCGAAAGGAAGGCAAGGGACCAACTATTAGCTTCAAATCATATATAGCCAATCTAATAACTAATTGTTATAATAGTTATCTATAAATATATATTATACTATTAATATATGGTCCTATTTCTTATACACACAGGTGATGTTTGGTTCAATCACGCTAACGTAAACGTAATTGGGAATGCTTCCGGCGGTAACTGATCACAGAGTATTCGATTACGTGCTTTGTTTGGATAGCTGCTTTAATGGATACCAATTCATTCCTGCTGTTTGGTTAGACAGCCAGACTAACAGGTGCAAGCAAAACATGTGTTGGTTGAGAATTCAAATTCTGAACTGATACACAACGAGGACTTCTGTTTGGATGGAAATGCAGTGAACAAGCAAAACACTGTCATTTCTGTTTGGATGATAATTTTGACAGCAAGAATTCAAGACGAGACATAATATTTTGAAGAATACAATCAATGGCACACCTTCAAAATTCAATCAATAAAGGATTGAATGAATAATTGACATGAGTGAGACTACCAGATTAGTAAAAAAATAAGCTAGGATAGTACTTTTGTCTAAAAAATTAGGGACAGTACTTTGATCACAGAATATGTACATCGTCACAGTTCAAGCAAATAAAAGGCGAAGTATTGAAAATAAACATCTTTAGCACATAGGATATGGTCTCCAATCCCCGACTTGTGTATATATGGAATTTTGGGATTAAAAACCTACAGTGAACATCTTGTAGATCAAATGCCTAACATCCAACACATCAGTTTTTCTTTGCCTCATCTGGTAACAAAAAAAATCAGAAATTAGTGAAAGAAACATTACATTAAAGAATATATAATGCTCAGCATCACACCAAATTAAGAATATTCTTGCACATACAAGCCAAATATGGTATTCAGAAAAAGGTAGCATTTTTTAATTTCAGGAGTAAAAAACCATAGCCCTTTAGGAAACTGGCTGCACAAGGAATTGGTAGAAAAGCTCTGTTTTCTTGAAACATTTTTTTATAGGTGCAAGCAAGCAAGAAAGGCGTAGGCACATACTTCAGTTAGGAGTAGTTTGGAGTGAATATGATATTACTACTTATGCTCCCTTAGGTTAATTCCTATGGCATTGAACTGGACCCATACATGCATTATACTAGTGCATGGTTTCAGACAAATAGTATATAAGGCAATCAAAGGTATTTGATGCAAATTTGTTCACAATGAATGCATATATTTATTAAATGCTAAAGTAATAAAAAGCAATATGCTTACAATTAATGATCTCAAAATAAAGTGATCTATTGCCTGTTGCAAGTTGCAACAATAAAGGAGTGATCAGGTTGTAATTTGATGATGGACAAGAAAACAGGTTCTCATTGCATTTTCAATATGTAAGCAAGACACTATGTAATACAACATGCAAATGTGTATAGTGCATTACCAGCAAGTATTTTTAGGATGTACTCCCTCCTGAGAGACTCTGGAAGAGCAAGAAGCATACTCATTTGAGCCGGCACTTTTATAAAAGCAGTTGCAGCATTGACAACTTCAGTACCAGTCAATCCAAGCTTTTGACACTCAAGAATAGCTTCATTTTGTATTTTTTGTAGTGGGTCCTCCTCAGCCATAGCCTTCTCTTGAATCTCAGCTTCACGTTGCATAGATGCCACCATTGCTCCGACATGCTTTGTAACATCCCTCAAATCACCTTCAACATCAGCAAAAACATCCATAAAAGGGTCACTTGACAAGGTACCCTTCGGTTTGTTGCTATCTCTCTTCCGCTTCTTAGAGCTTGAAGTAGTTGAATCAACGCTTCGTCGAGGTGCAGTTGAATCAACGCTCCGTCGAGGTGCTGTTGAATCAACGCTCCGTCGAGGCACTGATAAATCAACACTCCGTCGAGGTGTTTCTCTAGACACTCTCTCTTCATCCTCTTCATCCTCTTCATCTTGAATATCTTGAATAACAATTTCTTTCTCCATATTAGCCACAGCTTCACCAAGTCCTTCTGCACCTTCTCCAGTAGCAATGTCTCTGTCATAAATTGCAGCTAATGTATCATAATGAGGGAATGCTACACCATATAGGCCCTTTGCCTCATTGTTTTTCTGTAAAATACAAAGAATGACATATAATTAAGACCATGGTTCAGCAAGCAGAAGAGAGCCCTATGCAGCTACCGTGATATATTGAAAATGCAATAATTACATGAACAACAGAAGGCAACACATCCATGAGAGAGCATACTACCAGAAAACCATAATGCTGCCTTTGCAAACATTTCAGAGGAATTTTATATAGCCACTTATTTGAAACAAATTTTTGAAAAGATCTTACGCTACTCTCACATATTTCAATTCAATCCACTCATGAATCAATAGATAAATTTTGTACTCCATATAATTATATAGTTGGTTTGATGACTTACCCTACAATGATTATCGTATTGTTGTTTCTCACATTGTATCATCTTTCTATTGTCATCCCAAGAAAAACCACTTCTGGTTAGCATCACTTCAATGGCACCAAACTTGGTCCTAAAGTGTCTTACTCTCGACTCGATGTGTGGAATAGCAGTAAGGCCAGAACTTGGCAACTTCTTAGCAAATACGTTCTCTAGAACTTGGCAATATCCATTTTTGAAACCCTCTTCTGATTTCCAGCTTGGATCTAAAGCGAGCTCAAACAATGCCTTGATCAGCTCCTCATCCTCAAAATACGTCCAAATACTTTTGTTCTTGCCTCTCCCACGCACAATGCTTGAGCTTCCAAGATGCTCCATAACTGCAATATTAGAAATTCAATAGAAAACTAACATCAATAAGCATCCAAAATTGCAACAACATTTTTTTAGTTCTGATTTGCAAACAATTAGAAATTCCACTTACAACACAAACCTCAATGAGCCCTATAGCTATTATACATCCCTTGAGCAAGAGTGTTGCGAAAAGTCGTCCATTCATCAGACGTCGAAATAGCTGAGATAAACTCAGGTTCAGCGAGTTCTCCCTCAAGAATATCCAATGGTATCTCATCCTCATCCTCATCCTCAAATGGATCTCTAGACATCTTTTGCAGAATTAAGTTGTGCAATAGAGCACATGCCATTATAATTCGACACTGAGTTTTGATAGGAAAATAGGATGGAGCCAAAATCGCCCAACGACCCTTTAGTCTTCCAAAAGACCTCTCTACAATATTTCTTGCACTTGCATGCCTCATGTTAAAGTACTCCTCTGCACTATGTGGTGGATCACGTGCTGTGAAACGACCTAGATGATACCTTTAGCCTTGGTAAGGGGCTAAAAAACCATTTGCATTTGTATAACCAGCATCAACAAGGTAATAGCAACCTTTTAAATTTTTTAAAAAAGAAATATCAGTACAATTCAGGATGTGGAGTTTCAAACTTTAAAATAAACTGATTGGAAAAAAACTCGCCTTGAGGGACACAAAGCCCGTTCGGCCTATGAATGGCATCACGAAGGACACGGCCATCATGTGCAGAACCCTCCCAACCGGATAGCATGTAAATGAATTGCATATCTGCTGCACAAACACCTAATACATTTGTAACAATTTCTCCTTTTCTTGACCTATATCTTCCTTTTATCTTGGTTGGGACAGTTACTTTTATGTGTGTACCATCCAATGCACCTAGGCAATTCTACAATTCAGAACACCACATCAACAAAACATAGTACAATTAATAGTGGTGAGATATGATTTATTTTTTAGAATGTATTACCTTGAAATACTTCCATCTATCGTCAGTGGTGTTCTCAGGTATAGGTTCTGGCTTCTTAAGTAGAAGTTGATGAAGCCTTAGAACAGCTAGAAGGCATAAATTGAAATGCCTACTTATAGTCTCTCCACTTCGGTAAAAAAACTTTGTTCTATTCTTTAAATGGTGAGATAGTATATATAAGAATGAAGCTATTGATTCCTCCAACGGCATATTTCTTGTATCCTCCATACCTCCAACGACTCTAAGCATGTCACATAAAATGTGAAATGTCCTCCTGTCCATTCGAAGCTCGCTTATACAAGCAATATCACTCTCACGAATAAGCTGGAATAGTCTCTCACTCCTAAGTTCTCTAATTCTGATCCTCCTCTCTATTTTCCAACATTTTCTCTTATATGAAATTAAGAAGAGTATAGCAACATAATAATACATAAGAATTACAACAATCATCATATTTCTAAGCCCTAAATTTCTTTTCCGCGTTTTGGTACTTAAGGGAAGACGAGCCATAGAACTCTACAAAAATATAAAACAAAAACATTAACCCTGTATCCAGAATATATCCCGCTAGCACACATAATATATCAAGCTTCCATTCAAATAAATTACAGTACAGATTAATTTTTGCTACTAAACATAATTAATTCACCATAACACAATATCAAGAGTACAGATTAATTTTTGCTACTAAACATAATTAATTCACCATAACACAATATCAAGCATCCATTGAAGATACATATTTATATGTATGTGTTGTTTTACTAGAACATATTTATCCGATTTTTTCTTTCATAAGCCAAAACAATAAATAAATAAATTAAATAAGCCAAGCATGTCCATATTTAAAACATACTACTAGAAAGAAGAGTGATAGACTGACAGACATACTAGCAACTAACAGTCAGAGAAGGCAGGGAGATACATTCTTGATTCTCTGTTTTCCCCTTGCTTATTTTGTCATTCATGGTGATAGTTGAACAAATGAGACAATCCATACGTACATGCATAAATTCACTCATTTCAGACGAATTCGAAGACTAACAAAAACATAAAAACTAGACCATATATTTCCAACCCAAGCCCATCGATACATGGGGTGTTCTATTCAGCTTTGGGAATATAATCAAGTCACAGTTTTTTTAAAAATAGCACATCCATCCATAAGAAAAAAACTCACATCACAGATCTGGTATAACCGAGAGAATTTTACCTAAACAGGGGATTTCCTTGGTGCTTCCTTGATCTTGATGCAGACGGTGGTGTTGAAGAGGCATGGTGGTGTTGAAGAGGCATGGTGGTGCTGAAGAAGGAGAGGTGGAAGAAGAGGATGATGGAGGGAAGCAAGTGGAGCGTGCGGGGCTCGGGGGTGGCACTGGCGACACGTGCGGAGCTCGGGGGATGGCGCCGGCGACGCGGGACGAGGGGGCAGCGCCGGCGACGCGTGCGGGGCGAGGGGGCGGCGCCGGCGACGCGTGCTGTGGCAGCGCTCGATCTGGAGGAGCTAGGTCACGCTCTCCTCCTCCATATTGTTATCTCTTTACGCCCATCCAGAAGCGTAATCGGCTTTGTATTGGATTGGGACTTGATTGCAGACTATCCGATTACAGCCCATCTGAAACAAACGATTGTAATATGATCGGTTTACGGTGGTATTAGATACGGCCCAAAAACGGCCCAACCAAACAGCTCCACAATGTTTTGGAGGTCGTGCTTCAGCTTGCTACAAATCTGTAGCTCGTTTTCCTTCTTTCTCTTCTCTTACCTTCTTCATATGTATTTATAGCTAGTTTATAGCCTATTACCTTCTCCATATATATTTATAGCTGGTTTATAGCTTATTATTGTACTTGTTCTAACCCTTCCAAAATTTGATAAAGTTTAATTACATCAAAATTTGATCGGGGTAAAAGTACGTGGATGTTGTTTGGTCTGCTATCATGCTAGTACTCCCTTCGTCTCAAAAAAATCCAACCTCATAGTAGGATGTGACATGTCTGGATTTGTTGTACTAGATGTGTCACATTCTACTACGAGGTTGAATTTTTTTGGAACGGAGGAGTATGTTTTATGGAATTGCTATTGATCTGTCAACAGAAAACCGTGGGCTGAATCTTTAGTTTTTTATGGTCGTCCATCTAATTTGAGATTCGTACATTCAATGGGCTGTGAGATGGACTTTATTATTTGGGCTATCTAACTTTTCTTCTTTGGGCTGGGCTTTATGGGCTCGCATTTTTGGCTATGTGGGCCGCACAGCCACTGTTCAATTTTTTGAAATCCGCGCCTACATTTTTGTCGGTTCTATGGGTCCCTCAATCACTGCTGATTTTTCTCGTTGACTCCAACACAAAAAGAGAGAGATAGATGAAGCTGAGAGAAAAGAGAGCGGCAATTTCGCTAGGTGAAGGGGAGGTGATTTCTCCATGGCGTCGATTTGGCGATTTCGCCGGAGCGACGAGGAGGCGATTCGCTGGTGAGGAGCTCATCATCGACGCAGACTCACCGGTGAGTACTTGTCCCTTTGCTAATTCTTCCATGTTCTGTGTCCTCCTTCATCCCCTTCGAGCGCCGCCGGCAGCGTCAACCATCACAACTGCCACCTCGGCGGCAGCTCGCTGCTGTTATATGAGGAAAGGACGAGGAGGTAGAGGCAGAGGATTTGTTGCTGGATTTGACCACGTTGTTGAGGATGAGTAGCAGTGCGGTGAGGAGTAGTCCGGCCGTGGAGACGGCGACCTCTGCCTCCCACAACTACGACACGATGCACCCCTGCACTGCCAAGCAAAGCCCTGCAGCGTGGCACTTGTTATTTCTTGTTCATAGTTGATTCGTGTGTTTTATTAGCTGCATTTCATTTTTTTCCAACCATGTTTTTGCTAGATTTGTGGTTTGGTTTAGGTGTTTGAAGCGTCGATCTGGTGGTTTCATGTTAGTTTAGTTAATTTGTTTTTTTATTTTTGAACTCAATTTGGCTCAAATCTGGGTTTTAATGAATTAGACTTAATAGGAACAACCCGATGGTTGATGTGAAGTACTAGATGTGCATGTGTGTGTTTATTTTTATATGTTTTTTAAGTGATTACCTTTGGATGTACTTAGAACCTGCTTGTATTTAATGATATTGTATAAACCCCATTGTGTTTCTTTTTTAGATTGAGCCATTTTTTTATATGTGTCATGTGTTTATTCCTTGTTCAGTTCAATCCAATTGTGATATATTTATGAAATTTAATTTAATTATATTTTTAGTTAGTGATATATTAATGTGTAACTTTATATTTTGTCTTAAGTTTTCTATTCGTGGTCGATTTGTTTAGTCCTAAGGCTTTAGTGTTGTTGAATCAGCGATATTAATGAGATGGAGTTCATGTGTGATTTCATATGTAAAAGTGATATATTTTTCTTTTTTCTCTGTTGTTTGATCTTTTTCAACTGTGCTTTGTTCGTTATGCAGGTATTTGCTGGTTTTATTGTTTTGGTTTGGTGTTTGAAGCACAGCTCTGGTGTTGTCTAGAAGTTTCATTTGTGCTTTGTTCGTTTTGCAGGTATTTGCTCGATTTAGTGTGTTGGTTTTGGTGTTTGAAGCTCGTATCTCTTGACTGCATGTACGGTAAGTTAATTTTTGTTTTAATTTTCAACTTGATTTGTTACTGTATATATGATTTTAAATATCCTACACCTATGATTATTTTTGAATGATTCATTGTGAACTCACATGAACTTGAATGCTCTAGACTCATTATGAGCAACTACATGTTTTGCTGTGATTTATTTGATATGCATGTTTTTGTTTTTTGTGTCTTTTCTTAAGTCCCTCTGATTGCTTACACACCATTTGTGGACCTACTTAGAAATTGCTAGTTTTTAATACTACCATTTGTCTTGTAGTCATTAGTTTTAAGCTTTTATTCCTAAATCTGATTATTATGTTTTATGTTAACACAAAATCCTTTGCCATTTTCTTGTTGTTATAGAATTGTTTGAATATGTATTTACTGAAATATGATGAACTAGTTTCATACCAATATCTTTTTGGATATAATATGTGAATGATATTTAGGAAGTTTATTTAGCCTTTGTTTGATGAGAGTTCTCTGTACTATCAACATCTGATATTTGTTACTTTCATAGTAATAGGACGTTTTATGTGCTTTGTTAAACTAGACAATCCCATAGTTTTTGATGTTGTAGTGCATTCTACATCTGGTATGTGTTTACTTAGTATGAAGATAATTGTGTATATAGTTACTTCTCTGTTGTGTTTCATTTGTTTTCATTTGATATGATCCCATATTATATTCCAAATCTGAAGCATTTCAATTTTGTTGTGCACGGATAGATCATTACTATAGTTAGTCCCTACATTTATTTTGTTGTCATCAATTGCTGTTGCTATTGCAGCTACATGAAATAGGAGAATCTTTTTTGTTTTTAATTGAATTTGATTGCAGTGCTTTCTAACTTTTTAACTTAAACATTCTTTAATGTTTGTTTTGTCAAGTACACAAATGATGACATAGTTTTTGAACTCTATTTGTTCGTATTAACGTTCTCATGTCATGCATGTGGGGCTAAGTTTTCCATTTATAAAGTTATTAGATTATCTTTAGCCTCTCACGCTTGACATGAGAGAGTTTGCAAAACCAAAAATATATTTATGTGTATTTGATGGCAATTTTTTCTGACTTCTTAACTTAAACATTACTTTATGTTTGTTTGTCAAATGCACAAATGATGACATGTTGTTTAAACTCTATTTGTTCGTAGTAACGCTCTCGTGTCGGGCGTGTGGGGCCAAGTTTTTCATTTATAAAGTTAATGGATTATCTTAAGTCGTACATTTATTATTTTTAAGTGGTGTATTTTCAATAATACTATATAATTTGTTGTTTTGTTAGTGAAGTTGTTAGGTTAACTGGTTAGCCTACTAGTACATTTTTACTAGCTCATATATTCCTACTAGTACATTTTTTACTTATTCTATCTTCATGCTACTAAGTTGTATCATTTTAATTGAGTAATTTGGTGTTCATGTCTGGTGATTGGCTTCTTAAATCTGGCTAATAGCTTATATGAATAAATTATTTACTGGTTGTTGCTGAAGGTTTTGTGAGTATTCACAATTTTGCGTTGGAGCTATTAGTATTTAGTAGCTATTTTGTGATGCAGTAATCGTATATACTATATTTTGCCTTAGAATAATAGTTGATCTACAAGCATCATTATATCTAATTGTTGCCTGAGTTATTCACATGTTGTTGTCTATCTTAAATCATTTTTGGATAGAGTTTTTGTCCAGTAAACCTTATGGTTTCATTCAAGGCAACCTGCCATGACGCCATCCACATATTCTCTTAAGGAGTCCTTGTTTCAAATGAGATGGTTTGTATTTTATTTAACCTCTAAAAATACCCGTCATCCATCCTAGTTTGATCAGACTGATAATATGAGGAAATTTGCTTGCTCAAGCTGTAGTGAATTTCCTATTGGTCTATGATGCCTTTTTACTTATGTTGTTGAATTTTGTTCAATCTGTTCTTCCTATTGGATTGAAGTTCCAACTGTGAGCTCTTCTAGGTTATTGTCAGCTGTCACGAGCATGTAGTTAGCGCAATCTGGATTTTGTGGTTGATAAGTAAGTTTAGTATAACATTGTATAATAAGTTGTCGACTTATGGTCCCATGTTATTTGAATTATGCAAAATAGTGGAATTTGAAGATGAAGGCTTGATATAATATCAAGATTGATATTTGATGATAAAAGGGTGGGCATGTCATGTCCCTTTAGTCCTAGATGCTTGTGTGAAAACATCTGTTAATTTTGCTTCTTGCTTGTTGCATTCATCCATCTGTTAGTTGGAGTTAATGAACTGAATAGGTTGCTTCTTGGTCTAAGTACTGTCCAAAATTTGTTGCGGTCTATACTGTCCAAATTTTTAACGTTATCTCTAATATATCATATTGCCAATATGTGACTTCATGTCTCTTAAATAAAATGCTTATTATCTGATTTTAATTCAATTGTTTTTTCCAATAGATGGGCATTCAAAAGGATAGTGAGGATATTTTTGTTGATACTATTTCTTCATATTTTGAAAGTTCTCCAAGTGAAGAAGATTATTCTGAAAATGATGTATGTTTGTTTGACTTAAATATTTTTCATTAAGTTTGTGTTTATGTACTTATAGATAAATTGCTTTTGTAGAATTATAAAGAAAGTTTTGATGAAATATCAAAAGAGGACCAATTGAGATCTTTGAAAGTAAAGTTCAATAAAAGCAAAATATCAGTCGATGACAATTTGAAGGTAACCAACCATTGTAGAAATTTCATTATTTTTAAGAACCAGTCAGTAATTATGTTCTTTCTCTTCTATTTTAAAATTTGATTGTGCTTATTGTTTCATAGCGAAAAACATCTGAAACAGCAGATGGTAATTTCAACAATCAATTGGATGCAGCATTACTTCAAATACATAGGGATACTGTTCTAAATGCTTTAAAAAAAACTTTATGGTCACAATTTCAAGGTAAATGAGATTTATAATTTTATTATGTTCTATCATGTCAAACTTATGTAGAATTTCGATTCTTACATAAAAATTTTCTTCTGCAGAACAATTCAATGAAGATTGCTGCGAAAGATGATAATAAACTGACCAAATTTTCTGTTAAGTACTTTTCTGAACTTCTAGAATCATTATCTGAACATCATAAGAAAATTATTCCAGAATCCTGCTTCAAAATAATGTTACTTTTTAAAAAGTGCTCAGTGCCTTATAAGTTTGCATTATGGATAGCACATAAAGATAAAGTTGATGTGAGCTTTCTGATATTATTGTTCGAGACAAAGTTATTCCACTATGCAAGGAATCAGTTCATATTGTTTTTGGTTTGCCCGTTGGAGGTTTACTTATCAGTTCAAAATTTGAAGCTAGCAAGCAGAAAATTCTTCATTCTTTTGGCATTTCTTCTTGGCCTCCTGTCAAATTTTTTGGAGACAAGTTTATCAAAAAGGAAACCATGTCTGATGAGCAAATCCTAATGTCCTTCGTGATTATATGTCTGAATTATTTCCTGTGCCCAAATTCATCTCTTCAACCTAGTATCAAATATGTCAGTGCTTTTGAAGATCTAACTTGTATTGAAAACTTGGATTGGAGTAATCTTGTTTTTCAATGGTTGATGAACCAAATAAGCAAACTTGAGAAGCCAAAAAGTTTTGGTGGTTGCCTGTTCTACCTCGTGGTTAGTATTCTCCCCCTTAGTTTTTAAATTAATTGTCATTTCAAATTACTCTAGGCAAATACTTATCATTTTCTTTTAATGTAATAGGTCAATTATTTGGATTTTCATAACTTTGGTATGCATCAAGTATTGCAAGATGTTCCAAGAATAAAAGTATGGAAAGGCATCATGATCAAAAATATTTCCAAGTTTGATCGTTTCAGCAAAGGGGTGTATGGAAAAAAACCAATGAAGGATTTATCTTATTGCTGTTGCAAAATGGTAATTTCTTATTATTTCTTGGTTAATTTCTTTGTAATTTTTTAATATTTTCAAATGTTAACTTTTCTGTTTGCTTATTTTATAGATTCAAACTGGTAATGACAAAGAGAATGTTTCTGTTAAGCCAACTAAGAGAACTTTTCTGGACATGCTTGATACTTCTATTGGTCTTATTTTACCTAAAGATATTAAGAAGGAGATAAATGATTTGCTGCTTCACCACTTTGGTCCTGAAGAAATATGTGTTGATGATAGGGCAAAGAACCTTCTCATTGATGTACTTTTGCTTTTGTCTATTGCAAGTAAAAACACTGTTGATGAAGATCCCAAGTCAAGTGCTCCTGCAAAGACTGGTTAGTGATTAAATTTTGTTTTTCTTTTTAGTAATAAAATTTTTAAATCTGGATTTAATTCAATTATGTTTTTGCTTTTTTTAGATGTTGATCAAATTCAGGATGAGGACAATATGGTCAATGATGGGAATATACTTAACAATTATAATGTGCATGTATCTTCAAAGGTAATCCTACTGTTTAAAAAGGTTTTACTTATTTCAAATTTATACTTCTATGACAATTTTACTTATTTGATTCATATAATTAGGAAAACAATCACGGTCCTTCTGATGAATTACCAAATAAATTTTCAAATGAGCAGTCTCCTCTGATTTTCAAAGAAAATGAATTTAACAAAGTATCCTCCTCTGAAAAGGTATAAAGTTTCACTGTTTATTTTTTACTCAACCTTTTTAGAATAAATTTTTCATTCTAAATATTGTTTCTGTAATATATAGGTTTTGAAATCTGATGTCGAACAAATAATAAAAAAACTGTATAGACAAGGTACAATTTTGGTTAATTAATTGCTATTGTATAATATTTTTTTCCTCTGTCTATATTTGAAATTTGTTTTTGTTAAATTCTAATACTTTTAACTGCTTGTAAAGGTCAATACCTTTCAACTCCAACACCATGTTACCAAAATAAAAATATCATTACTTCAGAAGGTAATGTTTTACATCTCTAAATTCTATATTTTTCAAACTTTTAAATGGAAATAATATGTATAATATATAAATGTAGTAGGCCTGAACAATCTCTATCCAAAGAAAAGGAAGTTTAATTATATTGGATTCAATGAAAGAAAACCAATATTTTTGAATGAAGAAATGCCAAAGTTTAATTATGGGATTCAGATGACGAGAAATAAAATTTGAAGAATGAAGTGACACCAAATCAACAATTCAATTCAAATACTTCTGTTCCTGATTCATACCCTCTAGCATGTCCTTCACAATCAAAACAAAACAATGTTAGTTTTTTTGTTATATCTTTTCTTTTTTTAATTAAATTTTGTATTTCCCTATCTACTTGTTACCAATGAACTTAAATTTCTACCAATGTCAAGATCTGAATTGAATGTGTGTACACATTTAAATTTTGTGTAAAAATGTACATTTATTATAGTATTGTGTGCTTCATTGCTTGTTAATCACAATAAGTGGTTAAATTTTAACTTTGTTATATATATTATTCTTTATTGTGTAAACTAATAGCACCAGGAATATAATTACCATTTGTTTGCTCTGTTTTTTGGTAACCTCGATTTCATTCGTTTTGAAAATATGTTTCTTTTGTACTGTAACTTTTGTAATGTTTATTTCCTTTTTGAATAAAATATTGCATTATAAACTTTTAAATCAATTTAGATTATTGCAAGGAACCTTTCCCAAACTTTGGATCTTACTTCTGATAGCCAATTCAAATCACCAGATAATGAGGTAACTATCTGAATATTACAGAATTTAACAAGTAATTCATATTAACTGTGTCAATACTTTATTTTTTCTCACTCAGGATAACTTAGAAATGATAACTTTGGAGGATTCAGAACAACAATCAGAGTTCCTATCTCAACACAATAAGAAAATTTGCCATTGAAACAAAAAATCCATAACACATTACCAAAACAAAAGGTTTGTTTCATTTAAAATTCCTATTGAAATTACTATGTTTTTAATATGCATTTTTTTTTGAAATTAGACTACTTTTTGACCACATCACAGTGATTGACTCATGGTATTTGTATCTCGCATAACTACGAAAATTCATTGCCTTGATAGATAATTGCTTAATTTTTCATTTTTATTTAGTTTGTTCTAAATTATTATGCATTGCTGTCTTATTTGAAGAAAAATCTTATAGATACCTCAGAGCACACTTTATAATAGGAATAACGATCTAAAATGAAAACATGGAATCAATTACATGAACTTCATATTCAAATTACATTGTTTTTTATATGTAACACCTATATAATTTTAATATAAATTTTAAATTTGATCGTACTTGTACATTTCTTTAAATATTTCTTCAAAATAGCTGAGTTGCATATAGTTTGAATTTAATTGGTATTGCAGAGCTTGATGGAGAAAATATGAATAGATATAATTTGTCTAATTCTCATATCTAATTCTCATTCGTTCTCAATTGAAATTATGTTTTTTTCCTGATTATTACTGTTTATTTATTATATTGTAGGACTCACCCAATGTTCAATTTATTGGTCAAAGAAAATTTTCTGACAAATGTGTTGATCTTACTTATAAGACTAATATGATGTACAATAAGATCAATACATTTCAAATCAATCCTCATAAGTTCAACTAATCAACTGTCAGTCCATAAAGAATTCTTTTGTGTAACATTGATAACAATGTTGGAAACTGCAGTACAAGTCAAAAACCTCAACATGATCTTAGAACAATACTACAACCAGCTAGATACTCCACAGATCCATACAGTCTTGGCAGACCTTCTTTTTCAGTAACCCAACATGAAAGACAAGTGTATAATGATGTTTGTAATATCAATAAAAGTAAACTTTACAATGAGTAAGTATTTCAATTTTTAATGAAATGATTGTTTATTTCAATTCTGAAAAATATTAATTAACTAGCTATACTTTTCTCTGAATGCAGTCAAGTTGCTGTAGACAATGATGGTGTCCATTGCAAATTCTATTCTTTTGGAGCATCTTTCAAACCTAGTGGACAGTTATCTTATTTTGTCACTTCTATTTTCTGTCGATATATGTTTCATGTTATTCATCCTTCAAGATCAGAAAAACATTACTTCCTCTCTTCAATTGGGGTTAGTACATAATAACTCTCTTTGTTTTTTAATGTCCAATTAAATTATATCTAGTTTTTTATATTTTTGTTAGGATGAACTCCAATCAGTGAAGAAGTGTTTTGATGGTGCTTCTTATGCTTTTCATGTTTTCTCCTGTGAAATAGTATGTTCTGTTTATATCTTTTCATTATTTGAAAAAAGATAATTACAATATTATATTTAACACATTTTTGTTTTATGTTTCAGCTCATTTTTCCAATTGTAAGGAATCATCATTGGTTTGTATTTGTTGTGAATCTAAAATCTAGTAGGTTTGTCTTTCTTGATTCTTTGTATGATGAAGAAAGTCGTTGTCACCAAGCAGTTAGACCAAAACTGATATGATTATTTTGCATCATTTACATGAATTTACCATTGAAATTACAATGTTTTTTATATGTATTTCTTTAACACTTCCACTGTAATTTGAATCAAAAGTCATAAACAGAAGTTAGTGATAGATTTCTCTGCATATTTTTTCCAATTAGTTCCAATGCAAAAAAACTTGTACTTGAAATAAATTGCAGAGTGTTTGTATTTTTAGACTTGTCATGTATAGAGATAACATTGTATAATTCAGAAATGAACAGAACTAGACTATTTGATATTATATACTTGCAGAAATTGTGGAGTATGTCATGGTCAGAGTTAACATTGTCATGTTTAGCTTTGCTTCAATCTGAATGCAATTTCTTTTTTGAATTTTGTACAATATTAGAACAAGTATGAACTTGGATTTTTTTTATTTCTATAATTTGTACATATGAATTGATTGCAAATTTGTTCCAAGTAATCGCGCCTACTGATAAATTTATCTGAAAATTTGTTCAAAATAGGTAAGCTATAAACAAATTGAATTAAAAAATTGTATAGTTTTAGAATAAGAATCATGTCACATGGATGTACTTAGACTTGTGCATGCAGAATGCTTCAAAAATCTTTTTAACTTTAAAATTTTTGATTTTATATCCTATGTGCTGAATAATTTGTACTTGAAGTACCTTTTACATAGAAGATGTTAATTATACAAAATTTAAATATAAAATGCATTCAAACTACATTGTTATTTTTCATTCTTTATTTGTAGATTTCAAATTTCAGTTATTGTTGGAACACTTTTGAGAAGGATTATAAAATAAACTTCAACAACTTTACAACAATCTATCCACCAGTGCCGAAACAAACAAATCTGTAAGTTTTCAATTTCATGCTCTATATTTTTTACATCATATTTGTTGTTCAGATTTGTAATCATGCCATATTAACCATTTGCATTGTATTTTTTGTAGTGTTGATTGTGGTGTATTTACTCTAAAGTACATAGAGTTATGGGGTCCAAGGGTACTACTTCCAAACTTATTTTCTTAGAAAGACATACCAAACATAAGAATTCCACTATTGAACAAAATGTTGTTCGACCAAAACAATTCAGTTCTGAACAGCCAAATAATTAAACTTGTCAATGACCATTTCTAGAGGTAACATCCCTTTGTGAATATATAATTAATTTTGTTTTGGTAAGCATTATGTCAGATTAAAATTTGATTTTTTACGATGTTTTTTTTTGTAGGGTTGCTTTTGATTCTTAAGATTTCATTCAACAGGAGATTTGAAGTCTTCAAATTGTTGTTGCTCGTCTTTTCTCATACTAGTATATGTAGCCATATAAGCATTTGTAATTAGAAATCTTTTGTTGGACATATCGAAATATTCTAAGTACATATTGTTTCATCACAGAGTGTTGATGAAATTTTATCTCAGAAATATAGATCATGAACATTTAAAATACTGAAGTTTTATCTTTGTCCTTTCTGAATTCTGCAATTTTACAATAAGTACCTATTTGATCTAAATACATTTTGAAGATTTGAGCATTTCTTCCATTCATTACTGAGTTGCTTTACTCTTTTCCTCTTCTTGCTTGAATCTTGTAATTTAATTTCCTCAGGTTGGCCTTCAAATATTTTATCCTTCTTTCCAGATTTTATTTTCTTTGGAGGAGCCTTTTTCTTCTGTCCTTCCGCATTCTGCAAATATTCTTAAATATGATTGAAATTTGTGTTACCTACTTTTGTTTTATTGTAAGTTAAGCATCAAATAATTTATTTTCACTTACCCGTTGAAGGGCAGCGGGAAATGATCCTTCTTTGTGGCCTTGTTGAACTTTCTGTAGTCGATACACATCCTCCATCCCGTGACAGTACGTTGTGGGATCAACTTGTTCTTTGAGTTTTCAACGACTGTCATTCCTCCTTTCTGAGGCACTACCTGGACTGGGCTGACCCACTCACTATATGACACAGGATAGATTATCCCGGCGTGTAGGAGTTTCAAGACCTCTTTTTTCACGAATTCTCTTATCACATTGTTTAGCCTCCGTTGTGGCTCTTGAGAGGGCGTGTAAGAAGGATCCAAAGGAATACGATGTGTGCAGAGAGCTAGACTAATCCATTTGAGATCTTGAAAAGAGTAGCCTAAAACAGATCGATGCTTTTCTAGCACTGCTGTGAGTCGGGAGGCCTCATCAGCAGTTAGTTGGTCACTTATGATGACGGGTGACTCCGTATCACCATGTAGAAAAACATAGCGTAAGCCCGAAGGAAGAGGTTTGAGCTCAATCGGAGGTTGTGAAGGTGAATCGGTTTTGGGTAACTCGATCACTTCTCCCAGATCGTCCTCTTCCTCGACAAATGCAATGGCATCATCTTTGAGAAGAGATTCAGAAGATTAAAAGGGAGGAACAACCAACACTTCCTCAATTGGCTCTAAATTGGTAACAGGTTCCGTCAAAGAATTTCTTGACCGAGAGATCGGGATGGAAAATACCATTTTCCCAAGTTTGATGTTGAGAACTCCGGTTCTAGGCACATCAAAGAAGAGCTTTTCGATGGAATGGCCCATCAGGAAGACAAAGTCATAAACTTCGAACATGTGAAAATCAAGAACAATCTCGATATAATTGTGCCGAATGGGCACTCTGCGAGTTCTAGCCAAGGAAGGAGCAATGCTCCATGATCAAGATCAAGTATGGGCTAAATAAACAGAATATCCGAGAGGTCGAAGTAACACTCCCGAAGAAGGACAACCTCATAGTATTCATGGAGAAGGTGTTGAAGAAGGAATTCAAGTTATGCTTACCTTACATTGCTTTATATTACAATTCCTTGCTTCAATATATTATGCAAGGTAGACTAGAGAGACTACTACAAAGAAAGGTGGAGTGGAGGATGAGAGCGTATATATATATGTGTGTGTGTGTGTATACTAACTAGCATAATGCCCATATGTTGCAATGGATAAAGATAATTTTGTCTAATAAGATTACAAAAGGTTACAACAAATACAGAGTGCAAGACATATTTCATTCAGATGGGTTTTATAACACTATTATCATTTGATCTGAATAGCTCTGCATTCTTATTAAACACTTTGATTCAATAGTTAACATAGCTTTGTTGGTACTTCTATTAAGTTAGATTTATGACACATCTTCACATCCTACTTGGTTCGTGAAGATAAATTTTAGGCATGTGGGTCAGTTCGAGGAGGAAAAACAACCAACAATTCTCCTATATTTATGTACTCATACCAATTACCAAAAGCCTTCATAATATGTTGGATTATTTATTTCAAAACCTAATATCAACATTAACTCGCACTACTAGAAAACCATTTTTTCATGTGGTCAAAACCTATTTTTTCATGTGTTGGACCATCTGTTTGCTCGAAAAGATCTACAAAAATAGCAATTTTTTCATGCGGGTGGCGCATCGATTTTCGTATGCGGGTGCTTATGTCATCCGCACGTAAAAATAAGAATAAAAAAAATAAAAATATCAAAAAATAAAAAATCAAAACCCTAGCTCCCTGATGGCGCCGGTGGTGCGGATCCGACCGTCGCGGGACCGACAACGGTGTATCCGGCCGTCCCAGCGGCGGTGAATCGGGCCTTCTTGTCGTCATTGGCAGTGGCGGCACTGGGCTGGGATGTGGATGGTGTGGTGCCGCCTGAGGTCGCCGAGCCGCCCGCCGCCCGCTTCCAGCCGCCTCCTCGTCGGCGGCAATGCCGCCTGAGATCGCCGTCACCCGCTCCTGGCTGCCTTGTTGGCAGCTACCCGGGGTCGCCACCGCCCGAAGGATAGGAGAGGAGAGGAAGAGAGAGAGGAGAGGAGAGAAAGAGAGGAGAGGAGGAGGTGAAAATAATATCAAGAAAAGAGAGGAAGAGAGAGAGGAGAGAAGGTGAAAAATTCTGAAGTGTTGAGAGGAAAAAGAGAGAGGAGGGAAGAAAAAAGCTATGGATGAGGGAGGGGGGTTTCGCAAACGGACCACTTAAAAGGTATGTATGCCAAAATCTATTTTGGCATGTGACCCCTTAAGAGGACCACAGACAACCCACCTACGAAAATAGATTTTTACATGCAGACCTATTAAGAAGCCGTGTGCGAAAATAGAGATCGATTTTTGCAGGCGTGAGTAGTTACGATCTATCTGCAACTTATAAGAGTCGTCATACGAAAAGATTTTTCTCTGTAGTAGTGTCATAAAACATACAAACCCCAGAAAGCAGACCTGCAATATAATATTGTACGTACTGTGCTCCCCAAACAGTGGAAGAAGTCGAGAATATGATGGCCTGTGCTCTTCACACTCATGAGCCTGCTTTTAACTGCCTACTAAAATACCAAAAAAGCAGGAAGTTTCACCGACACCCTTTTGCATATCCCAGTTCCATTTATCATTATTATATCATTCTGGAGAAAGTTTCACCGACTTCACGGAGTGGCACCACGGCGGCCTGCTAGCTTCCCCTCCTGCAACCCCATGGTGAACCTGGAGCTGAAACTTGGTGTCCATCAGCTCGATGTCGAAGCGCTCCTCATCGAAGCCGTACCTGTCCGGCACATGGAAGGCGTCGCTGTCGATGTCCCTGCCACCATAGTGGCATGGCGTGCAGTCGCAGTAGTCAGCGATGCGTGCGCGAGGAAGGAGAAAGTGACATCGGGGATGGGCATAGATGATGCATGACTTCTGGTGTGTCGGTGTGTTATCGGGAGCGCAGCCATGGCCGTTATGGCAAGCTTGACCGCTTCTGGCCGCTATCGTCGTCTGGCGCCATCACCTCCGTGATGTTGTTCCTGGACGTGATGGAGAGCGCCAACCTGCTGCTGTCGTATCCACCGAGACGCTCACTATCGCTCCACCGACACCGCGCGCCTTACCAGCCGTCACTAGTGGAGAAGGGGTTTTTAACCCCGGTTCGTAACCCTCTGTAGTCCCGGTTATGCAACCGGAACTACGAATCCGGAACTGCCCATCTTTAGTCCCGGGCGAAATAATCGGGACTAAAGATCTATCTTTAGTCCCGGTTGGTAACACCAACCGAGACTAAAGATGGCCATGCCACGTTGCTGGCTCAGCCATCTTTAGTCCCGGTTGGTGTTACCAACCGGGACTAAAGATATTTTCTTTGAAAAAACAAACATTTGCTGGTTCTGCCAGCTGCTTGTTTATATATTATGCATATATATGTATTTATAATATATATGTATATATATTATGTGTATATATGTAATATATGTATTTATATATATATATGCAATATGCATATATAAATACGTACAAATACATGTTTTACACATATATATATATATTTCCTACATATAAGCACTCAAGTAAACATATACTTATATTACCGAAATATACTCACACACATAAGTACATGAATACACATCTGAATATATACATATATTATAATCTTTTGTTAATTATAATGTTCTATTATATATTACGAAGAAACCTAAGACATATTATCAATGGGGACGGTGATCAATAGATGTTCCATCGTAGTAGAATTCTCCCCCGGGATCAATTATTTGTTCATTGATAAATCCCATCAATTGTTCTTGAACGGCCTTGATAAATTCTTCGTTGGATAGTTTCTCCCTCCTGTAAATAATCTGTCATTTGAAAAAAAATTGAGATAGAAATATATGAAGTCAATAAAAAATCGGGACATAATGTATGAATAATTTTTACGTACTTCCAGATCCTTGTCACTGTTGACTTGCTGTACAAGTGCGTGAGTATATTCGCAGACGTAGTAGCCGCACAAGTTATTTCCCTGCTCCTGTTTTGCACACTTAAGAGAAACGACGAGAGATTTAATGTACTAATTTTTTCTAGAAGCAATGAATGATTAAATATGTTTTGGAGCATGTACTCACCGAAAAATTAAATCTCCTATCAAGTTTTTCTTTTCAAACCCTGCGGACCAATGTACAGAACTTTGCCCATGCCCTACGTACAGTTGGAAGCTATGATTAAATACCGGAGATCTGCATAGTACCAATAGCAATGTTCATAATTAATGACAGTTGAATAGATGACATTACCTGTCTATCACTTCAAAAACCTTGGTGAAAGTAGACTCTGGTTTATCCATTGAGTCATAGACATGGACTTTGCAAAGTTCAAGGTCGAAGAAAAAAATGACCTAGTGAAATCTGCAAATTACGTCAGACGATATATATGTGACGGTATGAGTACGGGGAGAAAGTTGGTACAAATCTGAAAGACAGTTAAAACTCATTCTGTGTTGTAGGGCAATAGTATGTAGGTCTTGTAATGCTGCTGCACCAGGAAATGAACAATATTGTCTTCTGTATCTTTCTCAAAGTCCCGTATCATTACGTCATTGACTTTGCGGGGGTCCATGAATCCAATATTGTAAATCCCCTGCCTACAGCATGATTGAATCTCCATTCTACAAAAGATAAAGGAATTTGCATCAGTCTTATCGTCACATTCTAACCAGGGAATGGTACATAGAAGGAGCTAAGGAACAAAATAAAGTTTGCTAAAACGATACTTACAAAACCCAGCAGCTGAGAATGGAGACGTCGAGAGCGTCTAGTTGGTATACATCGAACACATTCTCGAAGTTGATCCACAGAACATCATCTCCTTGATAGTAGTCTGTGTTTCTTATCCTCGCTCCAACCATTATTCTACCTCTGGATGAACGTTCCATATACCATTGATGGAATCGATGCATTTGTGTTGAGAGAGTGTTCACCTCACCAGGCTTGACAAGCGGTTCACCGAGTTTAAATTTGTATTTCAAGTCAGCTTCTGTCGCCATGGTTATCGATGTGTCTCCCACTAGTTGCGCCTGCTCAAACCCGTCTCTTTCATCCATTGCCTCAGCTCCTCTTCACCGGGTGGTAGCAATGGCTCAACCGATTATTTCCGCTGCTTCCCGAGCTGAGGCACTTCTTTGGCCATTCCTCTTTGTTTCTTGTACGACTTCGTCACCGACCGGTCATAATCGAAAAGTATAGCCCTCTTGACCGGTTCGGTCATCTTCTGCAAGAACTTAGCAGCCGGATCTATTGGAATCTTCTTTGCTGGTTTCAGTGCCTCGAAGAATGCCTTCACTTCTGCTCATACGACCGCCTCATTCTCCTCGAGAGTGCGGTCGTACGCCCTTTTCTTGAGAGCGGGAAGTTTTGGCTCGTCAAGTATTTGCTTCTTTCTTTGCGGTGTGACTTTGATGGCGCGGGACGAAGTGGGCACGACTTTTTAAGTCGTGAAGGCGGAGCAGATGATGACGGTGCAGGCGGAGGAGCTGGTGCAGGCGAAGAAGAGGTTGCCGGCGGAGGAGACTGCGGTGGAGGAGCCGGTGCAAATGGAGGAGAAGGTGCAGGCGGAGGAGCCGGTGCAGGCGGAGGAGAGGGTGCAGGCGGAGGAGATGGAGGAGAAGACGCCGCTGCTCGCCCGGGAAACACGATGTGCCGCTTGCACCATAGTATAATAGAGTGGGCCGTGTCTCTTGGTTTCGTTTCCCCGTCTCCTCCGGGGATGTCCAGCTCGAGATCGTCGAACCCTCGTTGCACCAATTCAACCTCGACCTTTGAGTACGCAGGTGGAATCGGTCTGCAATGATATGTCCCCGAAGGGTCGACTGGTATGGCCATGCCCGACGCCACCTTCACGAGAATCAATATTACTTAGTAATTAACAGATGCATGCACCACCGGTTATGCAATTTAGAAGACATATATCATTATATTGAAAGCATACCTTGAGTGATATGTTCTTAAAGGGACTGTGCAGCTCACAAGGTGTCCGCTGCGTGATTTCATCTACGGGGTACGATGGGTCGTCGTGAGCTTCCATGCCCTGTTCTCCTGCCAGCCCTGTAGATGCACAGCTGCTGCGATTGCCCGAGGGGCTCATCATGATTGGAGGGGCATACGGCTGCACCGTCTGCTCGCTCTGTCGTTCCGCCAGGCGTTGGTCCACCCGTCGTTCGACCTCCTGTTGCATTCGTATTTCCTGCAGGTGGACCCTCTCCTCGAGATGTCTTAATTTGTCCTCCGTATCCCTCTTGCTCCTCATCCGACTTTTGTAAGTGTGGCTGTCCTCTTGAAATCCGTATTTCCATGCAACCACGCCTTTTCCCCGTGTTCGTCCTGGATGCTCGGGATTCTGTAGTGCGAGCGTAAGCTCGTCCTTCTCTCTGTCGGGATGGAATGTTCCCTGAGAAGACGCCTCCACTACTTCCGTGAGTCGGCTAGTTGCTTCGCGGATCGCATCGCCGAATACAAGGGAGCCATCAGTGGGATCGAGCGTTCCACCATGAGCATAGTACCAATTTCTTGAACGTTCTGGCCAGTTCGTTGTGGCCAGCTCAATACCCTTTCCAATGAACCCGGCTTCCAGTTCATCCCACTTGGGGATTGCCTTCTTATAGCCCCCTGACCCTAGCCGGTGGTGGTACTGCTTCTTAGCGGCATTGGCTTTATTCTTTGCTATTTGTGTTTGCCCGTGCTCGGAAGTCTTGTATGCGACAAACGCATCCCAATGATCCCTCAGCTTCGTTAACTTGTTGAAATCAGGTGTCAGCCACTTCATGACGTATTTCTTGTACAGAGCTGACTTGTACTTCTGGAACTGTTTAGCCATTTTCTTCATCGTCCATTCTCTCAGTCTTGGCTGATCTGCCTCAGGGACCGTGAAGGTCTCGAGCATGGTGGTCCACAGCATTGCTTTCTCCGTATCTGGAAGATAACTTTCATCATCCTCTGTTGTTCTTGTTTGACGCCAGTGCACTAAGCTGATGGGCACGTGGTCCCTCATGACCCAACCACTATGTCCCACAAACTTACATACTATACCGGCCGGGGCAACTGGTTCGCCGTCTGGGGCCACTTCAGTAATAATATGCCTGCCCTCTAGCTTCCTTGCGGCACCCCGTTGTCCGCGTGCCCTCTTCTCTCCAATGGCCAGTTCCCTTTCACTTTCCTGTTGGTTTGTGCCCTCGTTTCCCTCCTCGTTCAGGTATTGGTTGGGGTCCTCGGGCTCCTCATCGGCCCAGTATTGGCTGCTGCCCTCTGCGATCTTGTCCATGAGGATTTGTTCTTCATCGCGATCTGCCATCTGTTTGTAACATTACGAGGTACACATCAACTAACAGTATATTGGTTTACATGTAATGACATTGTTGAGAAATACGTACAATGACCAGTTAATTCATTGTTGAGAAATATGTCATATATATATACAGACACATCAAGGAATTCATGAAACTTGCCTTAGTTTTGCTTGGAGTTATTGGGGCCACTTAAGCTTGAGCGACGACGGCGGTCAGCACCTATTAGAAAAAAAATTAGACAAAAAAGTAAATCACTATTAGAAAATGTACAAAGATGTGCAATATTATATTCAAATTCGCAAACATAACTATTTTTATACCAAATTCGCAAAAATAACTATTTTTATACCAATTCGCAAACATAACTATTTTTATACCAATTCCCGCAGCAACGCGTACATAGTTATATGACGACTAACAGTATAGTGGACCGTCGCAAACTCACTTAGAAAAATAGTTGAATTAAGTGTTTTTTTTCCTACTGTAAAATAGAGAAAATTGGTGAAAATGGAACTAACAGACATACATATGAATGAATAAAGACAGAGAAAATATACACATATGAATGAGAGGTAAGCGTTCGTACATACATATAGGAAAGACAGAGAAAATTTTAATTTTAATCATTATTAAATATATACTTTTAGAGGTAATCGTTCCATACATACATATGAATGAATAAAGACAGAGATAGTGATTCGACATATTGGGTGAACACAAGACCTCGCTCTTTCATGGCTACAAACGGATAATTTTCATAACAAATTTTGTCTTGACTCCCCATGCATAGGAGTCAAGACAAAATTTGTTTTGGAAATTATCCATTTGTGTTTAGTCATGAAAGACTGAGGGCTTGTGTTCAGCCAATATCTTAAACCAGTACCTCGTTCGTTCGTTCGGTCGCTCGTTCGTTCTTTCGGGCGCTCGTTCGTTCGTGCATAGGTTCGTTCGCTCGTTCGTTTGTTCGTTCGTTCGGTCGTTGGCTCGTTCGCTCATTCCTTCGCTCGTTCGCTCGTTCAGTCGTTCGTTCGCTTGTTCGCTCGTTTGCTCGTTCGTGCATAGGTTCGTTCGCTCGTTCGTTCGTTCGTTCGTTCGCTCGGTCGTTCGCTCGGTCATTCGCTCGTTCGGTCGGTCGGTCGTTCTATCGTTCCCGTTCATTCACGTCCGTTCATGTTCGTTCTATCGTTAGGTCGTTCGTGGCGCGGCCGTGGTGGTGGCGGCGGTGGCCCACGTGGCGCGGCCGTGGTGGTGGCGGCGACCGTGGTGTGGCGGCGGCGGCCATGGTGGCGCGGGCCGGCAACGGCCGTGGTGGCGCGGGCCGGTGGCGCGGGTACATGGCATTCATGGTGACGGCGGTCGTGGTGGCGTGGGCCGGCAATGGCGGCGGTGGCGCGGGTACGTGGCATTCATGGCGACGGCGGTGCGGACGGCGACGGCGGTGCGGTACGTGGCATTCATCAAAACGGACGGAAGAAAAGATGGAGATCGGCGCAAACCTCGGCGGGGAGGCGCGGTGCGGACGGCGACGACGTACGGCAGCGGAGACGACGAAGACGATGGCGGCGGCAAAGGCGGACGACGTGCGCGCTGAGAGTTGAGAGAGAATGAGAAACGGCTAAGTGTGGATCCGGAGAAGACGATGCACACAGCTATTTATAGTCAGGATCTTTAGTCCCGGTTGGTGGCAGCAACCGGGACTAAAGATATCTTTAGTCCCGGGTGGTGGTATCAACCGGGACTAAAGATATTTTCTTTAGTCCCAGTTGTGGAGCAACCGGGACTAAAGATATCTTTAGTCTCGGGTGGTGGTATCAACGGGACTAAAGATATTTTCCCGCTGCGGCCAAAATATCTTTTTGTCCCGGCTATGGTTAACAACCGGGACTAAAGATTAACAGTGCACATAGAAATAACATATGACCTATTTTAATAGTTTCAATTTGATATTACATTCCAATAATGATATATAATTAAAATTTGACCAATTTAAATACTATTTAAATACTATTAAAATATCTAATACCATATTACCTATTTAAATAGTTTTGAATTATTATTAAATATAAATAATCACATATAAATAACATATGACCTATTTTAATAGATTTGATATGACATTCCAATAATGATAAATAATTAAAATTTGACCAATTTAAATACTACTTGAATAGTATTAAAATATTATTAAATATAAATAATCACATATAAATAACATATGACGTTTCAAATTGATATTACATTCCAATAATTGATATTACTATCTAATACTATATTACCTATTTAAATAGTTCAAAATTGATATTACATATATAATTGTAGTACTAAAAATCACAAACATTACATGGCCTTCAATACATTATAAATAATTTGCGTCGTCCATACAACAACCTATGTTACAGTTTTCCTTACATAATTGTAGTAATAAAAAATACAAACATTGCATGGCCTTCAATACATTATAAATAATTTGCATTGTCCATACAACAACCTATGTCACAGTTTTTCTCACGTACTTTCTCCTCACTAATGTTCCTTCGCTATGATCGTTGCGTGAGTAAAGGGTGTCCTCCTTTGAAAGGAGGATGCTCAGGTCAACCGTCACCGCGAACCGAGGTTGCCCATCGAACTGATCGTAATCTTCGTCAGTCTTATCCTCGACTCCGACAATTTTTTTTTGCCTGGGAGAACCACGTGGCGCTTTGGCTCGTCGGGTCCTTTACCCTTCTTTGGTTTGCTAGACATGTCCTTCACGTAGAAAACCTGTGTGACGTCATTGGCTAGGACGAAAGGTTCATCTGAGTATCCAACCTTGCTTAGGTCAATCGTTGTCATCCCACTGTCATCAATCGTTACGCCTCCACCGGTGAGCCTAACTCATTGGCATCGAAACAGAGGTACCTTCAGGGGTCCGTAGTCTAGTTCCCATATGTCCTCGATGACACTGTAATACGTGCTAGTTGCACCATCGTATCTCATGGCGTCGATACGAATAGCAGAGTTCTGGTTTGTGCTCTTTCTGTCTTGGGCTCATGTGTAAAATGTATACCCATTGATTTCATATCCTTGGAATGTCGATATCGAGCAAGAAGGCCCCCTCGCCAAGAAGGCTAGTTGTCGGTCAATGGTTTCTGCACCCATTAGACGTTGTCATAGCCAAACGGGGAAAGTATCGATGTGATGGCGTGTAATCCATGCATCAAACTTGCCGATGTTTTTCGACCGAACAATCGCCAGGTGCTCCTCGATGTAAGGAGCCACCAACGAAGATTGTTGCAAAACCGTGAAATGTGCTTTACGGAATAAATCGTTGTCCACGGTCATTATTGCTTTCCTTCCAAGAGTCCCCTTTCCCCATAGTCTCCCCTCATGGCTTGATTCGGGTACCTCGATTGGACGAAGGTCTTTAATAAATTCTACGCAAAACTCAATGACCTCCTCTGTTCCATAACCCTTGGCGATGCTTGCTTCCGGACGAGAACGGTTACGAACGTATTTCTTTAGAACGCCCATGTACCTCTCGAAAGGAAACATATTGTGTAGGTACACAGGACCGAGAATACTGATCTCTTTCACAAGGTGACATAGAAGATGCGTCATTATATTGAAGAATGATGGTGGAAAGATCATCTCAAAGCCGACGAGACATTGGACCACGTCCTCTTGAAGGGTTGTTAAACTGTCTGGATCTATGATCTTTTGCGAAATTGCGTTCATGAAAGCACATAGCTTTGTTATTGTTCCCCGGACATTATCAGGAAGGACACCACGAATTATAACAGGAAGCAGTTGTGTCATTAACACGTGACAGTCATGAGACTTTAGGTTTGTGAACTTCTTCTCCTTGATGCTTATTATTCTCTTTATGTTCGAGGAGTATCCAGACGGTACCTTGATGCTCTCCAGGCATTCAAAAATACTTTCCTTCTCTTCCTTGCTCAGGGTGTAGCTTGCAGGACAGTAATGGCTTCCTTTATCCTTCGGTTCCGGGTGAAGGTCCTCGCGTTGTTGCATATGCTTGAGATCATTATGTGCTTCAAGTGTATCTTTCGACTTCCCATATACACCTAGGAAGCCTAACAGGTTGACGCAAAGGTTCTTAGTGAGGTGCATCACGTCGATCACGTGTCGGACGTCTAAGACTTCCCAATAGGGTAACTCCCAAAAAATAGACTTCTTCTTCCACATCGCCGCGTGACCATCTTCGCTCTCTATAGGTTGGCTGCCAGGTCCCTTTCCAAATACTACTTTCAGATCTTTCACCATAGCAAACACGGTTTTTCCGTTGCGATGTTTAGGCTTAGTACGGTGGTCTGCCTTCTGTTCGAAATGCTTGCCTTTTTTCCGTACAGGATGGGTTGCAACAAGGAATCGACGATGGCCCATGTAAACAACCTTCCTGCAGTGTTTCAGATACGTACTTTCAGTTTCATCCATGCAATGGGTGCAAGGCTTGTACCCCTTGTTTGACTGTCCGGATAGGTTGCTAAGTACAGGCCAATCGTTAATGGTCACGAACAACAACGCTCGTAGGTTAAATTGCTCCTGTTTGTCCTCGTCCCACACGGAGACACCTTCTTTATTCCACAGCAGAAGCAGATCCTCAACCAATGGTCTTAGGTACACATCAATGTCGTTACCAGGTTGCATCATGATGTATTTTCGCTTCATGCATAGCCAAGGGGGAAGGTTGTAGATACACATGGTAACAGGCCAAGTGCTATGGCCGCTGCTCATCTCTCCAAATGGATTTATGCCATCTGTACTTAAACCGAACCTTACATTTCGGGCATCCTCTCCAAAGTCTGGAAATGTTCTGTCGATGTTTCGCCACTGCGACCCATCGGCGGTGTGTCTCAGCATCCCATCTTGTTGACGTTCTTCTGCGTGCCAGCGCATCATGCTAGCATGCTCTTTGTTCCCGAACAAACGCTTGAGCCGTGGTATTATAGGGAAATACCACATCACCTTAGCAGGAACTCTCTTTTTCGAAGGCTGTCCGTCAACATCACCTGGATCATCTCGTCTAATCTTGTATCGTAGTGCTTTACAAACAGGGCATGCTTCTAGGTTCTTGTACTCCTCACCGTGATAGAGGATACAATCGTTCGGACATGCATGTATCTCGTTCGGGTAACTCGTTTCGGGTAACTCGTTCTTAGCTTCGTACGTTGTTTCGGGTAACTCGTTTCCCTCCGAAAGAATGTTCTTGACGAGTTTCAATAACTCGCCAAATGCCTTGTCACTCACACCATTTTTTGCATTCCATTGTAAGAATTCTAGCATCGTACCCAATTTTTTGTGCCCCTATTCGCAACCTGGGTACAACAAAGTTTTGTGGTCCGCTAACATACGGTCCAATTTTTGGACCTCCTTCTCACTTTCGCAGCCGTCCTTTACGTCCCGCAACATTTGACCAAGATCATCTACAGCGTCGTTATCTTGAATAGCTCCGTCCACCTCGTCTTTCAGATTTTCTTCAAATCCACCGTATTGATGAGCCCAGTCCAAAATATTCTCGTCTTCTACTTCATCTTCTTCCATTGTAACCCCTAGCTCTCCGTGCGAGGTCCAACAATTATATCCAGGCATGAATCCAGACTCAAACAAGTGCGTATGAATAGTTCTTGATGATGAATACTCCTTGCGGTTACTGCACTTTTTGCATGGACAACATATGAAACCCTTGTACTTGTTAGCATTCGCCACCTTCAAAAAATAATGCACGCCTTCAATAAACTCTTTCGACCGTCGGTACGCGGTGTACATCCATTGTCGATCCATCTAGACATCAAATAGACCAATGTTACTAACGAAATCCACATTCTCGAAACTAATTAAATAATCATACAAAAATTTAAAACATCATTATTCAAAGTGAAACTAATTTCTAGAAAAGAGAATGGAGAAAATATTCTAATTTTGCCTAACATATTTTGCCTAACATCATTATCCAAATTTTCTAATTTCAAAATCAACCTAATTTTGCCTAACATATTTTCTCTCTCACCATTTTGCATAAACCTTTATGAAGAAAATATTTTATAGAAACAAAGCTATAAATGCAATATGCTAAGCATACATTATTAGAGAATGGATTTGCTAACCTTTTCGATCTCTCCGATTTGTATATTATCACCAAAACAAATTTATCAAAAATTTTGGCAGCACTTCTCTTCTTCCTTCTCCTCTTGGCAGCAATGGCTCAGGCTGGAGGAGGAAGAAGAAGTATAAAAAGGTAGATCACTATAGTCCCGGTTAATAACACTAACCGGGACTATAGATCTAAATTATCTTTAGTCCTGGTTGGTGTTACCAGCTGGGACTAAAGTGAGAATCTTTAGTCACGGTTGGTTACATCAACCGGGACTAAAGATCCCCGCCCCCCTAACACCGGCCTGACACGGCCGGTGGGTGTGTGAACCAGGACTAAAGATGATCTTTAGTCCCGGTTGGTGTTACCAACCGGGACTAAAGATCATCGCGACCCGTTGCCCTTTTTAACCGGGACTAAAGTTGATTTTTAGCCTCGGTTCATATTCCAATCGAGACTATTTCAGTTTTTCTGATTCCGACCAAATATCAGTTCTCCAGTAGTGTGTAGCGCTCTGTTTGCCAGAGACCGTATTGCCATGCAAAGATGATCTGGTTTGACTTATCTCCCAAGCAAGCCCAATAGGAATATTTTGATCACTTGATCCGAATGCGAGACACGCAGATGATCGATGACACGTGGGACGGACGGATGGACTCGCTTTGCTCACAATCGATACGGATCACTCATTCACAATCTGGTCGTGGGCCTGAAGCAGGGACGAGGGCACGCACGGTGTGATGTACGTGTGGGGTGACAGACCAAACCGCGTGGTGACGATCAGAAAATTATAAATTTTTTAAGTAGATTAGATTAGATTAGATTAGATTAGATATAATGTACTAGATTGAGTGGGAGCACTAGCTGGAGATCCGACGTCGGGCTTCTTGGGCTCTTCGCGACTTTCTTGGCTTGGGCACGATGATGGTGAGCCCTCTGTTCTCTAGAAAGCATCTACTGATCGGGCGCCTGATCTGAGAAAAAAAATCGGGCAATCCCTAGTGCACTTTTGCGTCATCCCTCTTCCTAACACCCTATCACCCTGATCACCCTGAATAGTTGCTAAGTACACGAGGCATCACTGTATGCATGCATGGGTATAGGCTAGCTACATCCCTATACTCATCTTAGTTTCTTTTTGCTTTCAAATAATTTTTTCCTTTAAATTAATTATCCAATCCATAATCTGATTACACCATTATATTTCCTATAATTAAATCTTTACAACAAGATCTTACACGATTATATTTTGATGAGAAAAATCACGTGTTGTTTCATTGCATATAGAAAATTGTTTCAATTCAATATACAAAATGTTTCAGAGAGATGCAACATTCAAAATATATTAAGTGCAACACTGACAACCACAACATGAAACATTAAGTCCCAACAAGTGAAACTTTGAAAAAATCATATAAACCATACAATATATTTGCAAAAAAATTGATCTTTTTAAAATATTTTTATCATATATGAACATTAAGTTGTGTGTGTTGAAACATCATAAATATATATCATGAACATTACAAACAAGAACATTACGTGCAACATTTACAAATTAACGGATTAAACATCGTAAAATACTAGTTGAAACATCCGAATAAAACTCTGTGCAACACTTAAAAAATCCATTAAAAAAAGTTAAATATTTTTTTATCGAAACATAATCATGTGTAGTCTTGTTATAAAGATTTAGTTGTAACGAATATAGTGATGCAACCGAATCGTTGATTGGAGAAGTAATTTATAAGAAAAAATCATTTAAAGATTAAATTTATATGTGTGCATAGTATGAATGATGTGCTACATCTACATGCATGCAAGCATTGGACACTGGACAGGCTGCATGGTAGGCATTGGACACTGGACAGGCTGCATGGTAGTCATCAGACAAGAGAAAAAGCGCCCGATATTTAATACCTTGTTCGGACGACCGACGTAAAAGATTCTCGCGTTCTCTGCTCCGGCTTGGTATTACCCGAGCCACAACCTGGAGCTGCAGAAGGAACATGCCGCTGCTGCCCTCTAAGCGGTCTCACCGTATTGACGTCCTCCGTCTCCACCTTTACCTCCTACTTATTCAGCCGCGACCCGTCCGCCTAGAAACGTGTGACTGATCAGGAGAGACCGAAGAACATGAAGGAGAAGGATCGGGACAGACAATTTCCCTTTTTGTTTTGCCTGAGAGCTCATCGCCCTGGACATGGTAATACGTTAAAATATCTTACTTGGCAATTTACAAAAAGAACCCCGATATAAATAAGAAAAATACGAAATTAATGATCCTAGCTAATAGGCAAAAGGACTCAAACAAGACTAAAATAATACCACACGTAGGTTTTTTAACCAAAAGTCGTTAAAGGGTTTGAGGGAAGCAGCTCAATCCTCTTCCATAATGGAAGGTGTCATTAAGAAATTTGATGGATAAGAAATATATTATTTTAACAATAATTATTATCTCCTTTTGTTTGGCTCCACAAAGTTGGTTCATCGTGGTTGTCAGGTTGTGAGAACTTGGGCAAAAGCCTTGCCTAACTGTTTGGCTGGTGCCGGCGACGCTGGAGATTTTAGGCATCGGTTTTTCTTCTTGGAGGCATCACTGTTTTGTGTCTCACTTTCCTTGAGGTGAAAACCTAGGTCCGGTGTTACTGGACAGGCAATGACAACGTCTTTGATGTTGTGACCGTTTTGAGGCATCGTCAACCAGGATTGATGGCTTTCTGGTGGGTTCTCTCAAGGGCTTGTCTAGGTGCCTAGAGTTTGGTTTTGTGCTGGTTTTCCTTCAATTAACCCATGCGGTTGCATGGTTTTTTAGCTCGGTTTTGCTATTAAACTGGGTCAACTTCTTTTTCTTCTTAATATAAAACAGGAACTCCCTATCAGATCACGGAAACTAAACTGAAAACCCTAATCATACAATGTATACCACAATTTTAGTTTATCCGTTATGATGCACGGGCAATAAATTAATGCGGCTAATTGCTAATCATCCAAACTAATGCCACTTGCTAATAAGCCCAACTCCACCTGCTCCTTTGATTTCCTTTTCTCTTGCTGCAACAAACAAACTGCATCAGTCTACCTCGCCTCTCTCAAGCTGTCACACCCTTTGCTACCTCTTCAAACGTCCCTAGAGACTAATAGGGCTTGAATTGTAATTTTCTCACCGTACAAAAAAACAAAAAAGATTGAGGTATCCATCGTTTTTTTAAAACTTAAGATTATTATTATAGATTAGGAAATTCATGATACATCATATCGAAGACGAAAGATCTTACAGCACAGCAACACCATCCTTTGTAAAGGTAAGGATAACTGGACTAAGAAAATAACCATGCAAAAGCATCTGAACAACAGTAATGGATGAGGTTGACAGGGGGCTGCGGTGATGCTGCTGTAGGATCGAAACAGAGTAATCCAACCTACTAGAGGGGGGTGAATGGTAGGAAAGACCAAAAACCAAAACTTTAAACAAATTACAACTTACCTCTAGAACCAACAAAACCAATCTAGAAAAACAAAATCAATCTCAAGAACGAAATTAAAACGCTGCTGTCGAGATACTGCCGGTCACACCGTCGTGTAGCCGCCGTGTAGTCGCCGGTCAAACCGCCCCTCCTGGCCGGTCAGACCACCGCCTTGCCTCCGGTTGGACCGCCGCCGCACTCCCGCCGGTCAGACCGCACAAACACCTTCGGTCAGACCGTCGGGACCTAGAAAACACGGATAGATGACAAACTCGAAGAAATAGATTGTAATTCTCAACTTTATTGCATCTAAAAGTGTTTACAAAGTACAACAACAGCACTCCTCATTAAAATCTCGACCTTACTCGAAACCCTAGCTATTCTCTCAACTTATGAATCACAAAAATCGATATCTAGGAGGCACACCCTCCCTCTCTATTTATACACAAGATAGGCTGTACAAAGCCCACGAATCTCTCACGAATTAGGACTCCCAACCACGTGGGAAACCCTCTCTTGCAAGCTTCAAACTCATCTCTTTCCTTATCTCCATCCATCTTTCCGAATTCGGACTCCCTTCCAAATTCAACTCCTCTTTCCATACGTACACGATTCCTCTCGTATACCATATGAATTCTCTATCTACCACGTGCATTATCCTCTAGCCTTTTAGTATCCCGTGTGATCTCTTGATCCCTGGACGTCCACTTTTCCCAAGTCGACTCCGATCCATCACCGGCAACACTATCCCGAGGCCTTAAGCAATACCTGCACACATACGATAAAGAAACCATATTCCGAGCACAAGTTCGTCCAAACTTGACTCACATTAGTATAACAATAGTAACCATACGCATAGAAACCATCTAGAAATCAAATCCACAAAGAAACAATCCGTAACCAAAAAGATAAACCGAAACCGAAAGCGAACAGGTAACCTCCCGGTTAGACCGCGGGCTGGCCGGTCTGACCGCATGCATACCTCTGGTCTGACCGGGCGAGCCTGGTCGGTCTGACCGTCAGGTCAAATCCGCACATCTCTTCACAAAATCAATCATATATAATCACATGAAATACCATCACAATAAACCAACATTACACACATAAAATATCGCAAGCCACCAATGTTTCATCACATAAAATAATAATCAAACACATTTGATTCTACAATCTCCCCCTTGATGAAACCATTGGCAAACCCAACAAAATCAATTGGTTTGTGTTGTTTTGCGATGCAACCCAAAAAGCATTACAAATGCTAGAAATGTGTTAATGACGAAATTTGGTAATCGACTTGGAAAGGAAAGGGGAAACCGAAGCAGAGGAGTAAGATTGAGTTGGAGACAGACCAGGTTTCGTATCGGACCCGGTGGTCGTATCGGACTGGGAAAGGCGTTGCCATAAAGAGCGTATCGGCCGATACAGACTCGGTTTGGTTGTGGGCCGATGCGGGTTGTGAGTTGACAGCGTCGACGTGGGCTTGGTCTGGGCTCTAGATAAGCTTTAAAGGAGTTGCCAAATAGAGATAAAGCTCCGTTTTAGGCAATTGTATCTTGTAAATTAAGTAGTTTAGATCTAATCTGTGGCTAGAGTCTGCCGCAAAGACTTGTTTGTTAGTTGTAGATAAGATCATGCCCTACAAGGGTTCTGTTGTAATTTCGGGTATAAATATCCTGATAGTTTGTACGTAGAAGATATCTCAACACATAATACAACAACCAGTTCAATCTACTGTCGGCGCATCGCCAACCCTCGCAAGAGGTCTTCTTCGACGAGTCCTTGCTTCTTCGGAGCAGAAGTAAGAACTCGTTCCCGACGATTTGCATCGTCAGGGCTAGCGTGTCGCTTTAGACACGTTAAGCCTCGATGATGTGATCGTAGTTTATCATGTCTTGGATAATTTTGACAGGTGTTTTAATTAAGTTTCGCCAGCAATTTACTCGTTTTAGGGTTTATTGCCGACGGTGGTTTAATTCTTATGCTTGGCTAGATTGTTCAATGCATCTACCATCCCCAAAATCAATCAACGACTTGATTTTCTTTGCGTTAAGTCTCAACTCACACTCTGAGTTGCCATCGACCTTAGTCCTGTTTTGAGATTTAACACAAGGCCTGTTTTTGGTTGTCATTAAGGATAGCACCGGGGTTTCAGCCGGTCTTGCCTAACACATGTGATTGCTTTATGTTTTTGCATGTGTTTGCCACTTATACATGTGGATTAGTAAATATAAGTATATTGATTGCAGGGTATTCTCAGGATCTCTCTGTGATTGGTGTATTTATATCGGCCGATTGACTTGTATAAGTTTGCACTAGAGTATTAGCTAGTGTAGTTATCTTCGTTATTCTTATCGGCCGATGCCGTTAATTGACATCTATATGTTGATGAAGGCCGATAGGATTAGATTCATGCTTTACTTATATTTTATTACAAGTGAGCTGATTTAACTTTGCCCTATCGGCTGGGCTATGACAATGTGTCATCGGTCTATCGGCCGATCGGCCATTGTTGTCTGACTTGGTTTACTTGTTTCTTGTTGATTACAGATCAAATCAACTGGCAAGCTCTGCACACGACTAGGCAAGCCATTTGGACCTGTACTGGAGTTAAGCAGATCTCCCAGGCCGCCGTGGTAACGCAGAACCCGTTTGGTTGCTGGACGGGTCGAAATTCTACGCCAACACGCTTTTGGCACGCCCGGTGGGACAACAACAACACAAGCTTCTCACCAGCAACAAGAACACCTCGAGATGTCGAAGCAGGCCGAGATCGTTAAGGAGAACATCGTTCCCGTGACCGCCGACCAACTCAGCGCAAAACAAAAAGCTGAGATGGAGAATCTTGTCGAGCAGTTCCAGAATATGTACCTGCAAACATATTCTAGGACTCGGCAAGGCACCTTGATTCAAAAGTCCAAGTTAATCATGTCGAGTCCCGGAGATGGAGCTGGCACGTCGACGGCGGCGCACGATCACGCCGTCAAAACTGAAGATACTGCAGCGCCAACGCTGCAAGACAGGATTGACTCCGCAGTCCATTCTGCGCTAGTCAACCAATCGGGGATTTTGGTGAACACGTTGACTAATACGGTCAAATCTATCTTAGACGGATCAATCCATCAGTACAAGCCTCAGGGGCCGATTTTCTTGCCAGAAAATAAGTTCCCTGCATATCGGACCCTGAGGAATGATCTGAGCACGTCTCAGCCAACAGCGCCGATGCCACCCCCATCGGCGCAGCCAACAACGACAATGCCATTGGTCCTTACCAGACAGACTGGGGGCAGCCCTCAGCTCATTACAGAGGAACAATTCGCCCAATGGACCAAGGGGAAACAACCAGTGGTCGAGC
This sequence comes from Oryza officinalis, assembly GCA_008326285.1. Lineage (NCBI taxonomy): Eukaryota > Viridiplantae > Streptophyta > Magnoliopsida > Poales > Poaceae > Oryza > Oryza officinalis. Next base: position 25,636,426 of record BDMV01000008.1, read on the forward strand.
CGATGCAGCAAGTCCCTGTCAACCAGCCATCGGCCGGACAACCGCAAGGCCCAGCGTTCAACAGCCCTCCACTTCAAGCTGCATACAACGCGCCGCAAGGCTATCAGCAGCACGCTGCAGGACAGTATGGCACACCGAACTTGGATCAGCATTACCAGCCATACTCCCCTAGGCAATATCAGGCAGAGGGTTTGCAACAATCGTTTCAGCAAGACCTCCCACATCGGCCCGCAGGATTTTGGGCCGATATGATAGCCGAAGTGATGCGAGATCAATTCGGCTTGAAGCATAAGGAGAATTCTACAGTGTATCGGCACCCGTATCCCGAGGAATTTGACAGAGTACCATTGCCTGGCCGATACAAGATCCCGGATTTCTCCAAATTTTCGGGACAGGACAACGTCTCGACATATGAGCATGTCAGCCGATTCCTAGCACAGTGCGGGGAGGCATCGGCTATCGAGGCGTTGAGGGTGAGGTTTTTCCCTTTGTCCTTATCGGGGTCTGCATTCACATGGTTTTCTTCCTTACCCTGCAATTCCATCAGAGGATGGATAGATCTGGAGAAACAGTTTCATAGATATTTCTACAATGGCGTACAAGAGATGAAATTGTCAGATCTAACTGCCATCAGGCAATGAGTGGATGAATCGGTCCCTGAGTACATACAAAGGTTCAGAGACATACGGAACAGATGTTATAGCCTCAGTCTGACCGATTCACAATTGGCCGATTTGGCATTTCAGGGATTGCTAGGGCCGATACGTGAAAGGTCCTCCTCACAGGAATTTGACAGCCTCGCTCAGCTGGCACAACGAGTATCGGCTCACGAGCAGCGATTTCAGGAGGCAAAGAAGTTCGCGAAAAAGATTAACACCGTTTACCAGTATGCCTCCGACGATGACGATGACGAAGACGGTGATGTCGACCTAGCCGAGTGGGCCCGGATGAGGAAGTCAACAACTTGCCAATGGGCCATGAAAGGAGATAAAGAAGATAAATATGATTTTGACATCAACAAGGCCGATAAGATATTTGACTTGCTGTTGCAAGAAAAGCAGATCCAACTGCCAGTAGGTCACGTATTACCGTCGGCCGAAGACATCAAGAAGAGGAGATATTGCAAGTGGCACAATTCCTATTCACACCATACAAATGAATGCAAGATCTTCCGGCAACAAATTCAATCGGCCATCGAGCAGGGCAGAATTAAAATCGATGATGCCAAGCGGCCGATGAAAATTGAAGGCCACCCGTTCCCAGTCAACATGGTGCGGGCGGACAGGGCCGATGGTGGTGGCCATCGGACTGGCAAGCGGCCTCATCAGACCTCTGAGGGCCTGATCAGAAAATATCAGCGGAGGCGGGAGGAACAAGCTCAAGACCAAGCCGATCAAGACAACTACTACGATCCACACTGGGAGTGCGAGTTTTTTTGCTTCTGCTGGAATGAAGGGATGAGGTTGCCATCTATCCAGGAGTGCCCTGCATGCAATGGTGCAGAAGATTCTTATCAGGGTAGCCCAAGCAGGCAAACGCATCGGCCGGCCAACCAACGGAAATCTGTGCATAAAAGGCTAGGGCCGATGCACCGAGATCAGCACGATGAAGATGAGGAGCAAACCCACAACCCCCAATGGTGCCCAAGCGATGTATTCACCAAGACACAGAAGCGGTGGGTTCAGAGATTAAGGAGGAAAGAACAAATCCAAGAGCAACAAGCTGAAATACCCCGTTGGCCAACCAAGACCAAAAAAGAGTGGAGGATAAAATCCACGGTGGTCAAGGCCGATGAGGGCACCTCCAATGCAGCTCAGAGCTACTTATCTTCAAAAGGTAAAAAAGTGGCATCGGCGTCTGTGAGCATGGTGTTTATATTGCCGGCAGAATACAGTGTGCAGGCAGCCGATGAAGCAATGGCCGACGACGAACAAGGTTCGGCCAGGCTACAGTTGTCACCTGACCAAGCCATCTTCGACAAGCCAGTTGACGCCAGCTACAGACATTTACGGCCGTTGTACATTAAAGGATTCATTAACGGACGGCCGATGACAAAGATGCTGGTCGACGGCGGCGCAGCGGTCAATTTAATGCCATACACAACCTTCAGGAAGCTTGGAAAAGTACCTGAAGACCTCATCAAGACCAATATGGTATTAAAGGACTTCGGTGGCAACGCATCCGAGGCGAAGGGGGTCCTAAACGTGGAGCTTACCGTGGGCAGCAAAACAATTCCCACCACCTTCTTCGTCTTCGATGGAAAGGGGTCCTACAGCTTGTTGTTGGGACGAGATTGGATCCATGCAAATTGTTGTGTCCCTTCAACAATGCACCAATGCCTCATGCAATGGCAAGGGGACCAAGTCGAGATCGTGCAGGCCGATCGATCAGTACATGTCGCTAATGCCGATCTCGCAGAATGGAAGATGGAGGGAATCGACTGCTTGCCCGGACGAGTCTGGGACGCTGATTTCCTCAAGGTAACTGACTGCGACATCGAGACAATTGAAGACCAAGACAAGCGGTTACTTTAGCAAAGATGCATCATCCGCCGTCGACAATGAACAAGATGAGCCCTACACGGATGACGCGGTGGATGAGTTAGACGGCAAGTTGGGACAAGATTTTACGTCGGCCGATGAATTGGAAGAAATCGATGTAGGAATAGGCGATAGACCCAGGCCAACGTATATAAGTGCCAATTTGCCAAAGGAATACAAGAATAATTTGATAGATCTTTTGAAAGAATTCAGAGATTGTTTTGCATGGGAATATCATGAGATGCCAGGATTAAGCCGATCGATTGTAGAACATCGGCTACCAATCAAACACGGCTATCAGCCTTTTAAGCAAGCCCCTCGGAGGTTTAAGGCCGATATGCACGAAGCTATAAAAGCAGAGATCACAAGACTTTACGACGCCAACTTTATCAGGCCCTGCCGATACGCAGAGTGGGTCTCCAACATAGTTCCAGTATTGAAAAAGAACGGCAAGCTAAGGGTATGCGTCGATTTTAGAGATCTAAATAAGGCGACGCCCAAGGACGAGTACCCTATGCCGTTGGCCGATTTGCTAGTCGATGCTGCTTCTGGGCATAAGATCATTAGTTTCATGGACGGAAACGCAGGGTACAACCAGATCTTCATGGCTAAAGAGGACATTCATAAGACAGCCTTCAGATGCCCAGGGGCAATCGGCCTATATGAATGGGTCGTTATGACATTTGGTTTGAAGAATGCTGGAGCTACATATCAGAGGGCTATGAATTACATTTTCCATGATCTTATCGGCTCTCTGATTGAAGTTTATATAGATGATGTCGTCGTAAAGTCAAGAGAACATGATATGCACCTGGCCGATTTACGCAAGGTACTAGTAAGGGCAAGGAAATATGGTTTGAAGTTGAACCCTAACAAATGTGCCTTTGGCGTATCGGCCGGTCAGTTTTTGGGTTTCTTGGTCCATGAGAGGGGGATTGAAATCACACAGAAGAACATCGATGCCATCAAGAAATTCAAGCCTCCAGAAAACAAGACCAAGTTACAATCCCTGCTTGGCAAGATCAACTTCGTCCGACGTTTTATATCGAATCTATCGGGCCGTATAGAGCCGTTCACTCCATTATTGAAAATAAAGGACGACAAAGAGTTCATATGGGATGATAAACAACAGAAGGCGTTGGACGATATAAAAGAGTATTTAACTTCTCCTCTGGTTCTAATCCCTCCACAGAGAGGGGTCCCATTCAAGTTATACTTATCGGCCAATGAGAAATCCATCGGCTCGGTCTTGGTTCAAGATGTTAACGGCAAGGAAAGAGCTATTTTTTATCTCAGCAGAAGAATGTTAGACGCTGAGACAAGGTACACGCCGGTGGAGAAATTATGCCTTTGTTTATATTTTTCATGTACTAAATTGAGGCATTACCTGCTTTCCAACGAATGCATCGTGGTGAGCAAGGCCGATGTAATGAAATACATGTTATCGGCCCCTGTGTTGAAAGGACGAGTCGGGAAGTGGATCTTTGCTTTAACAGAGTTTGATCTTCGATATGAATCGGCCAAAGCAATCAAAGGACAAGCCCTGGCCAATTTCATCGTTCAACATAGAGATGATTCAGTTGCATATGCAGACATTGTGCCATGGACATTGTATTTCGATGGATCCGTCTGCAGACATGGTTGCGGTATCGGACTAGTCATCATATCCCCTCGGGGGGCAAGTTTCGAGTTCGCTTTCACTATCAAGCCTTACTATACCAATAATCAAGCAGAATATGAAGCGGTGCTTAAAGGCTTGCAGTTATTACAAGAAGTCGAGGCCGATGCCATGGAAATCATTGGTGATTCACAGCTAGTAATTAGTCAACTTTCTGGGGAGTATGAATGCAGAGACGATATTCTCAAAGTCTACAATGACGAGTGCAAAGAGTTATTATATGGTTTCCGGATCGTAATGATGAGGCATATACCCAGGAAGCAGAATTTTGAAGCCAATGATTTAGCTCAGGGGGCATCGGGATACAGGCCGATGGCTAAAGACGTTCCAATTCAGATTGCTCTCGTGCACGCCGATGACTGGAGGTTTGATATCATTGAGTATTTGAGAAACCCTTCCCAATCGGCGTCACGCAGATTGAAATATAAAGTTTTACACTATGTCTTATTGGACGATGACCTATATTATCGGACGATTGATGGTGTCCTACTCAAATGCCTAGGTCCTGAGGAGGCTAAAACTGTTATGAGTGAGGTACATGAAGGGATTTGCGGCACCCATCAATCGGCCCATAAAATGAAATGGCTGATGAAGCGCATCGGATATTTTTGGCCAACCATGCTAGAGGATTGCTTCAAGTATTATAAAGGATGTCAGGATTGTCAGAAATTTGGAGCAATTCAGAGAGCACCGCATCGGCTATGCATCCAATCATAAAGCCGTGGCCGTTTCGTGGATGGGGAATAGATATGATCGGCCAGATCAACCCGCCATCAAGCAAGGGACACAAGTATATATTAGTGGCTACAGATTACTTCACCAAGTGGGTCGAGGCTGTTCCCTTTAAGAAGGTTGATTCCAAAGACCCTATTCAGTTTGTCAAGGAACACATCATATATCGGTTTGGGTTACCTCAGACAATAACCACTGATCAGGGATCAATCTTTGTGTCCGATGAGTTCGTCCGATTTGCCGACAGTATGGGCATCAGATTACTCAATTCTTCTCCTTATTACGCGCAAGCTAATGGGCAAGCAGAGGCTTCTAATAAGTCTTTGATCAAATTAATCAAGAGAAAAATTGACGAACAGCCGAGGCAATGGCATACAACACTGGCCGATGCCCTTTGGGCGTATCGAATGGCTTGCCATGGTGCAATCCAAGTGCCTCCCTATCAGCTGGTCTATGGGCATGAAGCTGTACTACCGTGGGAAACCGCCATCGGCTCAAGAAGGATTACTTTGCAAGACGACTTGACAGCCGATGAGTACCATAATCTTATGGTTGATGAATTGGATGATTTGGCGCATGTTCGATTACGGGCCTTAGAGAAAATCAAGCGTGATAAGGATAGAGTGGCACGTCATTATAATAAAAAGGTTGTTGCCAAGTCATTCGAGGAAGGAGACCTTATGTGGAAATTGGTAATGCCGATTGGTTCCAGAGATAATAAATTCGGCAAGTGGTCACCTAATTGGGAAGGTCCCTTTCGAATTCATCGGTGTGTCCCTCACAATGCCTATTTGCTCAAGGGATTAGATGGCGAGATTTATGGACGAGCTCTTAACGGCAAATACTTGAAAAAATATTATCCCAGTATCTGGATTGACTCATGATCGGCCTGCCGGCCGGTTTATGATTACAGCCGATGTGATTGCGCATCGTCTTTAGATGGCCGATACCTACTATCGCCCTTAGTTCAAATTTCACAACATGAGCCCTCATCTTTTAAAATTTGGGGGGCATATATATATACAGGCACGGAATTTTATAAGGAATTTTTCAATTTTTCGACAGCTTTTTCATCAGAATGAGATTGAATTCAGAGAATTTTGGAAGCAATGCAATGATTAAGCTGGAATTTTCAGAACAAATTCGGCTGCATGGCCGATCAGGTTCATGTTTACGAACAACATATGTTACATCACCCTATGAAGTCTGCAATGGCAGCAATGGCTTTACGGCGAATCTGCTCGATGTCTTCAATAGCCTGAGCATCATCGGCCATTGTCCCTGGGATCAGTTTCAGAGATTTGCTCAGGGTCGCAAGGTACTTGGCCGATGCCTTGAGCTTTGCTGTTTGGTCTTCTATGGCCTTGGGTGATGCAGCTATTCCAGCTTCAACTTCTTGGATTTCTTGGCGTGTAGTGGCCAGCTTTGATTCTAGCTCTGCCTCAAGGCGACGGAGTTCTTCAAGCTTATTTTTCAGGACAATCGGCTTCACCGCTAGCTCGTCCAACTTGGTCTTACCGGCGTTAACTTGAGCCTTGCTAGCGGTCAGGGCCGATTCCAGTTGTTCACGGTCCCGTCGCTCTGCGAGTCTTTCTTTGGCTTTGTTGAGCTTGAATTGGTATTGTTCCAAGAAAATGGCCGGTGTGAGGATCTCCATCAGGTCTTCGGGCAGTTTGTCTTGGATTTCTTGTACCCTGGCTCTGATGGAGGAGCAATCCTCTACCAAACACTCCAGCGAGGCTTCTAGTCGGTTCCCAATGTCGGTCAGCCGGTTCTTTAATTCGTCAGAGATCGGCGCCTTGGTGGTGCTGGGTAGTTCCTTATCCTCGTCATCAAGAAACTGGCCGATGTCAAATGAAAACATATCGGCTAGGCTCTGTAAACAGCAACATGGGTCAAAGCCGGTCTTGTTAGACAGGAACCAGTAGAAAAAGGTATCAGTCCGGTCACCTGAGTTGGAGTATTGGCGGTGCTTGCATCGGCTTCCCTTTGCTGTGTTGATGCAGTAGGCGATGGGGTTGGCCGATGTGGCGAAGGTGCTGGAGCCCTAGGCTGAAAAGCAAGGGATTGGTAAGTAGGGTTGTGAGATTAGCATGATAATGTATAAATCAACTTTTACCAAGGCGACCGGAGAGGGTGCTGGAGAAGGAGACGGAGTCCTCAATCGTGCTTTAGCCCGCTCACGTCGTTGTAAGGTTACTTTCTTAGTCCTTGGCAGAGGGGCCGATTGAGTTCTTTCTTTCAGTATAGACGATGCTGCAGCCTGAAAAGGATATCAAATTAAAGCTAAGCAATAGAAAGTGGTTATGTGAGCATGGAGAAGAAATTGTGTTTACCTTGCGAATTGCATGTCTAGTACTTTTTGGTTGGGGGGCATCATTTTGGTCATCGGCCGATGGGATCTCAGTGGTTTCGGCCGATGTTTCCTTGATAGTTTTAGTCGATGTGTTTTTCTCGTATGTATCGGCGGCAGCTGCATCGACTTCTTCCTCCATTACTTGTTCTTCGAGGAATTCTTCTATGGAGGGATCCAGCTCTTCGAGATCTTCTTGGTCGTCAATTTTGGCTTTTTTGCTGGATTTCTGGGCTTTGCCTTTAGATGGCGCTTTTCTCTTGGGGTTTCCTTTGATCATCGGTCCCTGGAGTAGTGATGATATTTTTGGCGCGTTGAGGCTGATGATGGATTCCAGGATGGTTGACCCCGATGGAGCTATGGCATGAGCATAGAAAATTTTCTGTCCACTGTTGCTCACAGAAGGTATCGGCTCATCTGGTACTTGGGGACTGATGCCTTGAATAAGCTCTGTTACGTAGAACCTGGCCGATTGGTGGAAAATATGAGCGGCCCACTCTTGCCACCAGGTTTGGAAATTGATGTGGGTAAAGGTATTCAGGTGCAACCGATCACAGTCACCAAGATTCGGGAGTTTGATTTCCATCACCTTGCTCATAACCAGAGCTGATGAGACTGTACCTCTGCTTTCCAGGAGATTATGAAGGTATAAACTGATGGGAAGTTGCCCGAGCCCGCATTGCCTAGCACCTGTCATTGGGTTATAAAATTCATAGGACAGGCTGGTGCTCCTTCCCTGAAAAATGCCTACTAGGAGCAGGCATGGAGTGAGGCCAATCATAAATATCTCTCTGGACTCCATCTCATCGTTTACCAAGTTTAGTTGCAGATCATCTGGGAGTTCATAGTCTTGGTCTGATGTATAGACGAACACGTCCATCCTGGCTGATGGAGGGCCGGTGAAGAAACGGATGAACCATGTAGCCATGTCATCGGCCGATTGATCTGCGCCAGGGTAGATGGAGGCTGCTTCTCCATAAGACATGCATCGTCTGCTCCTGGGGTCTTCGTGATCGGCATACTTCAACGGGAAGCGCGAGTCCGATAGAGGTGGCCGATCAACCATGGTGTTGGTGTGAATTGTTAGCCACAGTTGGATGAACCACCATGGTCCCCCATGTGCCACGGTTTGTTTCAGCATCAAGTCTTGTGTGGCAATGTGGAGTAGCCGATATACAGCTCCTAAGAGATATCGGCCGAGAGGGATTTGTTTTTTGCTGACCAGGGCTTGAGCCAGGTGCTGACAGTTTGTTGTGGGGCCGCAGGTCGATCCGTAGAAGACGAATCTTTCCAACCACAATGTCAGGAAAGCTACATGTTCTCGCTCTGAGACCGATCCCTGTTCCATGTGTTCAGAAATGTACCCAGACCAGCCTCCAATCTTCTTGGTCTTCAGCTTGTGACTGCTATTTACTAGGAGGCTGAAGGGATTGATCTCCGAGTCGATATCCAGTCCTGTCAGTATTTTGACATCTATAAGGGTTGGGGTCATCGGACCTTGCTTGAACATGAAGGCGTTCAAGGTACTGGACCAGAAGTAGCTGGCAGCCGACATGAGTGGCTCATTCTTCTTGGTATCGGCCAAGGATAAAGTGATGCATTGGCCGATCCCAATTTCGTCCCAGTGGACTTGTTTAGCAGTGGCAATCCTTTTATGCCAGGTTCTGTATCCGTTAAGTTTTGATGGCCAGGACCTGAAGGTATGTTTCCAGGAAGAAATAGTGGGCTTGGCTTGCCTGAAGGGGATTCTGTCTGTTTCGGCATTGATTAGCCAAGTTGGGTCGCAATCGCCCATGGGGCCTAGCAGAAAGCGATGGGATTTGTCGTCGGTTGGGATCAGGATTTGGTTTTTGAAGACCTAAATCGTGAAAATAATGATGAAAATATAAGACCCGAGGGGGGCAGAGAGTAAAAACCTCAACTTGGAGAAATCGGCGGAGAAAGCGACAATGCGGGTTTGAATGAATCGACTTACTGCAGGGATCTCGGAGGTGTAGAACAGAGCGGAGGCCATTGTTTTTGTTGAAGGGGTTGCTGTGAAGGGGGTCGATGTTGACGGGACGCCGAGGGGTCGCCGGAGTTGAAGAGCACGAAGAGTGTGTTGAATCGGCGGTGGAAGGATTCGAATCTGGATCTGTGCGGTTTACAAGCAAGCCCTAGAAGTCGATGCATTCCTTGGAGCTAATTCCGCCACATTATATAATGAAGCGGAATTGGGGGGCATGTGTTAACGACGAAATTTGGTAATCGACTTGGAAAGGAAAGGGGAAACCGAAGCAGAGGAGTAAGATTGAGTTGGAGACAGACCAGGTTTCGTATCGGACCCGGTGGTCGTATCGGACTGGGAAAGGCGTTGCCACTAAGAGCGTATCGGCCGATACGGACTCGGTTTGGTTGTGGGCCGATGCGGGTTGTGAGTTGACAGCGTCGACGTGGGCTTGGTCTGGGCTCGAGATAAGCTTTAAAGAAGTTGCCAAATAGAGATAAAGCTCCGTTTTAGGCAATTGTATCTTGTAAATTAAGTAGTTTAGATCTAATCTGTGGCTAGAGTCTGCCGCAAAGACTTGTTTGTTAGTTGTAGATAAGATCGTGCCCTACAAGGGTTCTGTTGTAATTTCGGGTATAAATATCCTGATAGTTTGTACGTAGAAGATATCTCAACACATAATACAACAACCAGTTCAATCTACTTTCGGCGCATCGCCAACCCTCGCAAGAGGTCTTCTTCGACGAGTCCTTGCTTCTTCGGAGCAGAAGTAAGAACTCGTTCCCGACGATTTGCATCGTCGGGGCTAGCGTGTCGCTTTAGACACGTTAAGCCTCGATGATGTGATCGTCGTTTATCATGTCTTGGATAATTTTGACAGGTGTTTTAATTAAGTTTCGCCAGCAATTTACTCGTTTTAGGGTTTATTGCCGACGGTGGTTTAATTCTTATGCTTGGCTAGATTGTTCAATGCATCTACCATCCCCAAAATCAATCGACGACTTGATTTTCTTTGCGTTAAGTCTCAACTCACACTCTGAGTTGCCATCGACCTTAGTCCTGTTTTGAGATTTAACACAAGGCCTGTTTTTGGTTGTCATTAAGGATAGCACCGGGGTTTCAGCCGGTCTTGCCTAACACATGTGATTGCTTTATGTTTTTGCATGTGTTTGCCACTTATACATGTGGATTAGTAAATATAAGTATGTTGATTACAGGGTATTCTCAGGATCTCTCTGTGATTGGTGTATTTATATCGGCCGATTGACTTGTATAAGTTTGCACTAGAGTATTAGCTAGTGTAGTTATCTTCGTTATTCTTATCGGCCGATGCCGTTAATTGACATCTATATGTTGATGAAGGCCGATAGGATTAGATTCATGCTTTACTTATATTTTATTACAAGTGAGCCGATTTAACTTTGCCCTATCGGCTGGGCTATGACAATGTGTCATCGGTCTATCGGCCGATCGGCCATTGTTGTCTGACTTGGTTTACTTGTTTCTTGTTGATTGCAGATCAAATCAACTGGCACGCTCTGCACACGACTAGGCAAGCCATTTGGACCTGCACTGGAGTTAAGCAGATCTCCCAGGCCGCCGTGGTAACGCAGAACCCGTTTGGTTGCTGGATGGGTCGAAATTCTGCGCCAACAAAATGTTCAAAGAAAAATCTCTCACTTTTGAAAAGAAAGAAAATCCTTTGAATATAATAATGATGCACAATTTTGTTACCTTTTGTTCTCCCCCTTTTGACAATGAGTTCATCAATGTATCGTGAGCATGGAGAGCATTGCAATATACCAAAAGTAACTCAAGTACATGTATTGCAATAACAAGATAGAAAAAGTGACTAGGTAATTAACAAACATGCACTAAAGTAAAAACATGAACCTTAAAGATTATAATTAAGATCAAGTCAACATTAATGATTCATGATTTCAACGATTTAAAATGCAACAATTTCACAATTGCAAAGACTGAAAGAAAAACCCAAATATATAAACCTATGGCAATGATACTCTTTCTCAAGTTAATGTCCTTCTCCAAAAATAACCAAGAGAACCTTAAGCTTTTTATTTTTGAACTTTTTAACTATTGCGAGTACGTCCTTGTCGTCAAAACTGTTTCCAAGGATTCAGCACCCTTTTTTATTTCACTGCGAATACGTCCTTGTCGTCAAGACTGTTTCCAAGGATTCGGTATTTATTTTTTTGATTTTTTTTCTTTTTTTATAAAAAGCATGTATGTACTCTTGCAGTGATTGGAACAAAAGGATTATCATGAGGAATAACAAGCCATAAAGTATATATACAAGCATTAATCAGTCAACCTAAGCACTTGCTTCAATATTGCATATTTCATTAATTCAAGTAAAAGAATTATGTGTCATGTATCAGATCACTTAAAAACAATATTCAAAGCTCATATAACTACTAAAATGCACACAAGCTAATATAGTAATCAAATTATCTAACAAGCATTGCTAGCAAGCACTAGAATATACTAAAGATATAAAACAAAGCTCATCCATCTTTTTCTTTTTCTTTTTCTCATTTTCTATATTTTTGATATTTTTGACACCATGCATGAATTAAAACATGAATGCAAAAGAAAATAAAAGAAGAAAAAAAATATGCATACAACAAAGAGCCAACAACTCTCCCCCTCAAATGATGCCAAAAGGATGAATAACTCTCAATTCTCCCCTTAGAAAAACAAAGCGAGAAGAATCCAATGGTTTAGTGAAAATATCTGCAAGTTGCAACTTTGTATCTACAAATTTCAATTCCACATCTCCCTTCTCAACATGATCCCTCAAAAAGTGAAAACGAATATCAATGTGCTTAGTGCGTGAGTGTTGAACAGGATTCTTAGCAATATTTATAGCACTAGTATTATCACAAAAGAAAGGAACTTTATCAAAATCAATATTATAATCTCTCAAAGTTGAAATAAGCCAAAGAATCTAGGAACAACAACTAGCAGCAGCAACATACTCAGACTCAGCAGTTGATTGGGCAACATTTGATTGTTTTTGAGAAGACCATGCAATTAAAGAAGTACCAAGAAAATGACATGTACCACTAGTACTCTTTCTATCAATTCTACATCCTCCAAAATCCGCATCCAAATAACCACTCAAGCATATAGATGAAGAAGTAGAATACCAAATTCCAAATCCAAGAGTGTGTTTCAAATACCTCATGATGCGTTTCACAGCTTGACGATGCGACGCCCTTGGAGAAGCTTGAAATCGAGCACATAAACACACAGCAAATTGTATGTCCGGTCTCGAAGCGGTGAGGTAGAGCAATGATCCAATCATACTCCTGTATTCTTTTTGATTTACAGCTTCACCATCTTCATCAGGATCCAAAACAGTAGAAGTTCCTATCGGCGTAGTCAAAGGCTTGCAGTCATCCATCTTGAAGCGTCGTAGAAGATCCTTGGTGTACTTTGTTTGATGAACAAACGTACCTTGAGGTGTTTGCTTAATTTGCAATCCCAAAAAGTAAGTCAATTCACCCATCATGCTCATCTCAAATTCCCTACGCATAGTCTCAGCAAACTCCACAACCAAAGCGTGAGATGAACAACCAAAGATGATATCATCCACATAAATCTTTGATCTTGTAATACGTTCACCCAAATTACCTATCATATATTCCGGAGGATGTTGTTGTTGAATACGAAGTGGAGCACTCAAATCTGACGATTGTTCTTTATGTGTAGTTGGTTCTGATGAAGTTGAAACTTCTGGAGGTCTATTAGCATCTGTACCCAAAGCTCCTGAAGAATCGCCATCCCATGGGTCTGACCGCTTCTCTGCCTCCGGTCTGACCGACGGTATACCACCGGTCTGACCGGCCGCAGCCCCGGTCTGACCGGCCGACGCCTCGTCGTCGTCCTCTTCATCGCTTTCCTCCCCAAAAATATCCTCCCCTTGAACCTGTGATAGAGTACCTGAAATTTCGGGTCTAGTACCTGGACTAGCCTTATCAAAAGTGACTTCACAAGTCTCAACAATTTTATTAGTCTTTAAAACAAGTACATAGTAACCTCGTGAATGCGTAGAATATCCCAACATAAGACCATCAAGAGAGCGAGATTCAAATTTGTCCAAATTTCCAGATTTAAGCACAAAACATTTACACCCAAAAACACGCAAGTGAGAAATCTTCGGTGTGTGTCCAAAGCGAAGCTCATAAGAAGTTTTTCCAAGTTTAGATCTCAAGAAAACACGATTGGAAATATAACAAGCAGTGTTAACAGCTTCAGCCCAATATTTTCTAGGAGTAGAATATTCATCAAGCATAGTCCTAGCCATCTCAATCAAAGAACGATTTTTCCTTTCAACAACACCGTTTTGCTGAGGAACACGAGGAGATGAAAATTGATGTTCAAGACCTTTTTCATCACAAAACCTTTCAAAATAAGCGTTTTTGAACTCACCACCATTATCACTTCGAATAGTTCTCAAGGAGTTTAGAAATTCAAGAGCCAAACGAAGATATAAACTTTTAAAGTGTTCAAAAGCTTCATTTTTAGTTGCCATAAAATAAACCCAAGAATATCGAGAAAAATCGTCAACAATAACCAAAACATACCACTTTCCTCCAACGGATTGCACTCTAGCTGGACCAACAATGTCCATATGTAAAAGCTGTGATGGTGCATCCGTCATCACAGAAAATATAGGAGTATGTGAAGAAGCAACCATCTTAGCATGACGACATGGAGAAGAAACCAAATCATGATCTTTCTTAAGCTTAGGCAAACCCCGAACAAGTTCAGAACCACTAATCCTAGTGAGATGATCAAAACCAACATATCCAAGTCTACGATGCCAAAACATCACATCTTTTGAAAATTTTGCAGCAAGACATGTAACTTCTGAAGAAACGCTATTTTCAAAATCAGCTTTGAAAACTCTTTCATAGCGAGAAACATTAAGCACAACATCACCAGATGAATCAAAAACTATACTTCCACTTTTCTTAAAAAAAACATCAAAGTCTTCATCCACAATTTGAGAAACGGAGAGCAAGTTGTACTTCAAATTTTCAACCAAAGCGACATCATTCAATGTAAACTTATCACTTACCTTGATAGATCCAGTTGCAGTGATCGTGCTAGTAGAAGCATCGCCGAAGATGATTGAATCCTTCCTTGATGCCTTCGTGAGGGAGGAGAACCAACTTTTATCACCGGTCATGTGTCGCGAACAACCGGAATCAACGATCCACACGTTCTCCCTCCTCGCCAAAAGTGCCTACACACAAGCAGATGTCAAAGCCTCAATACTGGGGTTAGATAATAAAAATTTAGGAATCCAGTATTGAGACACACGACCAGAACCAACAGGAACATAACCAGTAGAAAATTCAACACGTTTCCCATTAGAAAAGTTTGCCTGAGGCCGGTTTGACCGCCACTGTACCTGCGGTCTGACCGACGGCTTCCCACCGGTCTAACCGGTGGTTTAGCTCCGGTCTGACCACTGGTCCATCTGCGGTCTGACCGCCTGCATCGAGGAAAAAACTGATTTTTGCCACCTTTGTTTCGCAAAAGCTATCTCCCGTTCCTTTTTCTGTTTCCTAGCAAGTCTAAAACAGAAACCAGCAATATGTCCATGCTTACCACAAAAAGAACAGATATACTTTTCATGATGAGTTGATGCACAAGTTGAGACAACAGGCTTAGCATTAACAGTATTTTTAGTACTAACAACAGATTTAGCATTAAACACAGGTTTAGTACTAGCAACAGGTTTTGTAGAACAAGAAGCACTCAAAGAAGTCATAATGCCAGCAGACTTAAAAACAGGAGGTTTAGAATCAGGTTTAGTCAAAATTTCACCTTTCTCAGTTATGCTCAAAATAGCAGGAGGATGTCTAGAAAAGTGACTATAAGGATCAAAACCTAAACCACGGTTGTTTGTGCTAACTCTTGATTGATCCCAAATCATGTTGAGGTTCTTTTTACCATCGGAAAAACGTTGCAAGGAACTTTTTAAGTAAGAAACCTCTTGAGTCAACGTAGCACAATTTTTACAAGCATCCAAAAGACCTTTGTTTTTTCTACAGGTTTGACAAGAAAACACTTCATCTTGCTTAACTATTTCTTCCATATGCTTAACCCGAGCTAAAGCATTTTTTAGTTTCAAATCACTAGCAAGACATGTTGAGCAAGGTTTTGTACTATATTGTTTTAACCTTTTAGAGCTAATCACATTAAACATAGAGCTAGCAAACAAAGAAACTTGACATTTATTCAAAGCTCTTTTAGTCAAAAACAACTCATCAATCAATCTAGTATTCATGGCAAAGCTAAGAGCAAGACAAGATTCAAGTTTTTTAGATTTCTTAATTTCAACATCAAGTTTTTTGCAATTAGACCAATTGACTTCTCTAACAACATTAACTTCAGCAAATAAAACCTCACAAGACTTGCATTCATCATCATTAGAAACAAGAGATTTTAATCAACTGTTTTCAGCATTTAGAGAATCAATAACTACTTTATGTTGATTAATCTTCTTTTCAAATTTAGAAATCTTATAACCAAGTCTAGCAATTACTTCTTGAAGGTATTCAACACTAGGAGCGTTTATTACCTCATTCTCTTCATCTGAATCTGCAATATTCTTTGCCATGAGACAAACTCCAGCGATGCTTTTTCCTTTGTCATCCTCATCATCATCTGAATACTCCACGTCGCTGGATCCTTGCACAGCTGCAAAAGCTTCATCCAAGGCCTTCTGGTAGTACTTCCTCATCTTCATGTTCTTTGCCTGTTTCTTGTTCTGCTTGGCGTCCTTGGATCCATCTTGAGCCTTTGCTTCCTCCTGTGTACCCTTTCCAGCCTTGGGACACTGAGAGCAGATGTGTCCTGGTTGTCCACATCCGAAACACTGGATTGGTCCTCCTCTTCTCCTAAACCTGGCATTATTCACAACTCGAGAAATTCTATTAGCAAGCGATACCAAGTCCTCACTGATTTCCTCCAGTTGATCATCGGACATGGCAGAGAAAGAAGTAAACATCGACTGTGAAGTAGAATCAGAAGAAGATACAGAAGAAGACACCAAAACAGAAGATTTCGAATCAGTCCTCTTAGAATGAATGTTAATCTCATAAGTTTTTAATTTAGTATAAAGAACATCCAAAGTTAAAGTGTTCATATCAACAGATTCCTGAATCGAAGTAACCTTAACATCCCAAACCTTCATATCAAGACCGTTCATAAAATGACGAGCAACCTCAGACTAAGAATACTTAACATCATAAGAAGTATCAACAGATCTAAGATTACTCAAAATTTTGTTAAAACAACCCAGATAATCATCCAAAGACTCCCCATGTGTCATCTCAAATTTGATATACTCCTTTTTGAAAACGTCTTTTCGCAACTCTTTTATGTTTGAAGATCCAGCGTGAAAATCATTCAAAGCCTTCCAAATCTCCTTAGCAGTAGCAAGATGCGAAACGCGATCAAAGTCGGAGCGAGAAATTGCATTAAGAATAATATTGCGAGCTTTGCAATTATTTTCAAAATCTAACTTGAGAGAAGGAGTATCAATATGAGCAGGAATTTCATAAGGTTGTGCAACTTTTAGCCAAGTGTCATATCCTTGAGATGTTATATAAGATTCCATCTTTTTCTTCCAATAATCAAAGTCGGTTCCATTGAAAACAAGAGGTTTGTTTGAAAACTTTTCAGCCATATTAAATACATCAGAAAAACAACAGAGGCTCTCATACCACTTGTAGGATCGAAACAGAGTAATCCAACCTACCAGAGGGGGGTGAATGGTAGGAAAGACCAAAAACCAAAACTTTCAACAAATTACAACTTACCTCTAGAACCAACAAAACCAATCTAGAAAAATGAAATCAATCTCAAGAACGAAATTGAAACGCTGCTGTCGAGATACCGCCAGTCACACCGCTGTGTAGCCGCCGTGTAGTCGCCGATCAAACCGCCCCTCCTCGCTGGTCAGACCGCCGCCTTGCCTCCGGTTGGACCGCCGCCGCACTGCCGCCGGTCAGACCGCACAAACACCTCCGGTCAGACCATCGGGACCCAGAAAACACGGATAGATGACAAACTCGAAGAAATAGACTGTAACTCTCAACTTTATTGCATCTAAAAGTGTTTACAAAGTGCAACAACAGCACTCCTCATCAAAATCTCGACCTTACTCGAAACCCTAGCTATTCTCTCAACTTATGAATCACAAAAATTGATATCTAGGAGGCACACCCTCCCTCTCTATTTATACACAAGATAGGCTATACAAAGCCCACGAATCTCTCACGAATTAGGACTCCCAACCACGTGGGAAACCCTCTCTTGCAAGCTTCAAACTCATCTCTTTCCTTATCTCCATCCATCTTTCCGAATTCGGACTCCCTTCCAAATTCAACTCTTCTTTCCATACGTACACGATTCCTCTCGTATACCATATGAATTCTCTATCTACCACATGCATTATCCTCTAGCCTTTTAGTATCCCGCGTGATCTCTTGATCCCTGGACGTCCACTTCTCCCATGTCGACTCCGATCCATCACCGGCAACACTATCCCGAGGCCTTAAGCAATACATGCACACATACGATAAAGAAACCATATTTCGAGCACAAGTTCGTCCAAACTTGACTCACATTAGTATAACAACAGTAACCATACGCATAGAAACCATCTAGAAATCAAATCCAGAAAGAAACAATCCGTAACCAAAAAGATAAACCGAAACCGAAAGCGAACAGGTAACCTCCCGGTTAGACCGCGGGCTGGCCGGTCTGACCGCATGCATACCTCCGGTCTGACCGGCCGAGCCTGGTCGGTCTGACCGTCAGGTCAAATCTGCACATCTCTTCACAAAATCAATTATATATAATCACATGAAATACCATCACAATAAACCAACATTACACACATAAAATGTCGCACGCCACCAATGTTTCATCACATAAAATAATAATCAAACACATTTGATTCTACAATCTCCCCTTTGATGAAACCATTGGCAAACCCAAAGGCCCAAATACGGTGACGTAGCACTGGGATAGATTCTGGACGTCAAATTGTTCGGTCAATTCCCGTTGACTCGGAAAAAATTTGGATGTGGGACCAAACCATTGGAAAGGTTATCTTCTTAGCTTTCCATCCATATAAAAAACTCCCCAATCCAAGTATGTATGCAACCTGGGCGCCCGTTTTAGTGCAGACTGGTCCTGGACTCCGAATTGCACCCGAAGTCGACTTGGAGAAGGTCTTGGTTTGGTCCCCAGTCAACTTCTTTGATGTTCCATACATTCGTTATGCTCGGCTTCTTTTCCTTCATCCAAGCAAGTACCTCTGCAAATGAAAACAAACAAAACTCATTGTGTAGCAACATATGTTCAACAATATAATAAGTAAATATTATGTAGAACTGGTTAACCTTTGGCTGATTAATACACAAGGTAGTCATGGTTATATCCGAGCTAGTTGTGTCCTCATCATGGGTCCAGGCCGATGCAAATAAAGGCTGAGTGAGAAAGATACTTGTATTCATGAGACCTAGTATGTAATGCATCCAAGATCCAAAAACATTTAAAAAAACTCAAATTACACAACACACCTTGTGTTTATGCAAATGTGAAAATATTTTACATGTCGAATTATTTTAAAAAGGAAGAAATTCTAAGTCATTTATAATTATGCATATAATCACGGCTAGTTTAACCTCACCTAGGTTTTAAAATTGAAAATTTTTGTTCATCAACCTAAAAACACATTTTTATTATTCGGGTGAAGTAAAAATCCGAAATTCGAATTTTTGGTATGTTACAGAGAAATAGACTTGCGTCAACGGAGGGAGAGGGGCTGCTGGCTCGGGTTGGGCCGGCGGGGGAGAGGGAGAGGAAGCTGGGCCGGGAATCGGCCGAAAACATGAAAGGGATTTTAATTAACTTTTTAATCTAAATAATTGCTGAAATGATCTTTTGATTATTAAAAATACTTCCAGTGCTCAAATAATTCCAAGAAAAATCCTGAAAATACTTGGACACTCAAAATTTATAACCAGATCATTTATTGATTAATTTATTATTTAAATAATTACTGAAATGTTCTTTGTATTATTAAAATTAGTATTTGAGCTCCGAAAAATCCAAGAAAATTCCAGAGAGTGTAATTTAGTATGGAAAATTTAATAAAAATCAAATCTACCAACAATTTATCGAGGAAATTTTTATCTAGCTCGATTTAATGTTCAAGTTTTTCGTAGATTTTATTCAAACACTTACTTTAATTAATCAATAAATTCTAGAAATTCCTTTCTCACAACAATTTATAATTTAGCGATTTTTAGGGTGTGACAAAGGTATGTGCGAGATTGTATATAGAAAACATGGGACATGTGAAATCAAGGTGTTGATTTGATCTATGTGACTAACAATTTTCTAAGGTGAGTGTTTATCAACAATACGATGAATAGTATGTCCGGATTGTGATTAGGGTTGTCGTTTCTGTGAAGCCAGTCAGACCGAGTGGTGCACGCTGGTCAGACCGCCCGGACACCTCTAGTTTGAAAGTTGATGATATGTTTTATTGGCTCGAACACCTAGTACGCAAATATCGTCCACTTTATGGTTGTCGGATATATACCACTTGGGAGAACAAATGGAAGCTCATCAATGAAAGCAGAAGGCATCTATGGGATGAGTCATATCTGTACTGAGTCTGTTCAGATGGCCTGCTCAAAAGGTGTGTACCAATAGCCGAAGGTGCACAGATCGTTGAAAAATGTCATGCGGCACCATATGGAGGCCACTATGGTACATTCTGCACTCAGGCAAAGATCTGACATAGTGGATTCTTTTGGCCTACAATATATGAAGACACAAGAGAATTGATTCGGAGGTGTGCAAGGTGCCAAAATCATGGAGGTATGACCACTCGCGATGCGATGCCCTAACATACAACCTTCAAGTGGAACTCTTTGATGTATGGGGTATCTACTACATGGGGCCTTTTACAAAGTCCCATGATTGCAAGTACATTCTGGTAGCCATTGACTGTGTGTACAAATGGGTGAAAGCAATGCCATGTCGTGTCGCTGACGCCAAGCATGCCTGCAAGATGTTCCACGAGGTCATCTTCCCTCGGTTTGGAACACCGCAGATGGTAATAAGTGATGGAGGGTCTCATTTCATCGATAAAACATTCTGAAACATTTTACAAGAGATTGGGGCACAACATAACATCGCCACTCCATACCATCCTCAAACAAGTGGTCAAGCAGAAACATCCAACGAATAAATCAAGAACATTCTATAGAAGACCGTAAATGAAAAGGGGTAAGCATGGAAGCAAAAGCTACCAGATGCACTTTGGGCATATAAGACCTTATACAAGACGCCCATTGGCATGTCACCTTACAAGCTCGTTTATGAAAAGACGTGCCACCTACCTGTTGAGCTGGAACATTGGGAACACTAGGCTAGCTGGACATGGAACATGGACCTAGGACAAGCTGGACAGCGTAGATAAATGCAACTCTCAGAGCTGGAGGAGTGGAGAGACAAAGCTTATCATAATGCCAGGATGTATAAGGAAAAAATAAAATGATGACACGATAAGAGGATCAAGGCAAAAGAGTTCACAACTAGAGACAAGGTGTTGCTTTTCAACTCCCGAGTGAAGCTCTTCAGACATGGAAAACTTCGGAGCAAATGGCTAGGACTATACACCGTCATCAACACTTCATCACATGGAGCAGTCATGCTTCAGGACGATGAAGGTAACGTCTTTTAAGGTATATGGTCATCATTTAAAAGTTTTCCTAGAACCGATAGAGGGGTTGGGGAATGATCTATACTTAGTGGAGTTGGTCGATTTTAATGCGTTTCGTAGAACCCAACCCAAGCTTAATGCGTTGGACTTTGTCCAGCCCATCTCCTTGCCTGAACCTGGTTGAGTTGGGGCCAAGGGGGGTTCAGCCGAACCAGCCCTGGCACTGCCAGCTCTGGTCTTCCCCCAGTAGACCTGCTGGTGGCCCTCATTGTTAGTCTCTAAGGAATCACGGAGTAAAGGAAGACGGCGATTGCGATGTTCCCTTTTGAAAATTCATTTGTCCACCGTTTCATTTTCTTCTTCCTCCTTTTCCATCTCCTTGAACCCTAGCCAATCCCCTCTCCAATCTCCAGCAAAATCATCTCGGGGAAGGCTCCGATCTCCCTCTCTGATTCCAATTCCACGTTCCATCTTGAGGGGGAGACCCACACCGCCAATCTAGCGTTCCCGGCGGTAGAAGATGATGAACCCAGGGTTTTGGAGCCCCTGGCAATCCTACCTCTGCTCAACCCTGACAAGGGGGCCAGAAGGCGGCCAGGAGGTTTCGGTCGAACCAACCTCGAACCCCCTCAGACCCCCATTCGGCTGCGCGCTCTCCCTCTCCTGGAAGGACGCAGAGAACCCCGACGCGTTTGTCCAATCCCGATCATAGGCCAACAACGGGCAATATCATCCCTAAAAAGCCAATTAATGTCCGGTTGTTCCAAGGGGACAACGCCCTAATTCTGTCCCAAAGGTGTGGTGACCGACCCGTTGTTGCAGCGGTCACCGACTCGGGGGTTAGCGGCAGCCAACAGTTGAGTAGGGATGAGATGCCCTATTTGCTGGCAAGCCCAACACCGAAGCTTCCCATTTGTTTCATGGGCGTGAAAATGCCTGCGGGACGTGGAAAGGTGCTAATTCTGGCATTAGCACCTAACCAGAAGTTGAAAGCGGAGGCCTCTAATGACTACATGTCGATTAGACAGCATATCTCTCCACCTGGCATCAAGAGATTGGTAGATTTTGAGAGCGACAGAGAGAAATCTCAGAGAGAGCCTATGGTGGCTCGCTTAGCTGCTACTGTTGCTCAACTGCGTGTTGAGAACATGAAGCTAAAGGACACCATATGGCAGAGGGCCAGGTTGAGCTCGCTAAGCTCAAGGTTGACCTTGCATCCCTCCATTGTGGCCTTTGTGCCAAGCTTCACCGCTTGTACAAGGCCGTAGGGAAGAAAGATCTTTACGAGGCCATAGGTCGTAGGGAAGGAAGACCTTCCCTAGTTATCCTTAGGATTTCGATAAGCTCCTTAGGTTTAATTCATGTATTTTATTTTCTTCCTTTATTTATTTCATTCCCTTCATGTAATTGCACCTATCAATAAAGTTGAATAAAATAAAAAGACTCATCGGGCTTCACCGGGTAAGTCTCTTTGCTTTCACTTTTGTCTTTTGTGTCTATGAAGCATCCCAGTTACAAGAACAAGTGTGGGGATGATCTTGTGCTCACACGATGCATTCACACATCAAGATAACCCATGTTCGTGCTACACCACGACTCTTGCACATTCACGAGATGAGACATAGCAACCCTACACCACAAATCCATGAGCTTTCCTCAGGGACGAGCAAAGGATAAGTGTGGGGGTATTGTTGACGGTCGTTAAGTGCAAACTTTAGCCATCAACTCCTGCATAAAAGAATACAAAATATAATATCAAACTTAGTGGTACGGGTTATTACTAACCATTTCCACTAGTGTTGGTAAATATTAGTATGCAGGTGATTTCTTGGAGAAAACACACCCGCCATGCAAGAAAATACACCTCCGCCCAATCACATGCAAGCACAGCGATTGGAGGGCCCACATGACAGTCAAAACCAACCTAAAATGGGACAAACCATCCTCAGCTGCCGGAGGGGCCCACCTATCAGAGAATATAGAAAGTCAATGGCCAGAGATGGTGGAGGTGGTTCGGCCGAACCAACCTCAGCGACTCCAACTGCCAGCTTCCACGTGGTGTTTCCTTAGTGGTCCTCAATAACGGTTACCGAGGTTTACCGAGTTAACTACCGACCTACAACCGTCATAGAGCTGCTATAAAAGGAGGAGCTCAACAAACTTTCAAAACACACAACAAAGTAGAGTACAACTCACTTGTTGGTGATATGCCCTAGAGGCAATCATATAGATGATTGTATCAGATACTATGTTTACATCTTTATTATACATTGTTCCTTGAAATAGATAATTTATTATTGATTAATGAGTATGTGATTCGTTCATGAGACTATTAATGTTGTATGTTACTATTTCTAAAGGATCCCTAATCAAATATTATATATAGAACAAATATGGTTCAATGATTAGCACGTTCATTGATTGATGGTCATGTCTCATGGATCATGGTATGGAGATACCAAATTAATAATGTGGAGACATGTTGGGGAACATGTTGTTGGATAGACCTACCATGAGATACTACAAGAGCTATATGTGATGTGCCATCAGTGGTCTCATATTAGTGTTGGTGTAGAATCCTTAGACCTAAGATTATCATGGTTCCCAACATGTGTAGTAGCTTGCTTAGGGGTTGCCAAACACTACTCCGTAACTGGGTAGTTATAAAAGTAGTCTTCGGGCATGCTATAAAACATGTAGTGAGATATGAATAATCAATATGGGATTTGCCCCTCCCTTGGAGAGATATCTCTGGCCCTTCGATGTTATAGATTATGGAAGTGCATGACCATGCTAAAAGTGATTGAGGAGGCAATCGCAAGTTAAATAATCTATTACAGGATCGAGTGAATGATTGAGCTATTAAAGGATGGCACATATCTAGTCTTGAGCTTAATTGATATCATGAGACAATGGGGTTCATACAAATATACACTAGAGGTTCAGCCGATATAATCTTTATATATGCTCGATGGGTCAATATGTTCTGCTAGGGGCCGTTGTTGACGCGTGGTCCGAACAGGAATTTTTGGGTTGCAACCAAGTATACATGAACCTATAGGGTCGCACACTTAACTGGCCGAAATAAAGGCATTGGATGGAGATCCAATATATGCTCAAGTCAGATAGAGATCCGAGTAGGACTCCTATGGGTCTCGGAGGCCCAGTTATGGATCCTATATATATTCTTCAGGTGATGAGGCTGGTCGTGAGAGAGAAACCCTGGCTGTCACTCCCCTCCTGAGCAAAACCCTAGCCGCGCACGGGCACTAGCACGTCCGTGCGACGTGTTCCATTCCTGGACGTGTGGATACCGGTAGAGGCGCCGTTGGTCTACGGTGCTGATCGGCATGAGAGCACGGTGGGGCGTACGCACGAGGAGGAGAAGGTCGGGCTGCTGTGATCTACTAGTTCCTCTATGTTGGATCATGTGATGATCTTGGTGATGAACAATTGTCAAAGGTAAGTGTTTGTAAAAATACGGAGTTGTGTTTTCAGACGGTGAATAGTGCTGACAAGTTGTTACCGGTCAGCCCGGGCTGAGGCGACCGGTCAGACCGGAGGTATGTCAGCGGTCAGACCGGTCGTCACGCGGTCTGACCGACAGAGGCAGCTGATTTCATGTCGGATTCGGATTTGGATGTTTCCTTTGTGGATTTGACTTATAGTTGGTTTCTATACGTGTGGATACTTGTGTTATGCTAATGTGAGTCAAGTTGGGGATAACTTGCACTCGGATATGGAGTTTCTTTGTTGTTCACGTGCAGGTGTTGCTTGAGGCCATGGGAGTATAGCCGGTGATGGATCGGGACTAGGCTTGGGAGAAGTTGAGGTCCAGACGGTCAAGGATATCATGCGGGATGCTCAGGCTAGAGAACAATGCATGTGGAGGTGAAGGTTTCCATATGGCGTACACGTGGTGTTGTATGCGTATGGAAAGTGGAGTCAAATTTGGTAGGAGTCCAAATTTGGATAGTGTTGAGTTTGTTGCTTGTATGGGAGGTTTCCTATGGGATTAGGACTTCTTGTATGAGTAGGATTCGTGGCTAGGGGCAGCCACGTTGAGGGTATAAATAGAGAGGGAGGGTGTGCCTCCTGGATATCGATAATGTGGAAGATGTATTGAGTTTAGATCAAGCTTTTGGAGCTTTGAGCTAGGGTTTCGAGTTTGGTCAAGATTTTGATGAGGAGTGCTGTTGTTGCACTTTGTAAACACTTTTAGATGCAATAAAGTTGAGAGTTATAATCTATATCTTTGAGTTTGTCATCTACCGGTGTTTTCTGGATCCCGACGGTCTGACCGAAGGTGTTCGTGCGGTCTGACCGGCGGAAGTGCGGCGGCGGTCTAACCGGAGGCAAGGTGGCGGTCTGACTGGTTAGTAGGAGCGGTCTGACCGGCGACCACACGGCGGTCTGACCGGCAGTACTTCGACAGCAGAAGTTCAACTTTGTTCTTGAGATTGATTTTGATTTCTAGATTGGTTTCGTTGAGTTCCAGAGGTAAGTTGTAATTTGTTAAGTTTTTATTTTTGGTCTTCCCTACCATTCACCCCCCCTCTGGTAGGTTTGTTCAATCTGTTCCGATCCTACAAGTGCTATCAGAGCCTCGTTCTTGATTGAATCTTTTTGTTTATCTATAATGGCTGAAAAGTTTTCAAACAAACCTCATGTTTTCAATGGAACCGATTTTGATTATTGGAAGAAAAAGATGGAATCTTATATAACATCTCAAGGATATGACATTTGGCTAAAAGTTGCACAACGTTATGAAATTCCTGCTCATATTGATACTCCTGCTCTCAAATTAGATTTTGAAAATAATTGCAGAGCTCGCAATATTATTCTTAATGCAATTTCTCGCTCCGACTTTGATCGTGTTTCGCATCTTGCTACTGCTAATGAGATTTGGAAAGCTTTGAATGATTTTCACACTGGATCTTCAAACATAAAAGAGTTGCGAAAAGATGTTTTCAAAAAGGAGTATATCAAATTTGAGATGACACATGGGGAGTATTTGGATGATTATCTGGGTCGTTTTAACAAAATTTTGAGTAATCTTAGATCTGTTGATATTTCTTATGATGTTAATTATTCTCAATCTGAGGTTGCTCGTCACTTTATGAATAGTCTTGATATGAAGGTTTGGGATGTTAAGGTCACTTCGATTCAGGAATCTGTTGATATGAACACTTTAACTTTGGATGTTCTTTATACTAAATTGAAAACTTATGAGATGAACATTCTTTCTAAAAGGACTGATTCGAAATCTTCTGCTTTGGTGTCTTCTTCTGCATCTTCTTCTGATTCTACTTCACAATCGATGTTTACTTCTTTCTCTGCCATGTCCGATGATCAACTGGAGGAAATCGGTGAGGAGGACTTGGTTTCGCTTGCTAATAGAATCTCTCGAGTTGTGAACAATGCCAGGTTCAGGAGAAGAGGAGGACCAATCCTGTGTTTCAGGTGTGGACAACCAGGACACATCCGCTCTCAGTGTCCCAAGGCTGGAAAGGGTACACAGGAGGAACCAAAGGCTCAAGATGGATCCAAGGACGCCAAGCAGAACAAGAAACAGGCCAAAAACATAAAGATGAGGAAGTACTACCAGAAGGCCTTGGATGAAGCTTTTGCAGCTGTGCAAGGATCCAGCGACGTTGATTATTCAGATGATGATGAGGATGACAAAGGAAAAAGCATCGCTGGAGTTTGTCTCATGGCAAAGAATATTGAAGATTCTGATGAAGATAATGAGGTAACAAACGCTCCTAGTGTTGAGTACCTTCAAGAAGTAATTGCTAAACTTGGTTATAAGATTTCTAAATTTGAAAAGAAGATTAATCAACATGAAGTAGTTATTGATTCTCTAAATGCTAAAAACAGTAGATTAAAATCTCTTATTTCTGATGATGATGAATGCAAGTCTTGTGAGGTTTTATTTGCTGAAGTTAATGCTGTTAGAGAAGTCAATTGGTCTAATCGTAAAAAACTTGATGTTGAAATTAAGAAATCTAAAAAACTTGAATCTTGTCTTGCTCTTAGCTTTGCCATGAATACTAGATTGATTGATGAGTTGTTTTTGACTAAAAGAGCCTTGAAAAAATGTCGAGTTGCTTTGTTTACTAGCTCTATGTTTAATGTGATTAGCTCTAAAAGGTTAAAACAATCTAGTGCAAAACCTTGCTCGACATGTCTTGCTAGTGATTTGAAATTGAAAGATGCTTTAGGACGTGTTGAGTACATGGAAAATATTGTAAAACAAGATGAAGTGCTTTCTTGTTCTAAGTGTCGCAAAAATAAAGGTGTTTTGGTTGATTGTGAAAATTGTGCTAATTTGGAAAAAGAAGTTTCTTATTTCAAAAGTTCTTTGGAAAAGTTTTCAGATGGTAAAAAGAAACTTAACATGATTTTGGATCAATCAAAAGTGAGCACTTTCAATCGTGGTGTAGGTTTTAATGCTAATGCTTATTTTACAAATCACCAACCTGCTGTTTTGAGCATAACGGAAAAAGGTGATGTTTTGACAAAACCCGAACAAAAGAAAACAATTTCTAAATCCGGTGAAATTTTGGCTTCTCTTCCTTCAATGATTCAAGAGAAAAAGTCTTTTGTTACAAAACCGTCAATTTCAAAACCATCTACTTCAAAACTTCTTGTCATGAGAAGTATACTTATTCTTTTTGTGGAAAAGATGGACATTTGGTTGGTTTTTGTTTTAGACTTGCTCATAAACAGAAAAAGGAAAAAGAAATTGCTTTTGCTAAACACCGTTGGCAAAAATCGGGTTTTGGATCGAGAAGCTCGGTCAAACCGACACTGACCAGTCGGTCAGACCGGCTACGGCCAGCGGTCAAACCGCAAGTGTACAGGCGGTCAGACCGGCAGCCAGGTCCGGTCAGACCGCAAAGACAGCGACGGTCAGACCGGACTCAGGACAAATTTGTGCATAATTCAAATCAGACTTTTGTGAAGCGA
Source organism: Oryza officinalis (assembly GCA_008326285.1). Taxonomy (NCBI): domain Eukaryota; kingdom Viridiplantae; phylum Streptophyta; class Magnoliopsida; order Poales; family Poaceae; genus Oryza; species Oryza officinalis. The sequence goes on from BDMV01000008.1 coordinate 25,664,476, forward strand.
CAAGGTAATTTTTCAGGTAAGTCTAATTATGATTTTGTTCGTGCATATGTACCTGCTAGTTCTATTGGTCGTGTGACTCAGTGTTGGATTCCAAAATTTCTTATTTCTAACCCCAACATGGAGGCCTCGACATTTTCTCGTTCGTAGGTATTTTTGGGCATACTTCCCATGAGTGTTCAACGTTGAGACGACGGTTGCTTTTCAAGGTAACATCAAGGTAATTTTGGATTGACATAATTTTGTTATACTTTCTCAATTATTAGCTTTTCTTGTGCTAGTTTGTGAGATAGTAGTTTTGGTTAATTCAAATGAATATATGTCAATACATGAGAACCTTGGTGATATCATTGGCAATTGGATGTCTTTTTCAAAATCTTTGATTTCTTCTTGATTTTTCTTCGGGAGGAATTAGAGGTTAATTTGAGGGGGAGTTTGTGCTTTTTCATGCATTCATGTTTATTTTTATGCATTTGCATGTTTATTTTTATGCATTTGATCATAAATCTGAAAATATGAATATAAATGATAAAAAGAGAGCTTTGTCTTATACCTCTAGTATATTCTTGTGCATGCTAGCAAAATATTTGACGTTTATTTGTTGCTATGTTAGCTTGTATGCATTTTAGTCTTTTCATGAAGCTTAAATATAGCTTTTAAGTGAGATGATGCATGACACTAATTCTTTTACTTGAATTAAGAAATTATGCAATATTGATGCTAGCATATTGGTTGAATGATGAATGTTTATATATATATGCTTTATTGATTTACTATTCCTCAAATAGCTTTTAAATGCTCATTGTACAAGAGAACAAAAAAATTTCTATGAGAGAAAAAAAATGAATACCGAATCCTTGGAAACAGTCTTGACGACAAGGACGTACCCGGAATAATTGAGAGAAAAAATATGAAAAAAAAACTCAAATAAAAGTTAAAAATTTTCTTGGTTGTTTTGTGCTAAAGTTTATTTGAGAAAGAGTGATAAATGCAATAGGTATTTATGTATAGATGTTTATTTTTCAATCTATATGCTTGTGAATATGTTGCATTATAAATTGCTTGAAATCATGAATCTTTATTGCTAAATTGAGCTTAAGTGTAATATATTTGATTCATGTTTATATTATAATGCATGCTTGTTAACTAGTTAATAAATTTATCTCCTTGTCTTGCAAAATATGATCATTAATTGCTTTTGGTATTCTTTAAAGCTCTTGATGAAAAAATAGAAAATAGAAAATAAAAAATTCATGTTGGTTATGTCAAGTGACAATCATGATATCATTGCTTTTTGTGCTACATTTGTTATTATTTCTCTTTTATGTTCTCGATGAATTCATTGTCAAAGGGGGAGAAATATACAAAATGCATGTTTTTTGAAAGGGAGAGAATTGATTTGCTTGCTTCCATTTTAAAAATAGTTGATTTTGAAGTTTCTTTCTTTTAAAAAGGGGAAGAGCTTTCTTTTCGTCACGTTTGTGATTTTTGAGCCGTCTGAGCCATTTGATTCGTTTTTGTTTTTTGTTTTTCAAAAACGCTAAATTGCAATTCGAAAATGTTGCCAATGTGTTCATCAAGGGGGAGATTGTTGGATCATGTGATGATCTTGGTGATGAACAATTGTCAAAGGTAAGTGTTTGTGAAAATACGGAGTTGTGTTTTCAGACGGTGAATAGTGCTGACAAGTTGTTACCGGTCAGACCGGGCTGAGGCGGCCGGTCAGACCGGAGGTATGTCAGCGGTCAGACTGGTCGTCACGCGGTCTGACCGACAGAGGCGGCTGATTTCATGTCGGATTCGGATTTGGATGTTTCCTTCGTGGATTTGATTTATAGTTGGTTTCCATACGTGTGGATACTTGTGTTATGCTAATGTGAGTCAAGTTGGGGATAACTTGCACTCGGATATGGAGTTTCTTTGTTGTTCACGTGCAGGTGTTGCTTGAGGCCATGGGAGTATAGCCGGTGATGGATCGGGACTAGGCTTGGGAGAAGTTGAGGTCCAGACGGTCAAGGATATCATACGGGATGCTCAGGCTAGAGAACAATGCATGTGGAGGTGAAGGTTTCCATATGGCGTACACGTGGTGTTGTATGCGTATGGAAAGTGGAGTCAAATTTGGTAGGAGTCCAAATTTGGATAGTGTTGAGTTTGTTGCTTGTATGGGAGGTTTCCTATGGGATTAGGACTTCTTGTATGAGTAGGATTCGTGGCTAGGGGCAGCCACGTTGAGGGTATAAATAGAGAGGGAGGGTGTGCCTCCTGGATATCGATAATGTGGAAGATGTATTGAGTTTGGATCAAGCTTTTGGAGCTTTGAGCTAGGGTTTCAAGTTTGGTCAAGATTTTGATGAGGAGTGCTGTTGTTGCACTTTGTAAACACTTTTAGATGCAATAAAGTTGAGAGTTATAATCTATATCTTTGAGTTTGTCATCTACCGGTGTTTTCTGGATCCCGACGGTCTGACCGAAGGTGTTCGTGCGGTCTGACCGGCGGAAGTGCGGCGGCGGTCTAACCGAAGGCAAGGTGGCGGTCTGACCGGTTAGTAGGAGCGGTCTGACCGACGACCACACGGCGGTCTGACCGGCAGTACTTCGACAGCAGAAGTTCAACTTTGTTCTTGAGATTGATTTTGATTTCTAGATTGGTTTCGTTGAGTTCCAGAGGTAAGTTGTAATTTGTTTTAAGTTTTGGTTTTTGGTCTTCCCTACCATTCACCCCCCCTCTGGTAGGTTTGTTCAATCTGTTCCGATCCTACACTATACATCGATGCGCGCTACGTCGCCAACGTTCCTTTGGCTTCTTAGCACCTACTTCCGCTGCATAGCGTCTCGAGTGGTAACGATCTATGATCTCATACTTGCATGATTCCTGGTTTACGCAATAGAAAAATTTTGATTTATGCTATCGTAGCCTATGCGTATCCCAACATCACTTTCATATTTTAGACTTTACATTAGTATGTTGGATTAGTAAGAGAGTGAGGGAAAGCTCCGGAAGGAGTGCCCCAAATTATCGGAGTTCTCTCCGAGAATTTTCGGAGTGCCAATTTTGTCGGTATTCTTCCATCGGAGTGTCGGGTTTGTCGGCCTTCTCCTCTCGCTTGTACCTCAGCGGATGCTTCTTTTATAAAGTAAGTGTTCGAGATCTCTTTATGTTATTTAGTTAGTTTACTTAAGTGAGATATATTCTCATCGGTGAGGGTTCATCGCTTAGTTTATAATTAAGTGCTCCAGTACTAAGATTCTAGATAAAGAAGGAAGTTCCTGCGCAAGGCTAGAGTAATAATCAATAACTTAGGCATGGTGTCTAGGTTAGCGGTTACCTTCGTTTGTTGTGCGCTCCACGGAAAGTGAGATAGGCGGCAGGTGGTGATAGCCCTGTCCGTCCTTTGCATCCCTCCATGTTCGGGTTCATCATAGAGCTCAAGGCCGGACTCATCCTGGCAGACCAGGGGAGGCCTGGTGCCCGAAGCATCCGATAAAGTTTTACATTTAACTTCAGTTAGCTAGTTACATCCGTAGGAGTTCTCTCTAGCCTATTCTATCATTAGTTGTTGTCGTCGGATAGAATCTTGTTCCTATGATTCGATACCCTTGGAATACTCTGAGGTTAAGTGCTATAGTGGTATCCGTGTGTTTGCGAATTTATCTATTTGCATAGCAAATACCAACAGGGACCTATACCAGATTGTCCAGGGCAACACCAAGCGCTTCTCCGACTACATCAGGGGATACATAGAGAAGCTCAACATAATCCCTCAAGTCAAGGATGCTAACATCATGACAGCTTTCTACCAAGGCACCAAGAATGAAGACTTCATTAAGTGGTGGGCCCAAAAGAGTTCTGCAAATGTTCGCCAGATATTCGACAGGGCTAATAAGTACGCAAACTCGGAGTCGGCGATAGCATCCCATCTTGGGAAGCGAAACCCTCTTCTTCCAAAAGGGACAACCCCAAGTCCTCCAAGAACAAGGGCGTGATGCGAACAGCAGAAGAAGTCGTTAATGCCGCTGAACACGGTGGCTACAACAACCGACGGCCTCGGGCACCTCGCTCCGATGACTTCAACAAGCTCATGGATGGCCCATGCCTCTACCATCCAAAGTCAAATAACTTGGCTAAGGACTGTTACCTACTCAAGCAATATGCGCAACGGCTCGCCGACAAACCCACCCAAGTTAAGGAGGCATGACTGACTGACAAAGAAGACCCAAAGGCACCTCCTAGCTTCCCACACCCTCACACCAAGCTCAACCACATCTACGGAGGTCTAGATGCATATGAATCCAAGTGGAAGCAAAAGCTCACCGAGCGTTAAATCGTGGCAGTCATCCCCCATACTCCTCAATACCTCCGGTGGTTAAAGGCCACGATCACTTTTGATCGGTCCGATCACCCGGGCCAAGTACCACACCTAGGCCGCTACCCCCTAGTCCTCGACCTAGTTGTCGAGAGCGTACGATTGAAGAGGGTGCTCATCGACCGCGGCAGTGCACTACACTTCCTCTTCTCCAAGACATTTAGAGACATGGGGTTGTCACGCTCGTTACTCCGCCCGAGAAAATCACTGTTTCACGGTATAATGCCTAGTACTTCTTCAATACCACGCGGGCAAGTTACCCTTTCTGTCAAGTTCGGCAACCCAAGCAACTTTCGTATAGAGAATGTCATTTTTGAGGTCACCGACTTCAAAACCACCTACCACGCCATCTTCGGCAGGCCAGCAGTGGCCAAATTCATGGTTGTCCCACACTATGGTTATGCCATGATGAAGATGCTCGGACCTCAGGGTGTCATCTCTCTCTGTGCTAACATCAAGCAATCCTTCGTCTGCCATAAGAAAAGCTACGAGATGGCCAAGAACTAGAAGGCTACGCTCCATCAGTCGGCCATCTGCATCGACACTTCTACTCGGCAAGCTAATGAAGCTAAGTGCCTAGCCGCGAAGATTTCCAAGACAAGCATCGAGCCAGCTAACATGCCGATCAAAAAAGATTGTCCTCGACGAGGCCAGCCCATCGAAGACCGCCACCATCGAGGCCAACCTCGACCCCAAATAGGAAGATGCGCTCATCACCTTCCTCCGGGCCAACAAGGATATTTTTGCATGGAAGCCTTATGATATGCCTGGTGTCCCGAGGGAAGTTGCCAAGCATTCTCTTCACGTTCGTCCAGACCAAAGCTCGTCAAGCAATGACTACGTCACTTTGCGCCTGATAGAAGGGAGACCATGAGAGAAGAGATTACAAAACTGTTAGCCGCTGGTTTTATACAAGAAGTGTACCACCCGGAATGGCTTGCTAACCCGGTGCTTGTTAGACAAAAGAATAAACAGTGGCGTATATGCGTTGATTACACAAATCTCAACAAGGCCTACCCGAAAGACCCATTCGGTCTCCTCGCATTGACCAAGTGGTAGACTCCACTGCTTGGTGCGAGCCACTCTCCTTCCTCCATGTCTACTCGGAATACCATCAGATCGCTCTCAACAAGGACGACTACCTTAAGACTTCATTCATCACTCCATTTGGTGCATATTGTTACATAACAATGTCCTTTGGCCTTAAAAATGTCGGAGCCACTTACCAACGCACCATGCAGTGATGCCTCCCCACTCAACTCGGCCGCAAAGTCAAAGCCTACGTGGACGACATCATCATCAAATCTCGAGTACAGGAAGATCTCATCTCTGACTTACTGGAGACATTCAATAGCATGTGCACATTCAACTTGAAACTCAATCTGGAGAAGTGTACCTTCGGCGTCCCCTCAAGGAAGTTACTCAGCTTCATGGTATCCCATCGCGACATTGAGGCAAATCCTGGTAAGATAGTAGCTATCCACTCCATGGAGCCAACCGTTGATTTGAAGAAGCTGCAAAAGCTAACCGGCTCCATGGCGTCACTCAGTCGCTTCACCTCTACACTGGGTGAGTGTTGATATTACTTAACAACATTACTAAGAATATAATTCCTAGCAATGACGCGCGGAATATTAGTCGGTATCTCTTACGATTACAGATATAAATCCGCAAGCACACGGATATACCGCTGTAGCATTTTATTCGAAAGTATTTCAAGGTATCGTATTTATTTAATCCCAAGGGAAGATATGGTTAAGACAATATCATGTTACTAATTCATATCATACTTATGTAGATCAAAGTCTATGCAGGGGTTATAACAATAAAGCATAGGGTAGGTTGACACATAGAAGAGAAAACAAGATAAAACTCTCTCTAAATAATAAATCTAGGCTAAGTAGAGAAGAATAAAGAAAGCCTCATTTCTATACTTCTATTATATACTCATTTTAGTATACACTTGCTATTACACATTTACATGGCTGAGCTCCCTAACTATGCCCTCCTAGTATATCGAGAAACCACCCCGGAATTGTCGAGTTCCTTACGACAATCTGTCATGGCCATCCAACCGGTTATAGATACGGAGGAGTACCCGCACCAGGAACCTTTCTTAGCCCTATATACGCACGTGGAGGAATACCCGTGCTAAGCTGTCACCATCAGCGGCCTACCTCTACAGTTCCGTGGCATATAGCACCACTTAATGATAATTAATAACCTAAGCACCATGCTTACATTACTAAATATTACAATACACCTCTGTAGCTGATATAGAGCAATCATGTAATTGAAAATTAAGCTAATACTATTGCATATCTGCAGTAAGCAAGTCTAGACTAAACTTGGTACTCGCATAAGTATGCAAATAGAGTAAAGTGTCATGATTATATAAAGAAGAGTATTTCATTATTCTAGCATAAAGCCTTACAAGAGAGATATTAGCTACTAGAACCATACTAGGATTCTCCCGGAAGATTTGAAGAACTAGAGCACTATTCTATTCCTAACTCTACTAGCACTAGAACAATGTAAACTATGGAGAGCTTCTTCTTCTTGTTCTTTTTGGTATATGTTGGAGGAGAGGATAAGAGTCCTTTATATAGTGATGGAGGATGTGGAAATTCCAAGAATCAAAAGAGCATCTTCACTCTTGAGCTGCCATGTGTCCCTCCTAATGACGGTTTCCAGCGGTAGAAATGATCACAACCGTCATACATAGTCGGTAGTGTAGTTTGAGGGCTAGATAGGCTATGCCTAGGTTGGCCGACCCCTGGCTGGCCCCTCTAGCCCAATCCTTCTCTCAGGGCTTGCTTTGGTGGGTCCTTGGTCCAGTGGCATGGTGATTGGGCCCATTTGCAGATGTTTCATTGGGTTTGTGGGCCCTTCCATCCATGTGTACGCTACATGTCAACCTCTGATTGATTGAACGTGTATTTTCCACCATTTCTCCTCCATTTATAAGGTAATCTCCTGTAGTCAAATACTTTGCCAAATACATGTGGAACTAGGTTATTTCTAAATAAATAATCATGCAAACATTGCTAGTTCCTTATTATTTTAGGAATATTGATGGTCGAAATTGGTCTGTAACGACCATCAACAGTGAGCGCGGTATGCCCTTCTTCAAGCTGCTCAAGAAGTCAGACAACTTTACCTGGACTGACGAAGCCCAAGTGATAAAGCCTGAGCTCCACTCGATAAGCTCAGGAATCTAGTTGTCCTGATCTTTCGGTGAGTTGATGATAACAACGATTTGGGAGAAACATTGACGATTCAACTATAACCGTACAAGATGTTGTTGTGTTGCGCCTTAGCGATCGATACACCTCTCAGTGGGTTGTTGATCTTGCCAGTGCAAATCAACCTTATTCCTACAAGCAAATCGAAGAAACAAGCAAGAACAAGATAAATGCAATGTAAATTGCAAATAGGAATTAAAGCTCACGATAAGGTGGGGTTCCGAAGACAAGTAATTAGGTGGTCTAGCCGACACACGTAACTACAAGAAAAAATAGCAATGGCTAAAGCTTTAATCTAACAAAACCCGAGAAACCCTGAAGGGGTACCTAGCTATTTAAGGAGGTGGGAGGACAACGAAGGGGTCCCTAGGGTCGTGCTCCACCAGATTGGGATGCACCCCAATTGGGACCCACTTGGGCCAGGGTCCCAGATGAAGTTACAAGCCCATAGGCCCATTACAGATAACGTAGCATCTTGTTTTTGTGATTGCGGATGATTGAGAAGGAATTTGGAAATGGTGCTGGATCTGTTGGAAAGAGGATTCCTAGAGCTTTCCATCAAGTACTCATGGGCCCAAAATGGATCTCGTATGCAGATTTGGCGGCCGTTTGAAGTGAGTGCTGTAGCAAGTGGCCGAATTGGATTCCATAACTTCTGTGGCTCAATCTCATTGTCTTTCAATTGTCCTATGATGTGAGCAATGGTTGTATCAATGGTAGTCATGGTCACATCATCCTCTCCTTCTTCACGAAAACCATCCACGGTTTTTCCATATGGCATTCGTCCCGTAGTCCATTTAAAATAACATATTTCTTTCGATCAAAACTAGAGAAACTCGAAGTAGCATGATTAGCAATAATATAACTCTCTAGCTTGCAATATTGATCTATGGCTATAGGTGGTTCGGAAACTGAACATATGTAAACACTGTGCATGAAAAATACTCCTCTATCATTATATTTGCCAAAGGTATGAAATATAGTATTAGAGGACATGGCAAATTAATAGCAAATAATTTCTCCTTCAAATTATCGAGCTCACAAAAGTCATCAAACATAATATAGCCCAAAGTACTTAAAGAAGATAGCAATTCATGTTCCTTAACTTCATTAACAATGTGAACAATATGCTTAAGATCAGCACATAAAGAACTAACACTATAAATAGCATGTTCATTCAGTAGTTGTGGCATTGATATAAGTGAAGCATTAGCATACAACTCTTCTTTATCACAAGGAACAACAAAAAAAATCAACTTGTGACAAAGAAATCTCAGCAATTGGTTTCACTAATGGTTGATCTACTATAGCATAAATAGTGGACATGCGTAGCTCAGCTTGAGAATACTCGCATTCATTTATCTTAGCACCATTTAATTTTCCTTCCATACTTTCTTCAGACATCGCAGGTGTCTTAAGCTTCTCCTATTTCTTCTCAAAAACATCATTCTCCTCCTTTTGTTGAATATTCTGAACTCCCTGCAAAATGTTAGTAACAGGAGACACAAAAGATTGCTCCTCCAATATTTGCACATCATCATTGCACAAGGATATAGGAGATTCAGAAACAGGAGATAAATCACATTATTCATGCTTTTCTGCATTTGATATGAAATCTTGTTAAATTTGACTCTCAATGCTACGAGCAAGCATGAATAGGTGTGCAATATGATTATATGTCACATTAGCAAGTATAACTGTTAACGCCAAAATTTGGTAAGCCCCGAAGTCATCATCGGCTTAGGAACTGTATCGGCTTCAGAATCCTAAGATGAGTCGATGGACATATCAAGTTGCCAACAGTTGGATTCTTGATTGATTCGGTTAAAGAAATTAATCAACTAAAGAAAGTTTATCCAGAAGAGACCGAGTTCGAGGAGGATGCAGCATGGCAAGTTATCCATTAATTAGGCAAAGTCAATTAGTTTCATTTTACTTTTAGGAAAGATTGTTTAGAGTCCGAATAGGACTTGTATCTTTTACTTTATTGTTAGGAAAGTTTGTGCCAAAAGATGTGTTGACGCACTAGAGCTAAGCAGATCTCCTAGGCCTTCGTGTGCCACACGCAGGATCTACGTCAACACATCTTTTGGCACGCTCAACAGGACAGATTTTGTGTCAACACATTTTTGGCACGTCTGGTGGGACACGAGTTTTATACCAACCTGTCTAAGGAAGAAGCCAATGCCAAGATCTTGATCACAATAGAGGATTTCACAGAAGAGCAGAGGCAACAGATGGAACAATCCGTGGTTGACTTTCAAAAGCGTTGTCTTCAATCTTTCTTCATTACACAACAAGGACTAATTCAGAAGACTCAATTCCCCAAAGCTGATGGTTAAGACACTTTAGTATACAGTTGATGAAGCAGTTCATCGTGCTTTGACCGATCAATCTGGAGTTTTGATGAATACATTACAGGATTTGATCAAGAAAATAGTTTAAAGAATTTAGCTCGGGGGGCAAATCGGTGAACAATTTCAATATCATCGACAACAACAATATTGCAAACTTGCCATGCAATATTGTTGCTCATCAGCATCAACATAATGAGTCACATGAATATCGGCCTGAGGAACTTCATCAATATAGGCATGGTGAAGAGTATCAATATAACAATGGTTGGACCGATAGAATTGCAAACTTGGTAGAGGAGCAATTTGGACTTAAGCCAAAAGAACAAACTTCTGCTCATATCCTAAATGGTTTGATAGGGTTCCATTGCAACACCGATACAAGGTTCTAGATTTCTCCAAGTTTTCAGGGCAAGATGATATATCTACAATGGAACATATCAGCCGATTCTTACCATAATGTGGGGAGGCATAAGAAGCAAAGGAGGATCAATTTTGGAGTTATCAAGATCCGAAAGAAGATAATTTTGAAGCATGAGTTCTCATACTCCAAAATTGGGGGGCATATGTTAACGCCAATATTTGGTAAGCCCCGAAGTCATCATCTGCTTAGGAATCGTATTGGCTTCAGAATCCTAAGATGAGCCAATGGACATATCAAGTTGCCAACAGTTGGATTCTTGATTGATTCGGTTAAAGAAATTAATCAATCAAAGAAATATTATCCAGAAGAGACCGAGTTCGAGGAGGATGTAGCATGACAAGTTATCTATTAATTAGGTAGAATCAATTAGTTTTCTTTTACTTTTAGGAAAGATTGTTTAGAGTCCGAATAGGACTTGTATATTTTACTTTATCTTTAGGAAAGTTTGTGTCTTATCCAATAAGGACTAGTATCTACTTATGGGTATAAATATGTACACCCGGGGTCTATGTAATATATCTCTCGATCAATATACAACTTTCGGCGCATCGCCACCCTCTTTCCCGAGGTTTTTACTTATCAACCGCCGGAACTTGGCACCTGACACAGGACTGCATCGGCTTTCGATCTCCAGCGAAGGGGCAAGTCCTACGTTCCGTCAGCCCTACCTAATTATCATATATCTTAGTTAATCTAAATCGATTATTCAATTTGGTTGTATCGGCTGAGCTTGCTTTAGAGTATTTGCCGGTATTGGCTAAATTGTTTTGTCGAGCTAGATTAGCTAAGGTATCCACCACCCTTAAAATCAGTTGAAGGCTTGATTGTCTAGATATTATATTTTTTTATACTTTGCGCTGCATCAGCCCTAGTCATGCTTAGAACCATAACCTCTATCCTGCTTTTCGATTGCCAATAAGGGTTTCATCGGGGTTTTAGCCGATGAGTTATCTAGACGTTGCATCGGCTCACAAGGATTACATATGAGTTGGATTTAGCCGATGACAACAAAAGTTTCATTGATTATCTAATCGTTAGGATTTAATGATATCGGACCTCCAGCCAATGTATGCTTTAACCTTCGGATAAACACTTATTCTATCATATGATTATTAGTCGATTGGTTTCTATTGGATTATATTATTGTTTTATCGCATTGTCATCATCCGATTGTCTTTGTATCGTTATTTACATCATGTGTCAGAATCTACATTGATATATAGCCGATTGTTCAAAACCCTATCGACATCGGTTAGTATCGGCATCGGCTGGAATTATTTCATCGGCTTGTCAGCCGATTGGCTCTTTGATCTGCTGTTTATATATGTTGTCAGTTGCAGGGTCAAACTCACTGGCACGCCCACATCTCATTAATTTTAGGACCTGCACTGGAGCTAATGATATCTCCCAGGCCTTCATGTGCCACACGCAGGATGTATGTCAACACATCATTTGGCACGCTCAACGGGACAAATTTTGCGTCAACAATAACCTGAACTTTAGATTTAAGCCCTATGAAAAATCTACGCATTGTGTTTTCATTGCATTCTTTTAGACCATTGTAGATGATACAAACTTTAAATTCATAAATGTACTCGCTAACGGTTCTATCACCTTGTTTCAGATGTTCTAATTTCTCAAGAAGAGTACATTTGTAATAATAACTCACAAAATGTTTTCTCATCATGGTTTTGCATTCATCCCAAGTTTCAGGTTTATTACTAACATAACTCCACCAAAATAATGCAGAAGAGATAAACTTATTACTAGCAGTCTTAATCATTTGAGCATCAGAGAAATCATATTAATCAAATTCATTGTCTACTGCTAGCTCTCAATCAATATAAGCAACAAAATCATACTTAACATCGTAGAATGATAACTTAGATTCAACTCGTGTAAAATTATAGTCAGGTACCTCATATGTATCATATGGAGAAGTCGTCATATCTCGTCGAAGGTGAAGTTGTCGATGTTGATCATAACTATCCCGTATCCCTGTGCACAATCTTGCCATGGTTAGTAGCAAACAAGAAACACACATAAGAATATGCACGCTCCTATCAACTACTAGATAGTGGAAGCTCAAAAGACACACTCAAGCTTTTAACCAAGCTCTTACAAATTGTTACCAATGCAAGTGGAATAGTGACATACACCGACTCAACCAAGCACCCCAATGGAGGTTGGATGTATCGATGCCTTGGCAAACACTTGCGGTACGGTTGTAATCAAATCTGTAGAGCTCTGGAAAGACTTAAATATGTAGCAAAGGAATAGCAAACGATCAAATCAGAGAATGCAAAGTTGAATAATTGTTCAAAGTCAGTACCATGATGGTCCTAGGCTAGAACGTACTAGAGATGCGAGCCTAGACACAAACGATGCCATAAGATAGCACTAGAATCAACTCAAGCACAACTCTGATATATGAAAACAATCTCAAAGATAACAAGTGATTTCCTCCTTTTCTTCCTTCTTTTTTTCTTTCTTTCTTTTTGTTGGTGCGGCTTTTGTTTTCCTTTTTTAGCACCTTTCTGTCTGTTTTCTTTTTTTAGCACCTGAATGCAAGATTACAGGGACTCAAATGTAAATGTGAAAATTACAGGGACTCAAATATAAAAGTCCAAACCGTAAAATTCAATCTATACAAAAATGGAATGCTCTCATCCCACAGGTTCCGTTTTTGCAAACGGAACTTGAATCTGACACCGAAATAAAATTTTCCCAAAGTATTTAACACAACTCGAAATGGGTGAGAGGGAGGGAGTCGGACTCAGCCCGTGATGAGGAGGGAGTCGGCCACGAACCTTCCCAATATGGTGGGATTCGGTCAAGTAACTATTTCCAGCCGATCCAATCTACTATTTCTTTCCAAATCAAACTTGACTACTTCCAAAAACAGACCTGGTAATTCTTCTTCTCTCCTCTCTGCACGACACAAACACAGGAAGCACAGGCAGGTCTAGGCAAACCCTAGATGCAACTCAACAACTTCAAAACCAACCGCTAAAAACTTCTGAAAATTACAAAAATTGAACCCTGGCAGCGAGATGATTCTGTTTTCGAAGGTCCCGACAACAACAAAGACACGGCGGCGACGACGACAGCGGTACTAAACATGACCAGAACTCGAAACTCTAAATGGACTAGATGCTAAGACCAGCAACACGACTCGATGATGCAACGCAAAACTCAACAAAGCAAAAAGAGAAAAGAACAATGCAGCGGTACAAAGATGGCTAGGTAATGGATGCAAATTTTTTTGTATGGCTATTTTCTGGTTATAGGTAGATAAAAACTCACTGAGCAATGAAAGCTCAGATACCACTTCATAAGGTCAAGCTCCACTCGATACACTCAGGGATCTAGTTGTGCTGATCGTTCGGTGAGTTGATGATAACAACGATTTGGGAGAAATGTTGACGATCCGACTACAACCGTACAAGACGTTGTTGTGTTGAGCCTTAGCGATCGATACACCTCTCCGTGGGTTGTTGATCTTGCCGGTGCAAATCAACCTTACTCCTGCAAGCAAATCAAAGAAACAAGCAAGAACAAGATAAAAGCAATCTAAATTGCAAATAGGAATTAAAGCTCATGATAAGGTGGGGTTTTGAAGACAAGTAATTAGGTGGTCTAGCCGACACACGTAACTACAAGAAAAAGTAGCAATGGCTAAAACTTTAATGTAACAAAACCCGAGAAACCCTGAAGAGGTACCTAACTATTTAAGGAGGTGGGAGGATGACCAAGGGGTCCCTAGGGTCGTGTTTCACTAGATTGGGGTGCACCCCACTTGGGCCCCAATTGGGCCAGGGTCCCAGATGAAGTTACAAGCCCATAGGCCCATTAAATGTGATGTAGCACCTTGCTTTTGTGATTGTAGATGACGGAGAAGGAATTTGGAAATAGCGCTAGATCCATTGGAATGAAGACTCCGAGAGCTTTCCATCAAGTACTCATGGGCCCAAAATGGATCTCGTATGTAGATTTGGCGGCTGTTTGAAGTCAATGTTGTAGCAGGTTGCCGAATTGGATTTCATAACTTCTGCGGCTCAATCTCGATGTCTTCCAATTGTCCTATGATGTGAGCAATGGTTGTATCAATTATAGTCATGGTCACATCACCAAGCCACCTTCGACGACTTCAAGCAACAAGAGTCTCTAGTCCGTACATCTCCACTTCTAGAAGAGCCCATGCTCCTATGCATTGCCGCAATAACAAGCATCGTCAGTACGGTCTTGGTGGTTGAAAGAGACAAGGACGGATCCACACAGAAGATCTAGCACCCCGTGTACTTCATCAGCGAAGTCCTCAGTGACTCGAAGACCCGGTACACGCAGATCAAGAAGATGTTATACGCTATGTTCATCACAGCTCGCCAGCTTACCCACTATTTTCAAGGGCACCCGATATCAGTTATCACGGCTTACCCCCTTTGGGACGTCATGTTTAAAAAAAAGGCAACCGAACGCATCGCCAAGTGGGCCCTTGAGCTGATGGCGTTTGACATCACCTTCCAACCTCGGGTGGCTATCAAGTCCTTGGCACTCGTAGACTTCATCGCCGAATCGACAGAAGAACAACAACCAAATACTCTAACCGATTCACCACTCTGGCTTCTCTACTTTGATGGCTCGTCCATGAAGACCAGCATAGGTGCAAGAGTAGTACTGATCTCCCCTAAAAGAGAAATTGATATGTCCTTCAGCTCCATTTCCCCTCATCGAACAACATCGTCGAGTATGAAGCACTCATGCATGGCCTACGCGTCGCCATATCAGTCGGCATCTGCCGGGTTGTGGCATGAGGCAACTCACAACTCGTGGTTTGCCAAATAATGAAGGATTGGGACTGCTCGGATGACAAAATGGCTTTCTATTGCCAAGAAGTCAGCAAACGTGAAGACAAATTCAATGGCTTGGAGCTAATCCAAGTAGGGCGCGACGACAACATGGACGTCGACTCACTTACCTGACTAGGCTCCCATCGTGAACTGGTGCCACTTGGTGTATTCTTAGAACTCTTGCACAAACAATCCATCTAGAAGGCCAAGACCTCGGATAAGCAAGTTATGGCAATTAGCGAAGATTAGCGCACTCTCCTCCACAACTTCCTGAACGACAACACTCTTTTGCATGATAGGACAGAAGCAGAAAAAATATCCTAGAAGAGCAAGGTTTACTGTCATCAGAGGTGAACTCTATCACAGGGGAACCATCGGCATCCTCATGAGGTGCATTTCACAGCGTGAAGGACAAGATCTTCTCACCGACATCCACTCAGGTATCAGCGGCAATCACGTGTCCTTCAAGACCATAGTCGAAAAGGCATACCGACAACTTCTTCTGGCCCACTACTATCACCGATGCACAAGAAATTGTCCGCTCCTACAAATGCTGCCAATTCTTTGCCCATCAAACTCACACACCGGACAACGAGCTCCAGACCATACCAATCCCGTGGTTGTTCATCGTCTGGGGCCTTGATATGGTTGGCCCCTTTAAAAAAGCACCCGGGAGGGTTCACACATCTCTTCGTTTGCATCAACAAGTTCACCAAGTGGATCAAAGCCAAGCCGGTCACAAAAATCACAGCCCGAGAACGCACGAGAATTCATCAAAGAAGTCATTTACCGCTTCAGCGTTCCTAATCACATCATCACCGACAATGGCACTCAGTTCACTGATTCGGTCTTCCAAGACTTCTGCGACGAATTCAGCATCAAAATTTGCTACTCATCCGTCGTGCACCCCAAGGGTAACGACCACGTGGAGCGTGCCAACGGCATGGTATTACACATCATCAAGACTCGTATCTTCGACCGACTTAAGTTGTATGCGGGCAAATGGGTTCAAGAGCTACCTCCGATACTATGATCTCTCCGTACCATGCCAAGTAGAGTCACCGGCCAAACTCCCTTCTTCCTGTGCTATGGAGCCGAAGCCATCCTCCCTACTGAATTGGCACTTGGATCTCCCCGGGAGCGGCCTTACAGCGAAAACAAGGTAGAGAATACACTTCAGGAGTCCAAGCTTAGTCTGGATATAGCCTGAGAAATGGCCGCCATCGAATCAGCTTGATACCAACAGCTCGAACGCAAATACCAAGCTGTAATGTCCGCGATCACTCTCTCATAGTCAGTGACCTGGTCAATGCCGTCGCCAGGCCGGGTGCCTATCACATCGCAAATATGGACAGTGACCAAATTGATAACTCTTGGAAACATCGAGCATCTGCAGCGATTCTACACTTATATTGTAAAATCTTGCACCTCGCGAGTCAATAAAAAGCACAACTTTTGCTTCAAATGGTGCCTTACTCCGCATGCCCGAGGGCTTCGTCCTTGTACGGCTCACGTGGCCTTGGCTACGCGCTACCTGGCTAAGACCATACTCCGCACGCCTCGGGGGCTTTGCCCTCGTACGGCTCATGCGGCCTCGACTACGCCCTTACTCCGCACGCCTCGGCTACGCCCTTACTCTGTATGCCCGGGGGCTTCGTAGTTGTACGGCTTACACGGCCCCGGCCACGCCCTATCCAGCTATGCCCTCACCCTGCAAACCAGGGGGCTACGCTCTATTACGACTCACGCGGTCATGGCTAAGCCCTACTCGGCTACACCCCTACTCTGCATGCCTAGGAGGCTTCACCCTGGCACCGGCCATGCCTGGTTTCTCGTCACCCAGTCTCACTACATATAAGTCCAAAAGTAGGCAGACAGCAACAAACCACCTTAGGGCATTCAAAAGATAGTACCATTGCACACCGGCATAGGTTACACAAAACAAATTTGTCCTGGAAACATAAGTGTTCCCATGAGTGTTGGATTAAATAAGCTTGTCCCAATTTATTCCCAATAAATTTGACAGGCCCACAATTAATGTTAAGAGTTTAATACCACCTTGGAAATCAATGTGGAAGTATCTCAACTTAAATAGGCTGCTATTGCAGAGCACCTGTTGAGTGGTTGAGACAGTGGTGGGACTGTCACAAGCGTGCGCGCATGCCGAGCCGAGCCAGCCGGCCGGCCAAGCCGAGCCAGGCCGAGGCGAGGCGAGGCATGGCTGGCAAGCTAGCTAACGCTATTATCACTACAACAAATGAGAGAATCAATCCCGATTTAACTATCGGATTAATTCTGTTGATTGCTCTGGTAACGGACCCATTGATTACTCCGATAAAGGGCAGATTCCCCACTCGCGCACTAGACAGAGACATCTATCTGTGCTCTATTCATCCTCTCCTCTCGCACTGGTTCTTCTCGGTACTCTATTCTGTTCCTGCGCTACACTTCTGTCTCCCCGGTTCTGAACACTTGTGTGCACAGGTGTTTGGGACGAGCAGGCCCCCAAAACTCCGTTCGCCTGAGAACCTACACGGGTAGGCGGGCGATCAAGTTTTTGGGGAGCGCTTCTGCGCGCCTGCCTCTACATTGACTCTCTTCTTCGTCTATTTCCACTACTACAACATGTCAACTGGTGGAGGCAGCGACGACAATGGTGGTGGCAACAGCGCTACTGGAGCAGGCAGGAATGGCTCCGTCAACGGAGGCAACAACACCAACAATGCCTCATATAGTACTGGAGCGTTTTCCGGGTATGTCAAATTTCTAACTATACTGTTAAACATGCCTTTTCTTGATAATGCGTATTTTGCTATTAGCACATTGATGTTTAACATGATAACATTAATGTTTAGCACTATCATGTTTAGCACTTTCACTAGATCACATTTCTATATGCAAGTCATGTTTAGTCTGTTAATTTGTTGGATTAAAATATGCCAATTTATGACCATATTTGCAACAATCCAAAAACTTGATAGTCTTTTTTGATAGTTGGTTTTGCGGCATCACTAAAACCACATGTTTTTGATGGTTCAAATTATAAAACATGGAAAGCTGAAAAGGTCAATTAGGCCTAGAGGGGGGGTGAATAGGCTAATTTAAAAACTAAACTAAAAACGGAAGCAGGAATTTTTGGAATTTCCGAAAATGATTTTTGGAACTTCCGAAAATAGCAGAGTATGCGCACTTCAAA
The DNA here is from genome assembly GCA_008326285.1 of Oryza officinalis. Lineage (NCBI taxonomy): Eukaryota > Viridiplantae > Streptophyta > Magnoliopsida > Poales > Poaceae > Oryza > Oryza officinalis. The sequence continues at coordinate 25,682,909 of BDMV01000008.1, forward strand.
GTAAACTCTAGATCTAGCTGCCTACAAGAAAATGCTAGCACAAACAGCAACTAGTCCTATGGCGGCACAATCAAGCAAAGCTAGAGGAGGGAGAAAAGTGAAATCACCAAAGTTGTAGTAAGAAGAGTTGTTCCCGGAGTTCAAATCCTTGAGCGGATTCTACTCTACGTTGAGGAGCTCACAAAGAGCAGGGTCTTCGCTAACCCTTTCTTCAAGAGGTTGCACAAAGCACTCATTCTTCCACTAGTGGTATCTCTTCCCTTTCGGAGGTGATATCTGACCTTCACAAACTTCTCCCGGCCAACCACAAGTAGATCGGTGGCTCGGGAGTGACACCTAGCCGCCTAGGAGTCCTCAATCTCCAAGAGTAACAAATGATGCAAAGAACTCCCGGACATGATGCAAGTGCTCACAAATCTTCACAAAGCCAACAAGCACTCACACAAACTTGAATCCACAACTCTCACACACACACCAAATCCGAATCGAGCACGGGTGAGAAAGGGAAACAAGAAAGCAAGGCTCCAGAGTGAATCGAGAGAGGAGCAAGACAAGGGCACAAAAGTATGCAATGTCACCAGCAACCCTTACAAGTGGAGAGAGTGGGCTATTTATAGCCACAGCTCCAGATCTGCCCGTTATGTACAATAATTGCATTTTTCGAAAGTTCTGAAAATTAATATCGGACATATCCGAAAATTTCTAGAACCAAAACTGCCTTCTGGACATTTTTGGAAGTTCTGAAAATTCCTTTCGGACAAATCCGAAAATTTCCAGATCCAAAGCTGCCTTCTGGATATTTTCGGAAGTTCCGAAAATTCCTTTCGGATAAGTCCGAAAATTTCCAGAAGCAAACTTGGTTCGCAGACAATTTTCGGACGTTCCGAAAAATAATTTCGGACAACTCCGAAAATTTCCAGAAGCAACTTTTCTTCGCTGCCATTTTTGTAAGTTCCGAGAAGAGGTTTCGGATATTTCCGAAAATTTACAGAACCACTTCGCTTCTCGGTCATTTCCGGAAGTTCCAAAAATTTCTAGAAGTGAAAACCTGGTTCTGTTTATTCTCGGAAGTTCCAAAAATTCCTTTCAGATAACTCCGAAAATTTCCAGAACACACAGAAACTGAGGGGAAACACTTTCATAAAAAGATTTGAGCACTTTCAACACTCCTCATATGTCAATTCATCATCCCTCTTAATAGTGCGGTTATCCTAATGACCCAAAGAGGGGAAAATAAACAATATAACCTTTGATCATTTCCGCAACGCAAAATGTTCTCGCAATCGTTGAGCGCAACACACTGTCACTTACTAACAAATCTTCACATTCACTCAAAACAAAATTGTTAGTCCTCTCTAATCGCATTGTCATTAATCATCAAAACAATTAGGGGCCAGATGCACTTTCAATCTCCCCCTTTTTGGTGATTGATGACAATACGATTAGATCACAATAGAGAGTGAAACAATATAAAGGTTTGATGTAAGATTTTAGTGAGAACTCCCCCTAGAAGTGTGCATTATAGGCAAGTGGAGAGCTCCCCCTAAAACCTTGCATTCACATTTAAGCTCACAACAAGAATCATACCATTACTTAATCACCACCACATAACAAATGAATAGATATGAGAGCATCGCATCACATAGACAAAAGGCATAAAAGACATTTCATCCCAAGGTCACACATAAGCAGTCATTAGAGACTTACATAAATGCATTAATAAGATTACAATAACTCAAGTTCTACTCAAAAGCTACCACACAAACTCTCATACAAATAGAAATGCCATCAAGGTTCGACCACACTTAGAACAAATGAATATAGATAAATAGATAGATATTCTCCCCCTTTGGCATCAACACACCAAAAAGGGGGGGGGAACGGTGCGATGACTGCTCAAACAAAAGGCGCCTGAGGAGGATCGTCTGGAGGAGGAGGAGGAGGATGGCCATAGCCATGGCCAAAGCCAAAGAAGTCATAATCTGGAGGAAGCCCTGCAAATGGATCCTCGATCTCCTCCTCAGGCTCGTCAGGCTCTGCCTCAAAGCCCGGAGGAGAAAGGGGGACATCGACCTGAAGGTGTTGATTCAGCTGTGCTTGCATAGTCTTGACGCGTTAGGCCGTCTTCTTGACTTCGTTTCGCACTTTGCGGTTCTGTTTAGCCTCTGCAGAGCAAAGGCCAAAAAGACTCCGCAAAATGCGAAACAAAGGAGACGGCGCATGGCGAGCCACAGGAGCAGACTGCTGTGCTGAGTGGAGGAAGAGGGGATGTCCCCAGCGGCAACAGAGGGGCGAGCCCGGGAGGGGCGATCAGCCTTGAGCAGGCGCAGATGCAGCTGAAGGTGGGACATCTCATGCTCAAACTGTAACTGAGTGACGGTCTCAATCATCCGCATGAGATGAGGAGCATAAACCAACCCCTTCTTGTATTGAATAGAAGCCAAACGAATTTCCTCCCAAACAAAGTTGAAAACATGGAAAGGCTGGGAGGGAAGATTGAACCTGAGTAAGACATTCCTGGAGAGATGGTTTATGCTGCTAGCATCACCATCCTTGGGCACAAGAGACCGGCGCATCATCCGGTTCAGATAGATGTGAAAGGGCTTAAGACCCTCAATCTTGCCTAAGACACCCTCAGGAAGGTACAAAGGACCCAGCTCGGTGTTGAGGGAAATTGGATGATCATGCAAGTTGGTGAACTGACGCATCCAGTGCAAGTCAAAACCCCATAGCTCGGCCAATCTCTCATAGGTAATGGAGTACCAGGAGCCCTGAGTCATCCAATGCATACCACGTTGACGATCAAAGTACACCATGGCATAGAATTGGGCAATGATCTCATTGCACCAAGGCTGCTCCAGAGTCATGAAAGCACGGACCCCCATCTCTTCATAGATGGCAACAACTGTGTTGAGAACAGGATCATCATGGGTTTGCAGCTCCTCCCAGTTTATCCATTGCATTTGCACAGAGGGATTTGACTTAGGCTTGATGACGGAGTCATAGTAGTCTTGCTGAAACAGAGTCCAAAATCGAGCATCCGAGGCAGAACGACGATTGGAACGAGGATCCTCATCCCGGTGAGGAGCAACCACGTCGGACTTCTTCTGCCAGTCGCGCACTTGGCGCACCACAGCTGGGTCCCGCTCGGGCGTGTGAATCCAAAGAGGCCCAATGGGGACGGCTGGGATGTGCGGCGGCGTCTGAGGTTGTTGAGACGAGCCCTCACTAGTAGACTGGCGAGGTGGCCTCGAGGAACCCGCAGTGCCGCGTGACTGAGTCGATCGATGGGAAGGAAGAATGCCACCCTTGGCCACCCGTGTGACTTGAGGACCCATATCCTCTGCTTCGAACCAATCACTGTCCGAATCCTCCGGAAAGGATGGAGTAGGAGAACGATCCTGTGGACGCTTGGACTTGCGAGAGGCAAGCTTGAGACGAGGCATCCTTGAAGCAAGGAAACAAAAGATAGACAATGAGTGCATGAAAGACATGGAGGGAGAACTACAAGAGATTGGAGGCAAAATCATGCGAATACTGAGGTGGAAGAGCTCAGGCAGCAGTTTTCGGAAGTTCCGAAAATGATTTTCGGACATATCTGAAAAAAGCTGACCGAACCCTAAATCCTAGATCCCGCATGAATCCACCAACAAAAACTTGTGAAAATAAATCTACAAGATCTATGGCACTAGGGGAACATCTCCACCGAAGGAAATCAACCGATTTGAACCGAGGAATCAAAGGATGTGATTTGAAGAAGTATACCTCAAGAACACGAAGAACGAGTGAAGAACGCGGTGGAGATTGACAATGTAGCCACCACAAGAGCCCCCAAACGTGCTCCCGCAAGGTGGAGTGGAGGGGGGGGCCGAGGGGTTGCTGGAGAGGAGGTGGTCACCGGTGGAGTGGAGGAGGAGAGAAACCCGTGGGAAAAAAATGAAAAAGAGAGAGAGAACCACGGGTGGAAGGACATATAGAGCCTCCTGCATTTTTTCGGAACTTCCGAAAAAAATTTCGGAACTTCCGAAAATAAACAGAAGAGAAGTGCCCGGGACTGCAACTTTTTGGAACTTCCGAAAAAATGCAGAAAAACACAGGTTTTGAAAGAAAATGGCCGGAATGATGAGGAATTTTGACGAAATCTTTTCGCAACCATTTTGAATTTATTTTTGTTACAAGGAATTGCACTGGGAATTTTGAAGAACAACATTTTCACAAACTTTTTGAAGGGAATTGGGATGGATGGATGGTCGAACACTTTGGCTCCCATTTGAACTTGTGACTAGCACACAAGCAAGCACACAAAACAATAGCCACAAGCCAAATGGATTGATCCAAGGATCAAAAAGAGAGTAAATTACCATGGGACAAGATAATTCACCCTCGAAAGAGGGAATGTGTGAATCTATCTTAGATTGTGCAAGGATCAAAATTCATTGAAAAATGAGATTCCCAAACACATAGATTCAATTTATCCACAAAAAAAAATGACTCGTGTCCATCCATGAATTGAATGTCTATTTTGTCACAAAGTGGTAAACAACCCTATTCTAGCAATCAAAGATGCATGCAATAGATCAAGCCACATTCTGAGAATCCAAGATATTTAGTTCACTCCTCAACTTACAAAACCTAGCTTCATCTAGAGGCTTGGTAAAGATATCCACCAATTGTTTGTCGATTCTCATATGTTGAATGCCTATGTCGCCTCTTGTGGAATGGTCTCTCAAAAAGTGGTGGCGAATATCAATATGTTTAGTTCGGGAGTGTTGGACGGGGTTGTTGGCTATCTTGATGGCGCTCTCATTATCGCATAGGAGTGGAATTTTGCTCACATTGAGGCCATAGTCTCTCAAGGTTTGTTTCATCCAAAGAAGTTGAGCACAACAACTCCCCGCCGAAACGTACTCCGCCTCGGCGGAGGATAGGGCGACGGAGTTTTGTTTCTTAGAAGACCAAGAAACAAGGGACCTACCCAAGAATTGGCAAGTACCCGATGTGCTTTTCCTATCCACTTTGCACTCGGCATAATCCGCATCGGCATAGCCAATGAAGTTGAACCTCGCTCCCTTGGGATACCAAAGACCAAGATTGGGTGTGTGCACTAAATATCGAAGGATTCTCTTTACGGCCACAAGATGACACTCCTTCGGAGCGGCTTGAAATCTTGCACACAAGCATACACTAAGCATGATATCGGGCCTAGATGCACAAAGGTAAAGGAGTGAGCCAACGATGGAACGGTATACCTTTTGGTCGACGTCCTTACCTTGTTCGTTGAGGTCTAGGTGCCCATTTGAAGGCTTGGGCGTGTGAATTGGCTTTGCATTCTCCATGCCAAATTTCTTGAGCATGTCATTCAAGTACTTTGTTTGGCAAATGAAGGTTCCTTCCTTTAGTTGCTTGATTTGAAGGCCAAGGAAGAACTTCAATTCACCCATCATGGACATCTCAAAGCGCTTGGTCATCATTCTACTAAATTCTTCACTAAAAGACTTGTTAGTAGAGCCAAATATAATGTCGTCGACATATATTTGGCACACAAAGATATCATTATCATGTCTCTTAGTAAATAGAGTAGAATCGGCTTTGTCAATCTCAAAACCGTTTTTCACAAGAAAATCACGAAGGCATTCATACCAAGCTCTTGGGGCTTGCTTAAGTCCATAGAGCGCCTTGTGAAGCTTAAAGACATGGTTAGGATACTTTGGATCTTCGAACCCCGGCGGTTGCTCCACATATACCAACTCATTAATTGGACCGTTGAGGAAGGCGCTCTTTACGTCCATTTGGTAGTGCTTGAAATCAAGGTTAGTGGCAAAAGCTAGTAAAATGCGAATTGACTCAAGCCTAGCTACCGGTGCAAAGGTTTCACCAAAATCCAATCCTTCGATTTGAGTAAACCCTTGAGCCACTAACCTTGCCTTGTTTCTTACCACCAAGCCGTTCTCATCTTGCTTGTTCCGGAAGATCCACTTTGTGCCTATCACGTTTTGCCTTGGTCTCTCCACCAAAGTCCACACTTCATTCCGTATGAAGTTATTCAACTCTTCTTGCATCGCCATCACCCAATCTGGATCATCGAGTGCTTCTTCTACCCTTAGTGGCTCAATGGAAGACACAAAAGAGTAATGTTTACAAAAATTTGCAACTCGAGATCTAGTGGATACTCCCTTGTTAATATCACCTAGGATGTTGTCGGTGGGGTGATCTCGTTGAATGCTTTGATGTATCCTTGGGCGTGCAAGGTTGATTGGTGAAGACGGCACGTGCTCGTCTTCTTCTCCAAGATCCATGTGTGAAGGTGAAGGATCGTTGGCTTGGGTTGAGGTAGATGGCTCCACTTGTGTTGAGGAAGAGACCCCTTGTTGTTGCTCACTAGGACGAACATCTCCTAGAGCCAACCTCTTGATAGCTTCACTTGGGTCCTCTTCTTCACCTAATACATGTGAGTCAATTTGCTCTACTTGAGAGCCATTAGTTTTGTCAAATGTCACATCACGTGCGATCTCAACAATACCAGAGGTCTTGTTGAAAACGCGGTATGCGCACTCATTTGACCCATACCCAAGCAAGAATCCCTCATCCACTTTAGGAGCAAACTTTGAGGATCTCGCCTTCCTGTTAAGAATGTAGCACTTACTACCGAAAACTCGAAAGTAAGAGACACAGGGCTTGTTACCGGTAAGAAGCTCATAAAGAGTCTTCTTAAAAAGGCGGTGAAGATAGATGCGGTTGGTAGCGTGGCATGCGGTGTTGACAGCTTCGGCCCAAAAATGGTCCAATGTCTTGTATTCATCCAACATGGTCCTCGCCATCTCGATGAGAGTCCTATTCTTCCTCTCGGCTACTCCATTTTGTTGAGGTGAATATGGAGCCGAGAACTCATGCTTGATGCCTTCTTCATCAAGGAAGCTCTCCACACACGTGTTCTTGAATTCTTTGCCGTTGTCACTTCGGATGTTCTTGATCTTGAGCTCGAACTCATTTTGTGCTCTTCTTGCAAACTTCTTGAGGATAGCTTGAGTCTCACTCTTGTCATGCAAAAAGAACACCCACGTGAAGCGTGAAAAGTCATCAACAATAACAAGACCATATTTGTTACCTCTGATGCTTAGATAAGCAATGGGTCCGAAGAGGTCCATGTGGAGAAGCTCCAATGGTCTTGTGGTAGTCATCACATTTTTGACTAGGTGATGAGCTCCAATTTGCTTCCCGGCTTGACATGCGCTACAAACTCTATCCTTCTCAAATTGAACATTTGTTAGTCCAAGGATGTGATCGCCTTTTAGAAGCTTGTGAAGATTCCTCATACCAACATGGGCTAGTCTCCGATGCCAAAGCCACCCCGTGTTGGACTTAGCCACTAAGCATGTCTCATGTTTGGCTTTACTTGAGGAAAAATCCACAAGATAAATCTTTCCCTTGAGAACACCCTTATAGACTACCGAGGAATCATTCCTTCTAAATACGGTCACATCAACATTGGTAAAAAGACAATTGTAACCTAATGAACATAATTGAGAGATGGACAATAGATTATAGTTTAGGGACTTTACCAAGAGGACGTTGGAAATGGAAAGATCATTGGAGATTGCGATCTTACCTAATCCCATTACCTTTCCCTTTCCGTCGTCCCCGAAGACTATGTTCTCTTAGGATGTGCCGTTTGGATCAAAAGATAAAAACATTGATTCTTCTCCGGTCATGTGATTGGTGCATCCACTATCAATCACCCAACTTTTTGCACCGGAGATATATTCCTACAAAAGATCAATTTCTAGTTTTACGTACCCATGCTTCCTTGGGTCCTCTCATGTTAGTAACAAGTGTCTTAGGCACCCAAAGCACTCTCTTGATAGAAACATTTTTGCCCCTTGGACCAACATATTTAGCAACAACACGACCATTTGCATTCTTCCTAAGAATATAAGATGCATCAAAAGAACAATGTGAAGCACACTCATTAGGAAGGATACTTTTAGCCTTAACAAAGTTGCTAAGACTTTGGGGCTTCATGATCATCACACTCTTGTGCACCTTTCCTTTTGGTGGAGGAACATACCCAAGACCTTCGTGATTGAAGTTGTCCCTTTGATAGCCTAGATACTGCTTTAGGGCCTTACTACCCATATGGCACTTGAGAAGGTCATTGTGAAGGAGTCCCATAAGCTTCTCATTTTGCTTTTTCAAAGCACTCAAAGACGTAGAGTTAGTAACACAAGCATCAATATCAATGTCCTTACACCTAGCACATGATTCATTGCTTGGGACAATCTTAGAGCAAGATGCCTCACTAGGGAGAGAGACACTATTCTTTAAGGTTTCGACCTTTTCTTCAAGGGAGAGGTAAGTTTTGTCCAAGCCATCCACTCTCTTTTGAAGTTGAGCATTCGTCACCTCAAGATTAGCATGAGATTCTTTGGTTTGCTTGTAAAGCCGTACCAAAGCCTCATTTTTGTCTCTCTCCTTAGCAACCTTGAGTTCATGAGTTCGCTCCTTCTCAAGAATGAGCAAATCCTCTTGCCTCTCCAGGGTTGCATATTGATCCTCGATTCTCACAAGCAACTCACTCAAGTGCGTTATTGATTTCTTAGTTATGGACTTGAACAAATCCTCATCCATAACCTCATCAACCTCATCCTCCTCATCACTAACAAGATCAACATTTATGGACTTGACAGAGGAAGGTACCTTAGGCTCCTTTGCCATGAGGCAAATGGGAGCATCGTCATCACTTGAGTAGTTGAAGAGCCTAGGTGTAGGAGGTGATGTAGGCTTGACGGCGAAGGTGGCCACTCCCTCATCATCACTTGAGCTTGACTCGGAATCAGAACCGAAGATCATCCCAAGGTGAGCTTGGCCATGTCGCTCGCGCTTGCTATGCTTGGGTTTTTCCCTCTTGTCGCCCCTCTTCTTCTCTTCCTTGAGGTTGGGGCAATCGGCCATGAAATGTCCGGGTTCATGACACTCATAGCATTTCCTCGTGGAGTGCCTCCCACTTGACTTGTCGATGGAGCGCTTGGAGGAACTCCCCTTGAATAAGCCACTTCGCCTCATGAACTTCCCAAACTTCTTGACGAAGAGAGCCATCTCTTCATCATCGATCTCTGCCTTGCTCTTGCTCTTGCGGTTCTCTTCTTCTTCTTCTTCTTCCTTTGCCTTCAACGCCAAGTCTTCCTTCTTGATGCTTGTGGTTGAGCTTTGGTTGATGTATTGGATGACCTCCTTGGATTCTTGCTCAAGCATGTCATGGGCAAGAATGCGTCCGAGCAAATCATGAGGTGTGAGAGTCTTGTAGTCCGAACGCTCACGAATGTGTTGATGCAAAAAACACACACTAGCCTAGGAGATCTGCTTAACTCCAGTGCAGGTCCAAAGATTGCTCTCGGGTTCTAGACGTGCCAATTGGTTTGATCCTACAACCAATAAGAAACAAAGAAAGAAAACACAATTAAATCCACCAATGATAGCCGATCGGCTGGCTTGCCGATGACATATCATTGAGCATTGAGCCGATGCAAGATGCATTAAATCGGCCATAACAGATAAAGCAACATAAAGCTAAACCTACTCAATCGGCTATAGATATCAATAAAATATAATCTAAGTCTTAAGATATATTTAAACCAAGTGATTGGGATAGATCGGACAGGGCGCCGAGACAGTATAAATCACTTAAGCCTAAATATATTATAAGGCATAGATTATATGTATTCATAGCATAGCCGATTAGGTAAACCTAACATGTATCGGCTAGTATTCCGATACTACTTTATACAGAGATATTACCATGAGCAAAATATATTAAACAACTGTCAAACTAATGTTAGGATGATCCTAACCAGATTTGACAACAAGCTCAATATATTTTATTAAGTTAACATCTCGATATAAAGGGCAGATTTAATATATCAAGATAACAAGATAATTAAACCAGGTAGGATCGGCTGAAACCCCGACACTATCTCTATTAGCAATCATAGACAGGCTAGAAACTATGGTTCTAAACATGATTTAGTAGGTCAAACCTAACTAATGCAGCACTAAATATGTGAAGAAACGTAATGTCTAGATGATCAAATCGATGAAAAACTTTTCGAGATGGTAGACATATTATATAATCTAGATCAATAGCGATATATAACCCTATCGGCTGCTTTTCTGTGAAACAGACATCAATCGATCTAAGTTATATATTGATATCAATTCAGATTATACAATATATATGATAACTTGACGATTTACACAAACAGGATCAGAGTGTCATAAAGATGGAAGCACTAATCCCGAGAGCGCAAGCCGCCATAACAAGTTTTACCTCTTGTCGGAGATCGAAGCCGATGCAGCCCAACTCGAAAGCAAGAACTCGTCGAAAGTAATAAAAGAGTGAAGGTGGCGATGCGCCGAAATTGTTGTATTCATTCCTTGTCTTCATTAGACGAACCTGGGTTCAATTTACACCCAGAACTACACAATATGTCCTTGTCGGACACGACTCTTATCTCTATTACAACTCATATTAAAGATAATTCCCTAATACAAACTCTAACCAACAATATCTATTAGGAAACTAACATTACATCCTAATTAATAGATACAATTCCCTTCTTCGGACCCAACCCGCACGTGGGAATCTTCATGAAGTTCATCAACCGAACTCGACAATGATCCATATATCTTCTCATCGGAACCGGCTACATCGACTAACCTTGTCTGACTCTGTCTCAGCCGATAGCCGACTCGGTCACCAGTTGACGCACACCATAGCCGATTCGGTCACCAACCAATTCTTGCTCTATTTTGATAACCGCCGGCTTCCTCTAAATCCGCTTTGGTCTTATCTTTGATGCCAATACTTGATCTTACCAAATTTGGTCGTTAACACATGCCCCCCAAGTCCGCGATATTTGGAATGTTGCAGATTTGCTCAAACCTCCTCCGAATCAATCTAGGGTTTTGTTTCCGTTCCAACCGTTAGCTCGCTTCTTTTAAATAGCAACCACCACTTGAAGTTTTTCACGCCGTTACTCCCGTCTTCACCGCTTCAGCCATAATTGCCTTCAATTTGTTTCCGTTCCAACCGTTAGCTCGCTTCTTTTAAATAACAACCACCACTTGAAGTTTTTCACGCCGTTACTCCCGTCTTCACCGCTTCAGCCATAATTGCCTTCAATTCTTGCAATAGCTTCATTGGATTCTCCGGCGACCAAACAAGCGATCCCCCTGTCAGCAACAACTCCATCTCCGACGATGTCGACCTCCACCGCTCCTTCAAGTGCTCCGGTCATTGAGTTCCGAGATGTAACCCCATCAGCCGAATCCCATCTCTTATTACAGATTAGATTTCTTTTGCAATTTATTCCTTCTCTCCTTTCTTCTCTGTAGCATCTCTCCCATCAAGTTGCAATCCCAAGCTTAGTTCATCCCAACCGATACTTCTTAGGTCCAATCGGCAACAAAGACCCTATTGATTTCATCAATGCTGAGACAAACAGGATCCCCTTTAAATTAACCAATCCTAGTTTGAGCCACTGGAACAATACTTTCAAATCCTGGCCATCGGCTGTCAAGGCTTGGTCTGAATGGTATAAAAGGATGTCGGGCAGCAAACAAACTCACTAGGAAGAAATCGGTATTGCTCAATGCTTAGCCCTAACCATAGCCGATTTAGCCAAAGACGAACCCATGCTATCGGCTGCCAGCTATTTCTGGTCCAATACCTTGAATGCCTTCCTTTTCAACCAAGGACCAATAACTCCAACTCTTTTGGACATCACCATGATAACTGGGCTGGATATCACCACGTCGGCTAACCCTATTAGCTTGAACAGCAAAAACCAATTCACTTTCAAAACCAGAAGTATTGGAGGCTGGAGTTGATTCATCTCTCTGAACATGGGATCTGGCCCTGTCACCCCTAAAGAGCATACAACCTTTTTCTTGATGTGGCTAGAAAAATTCTTGTTTTGTGGTTCAAGCTGCGGTCCAACCACCAACTGGCAACATATAGCCGAAGCTCTAGTCAACAAAAAGCAATTCCCACTAGGCAAATACCTCCTGGTTATTTATATCAGATTTTGAACAATGCATCGGCTAAGATTGCTACCAACTCAGTAATCGGCACAAGTGGACCTTGGTGGCTATTGCAGTTGTGGCTTAATCTGCATACAATCAAAGTTGCCAAGAGATCGGCACTGTCTGAAGCTAATTTTCCATTAGTTGAGCCAACCAAGGACGATGAAGGGGATGAAGTCACAACCAGAAGATGTATGTCCTTTGGAGAGGCAGCATCTACATATCCTGGATCAGAACTTTCGGCTGAACCCTTTGTCAACTGGTTTGACAACTTCTATGATGGATTTCCAAAAGATTCTAGAAATTGGTTTGCATATGAATTCTCTGAAGATTTTGAATTGCCAGCCGATTTCAGATTTGATGAAATAAACTCTGAAAAATTTGAGAAATCCAGAGAAGTCTTTACAACGGCTATCACTCCCTGTATTCTTCCTGTCGGCATCCATCAAGGCAGGAACATCCAAATATCTTATGAATTCTACCATCCTATGAGTGCTGCCAGACAACTGGGAATGGGGCAAATGCCAATCGGCTTGTACTTCTCAGGGAAAATCCAAACCAGAGGAGAAATCTCATCGGCTCTAATGATGGACAGACTATTGAGCATAGAAGGACCTCCCGTTGGAAGTTTGGAAAACATTGAGTTGGCTATGCTAAGGAGCTCCACTTTTGATCAATGGTGGATTGAATGGAAAAAACACCTTTTTCACCAATCGGCTTCCATGTATCTGACCGATATTATTCCAGACATGGTTCCACAGGTAAACATACTTCTTTTTCCAATATCCTTATTGATAGCCGATTTAGAAAATAACTTAACTCCTTTTCTTCTTTTGTTTGTAGACCACAGAGTCTTCTCCTCCTCATGTCAGCAACAACGGAGCCAATATCAATTATGCTGCTAGAATTCTCCCCAACGATGGTGGATTAGCTCCTTCAATCATCGGCTACAATGCTCCCAAGACATATTCCCTACTCCATGGGCAAACTCGTGAGCCGATTCCCTCCGAAGCTGGCAAGAGGAAAAGAACCAGATCATCGGCTATTGCTCCATCGGCTGCAAAGAAGAAAGCCGCCAAAAAGCAGAAAAGCATAACAGCCAATGACCTAGATGAGGGAGATATAGAAAAAGCTATTGATGAAGCAGTTGCCGAGCTGAGTGAAACAGTAGAAGAAACCCCAACAATCAATGTCCCTATTCCTCAGCAAACTCCACCAACTCCGATCCATAAGACATATCAACCTCGGGTACATACTTTGCAATTTTAATCTTCTCATAATTTTCTTTGCCGACTTCAGCTTTAACTCTTCTTTTGTAGAAAAAGAAACCGGCTGCCAAGAAGAAACCTGCACCGCCTCCATCGGTAACACTTCCTTCAAAACTTTGTTTAAATCTTATTTCATCAAGTATTAACTCATTTTATATTACAGCCGATCCGCTCTCCAACTCCTATCCATCATGACTCAAGTGAACATACTCCATCGGCTAGAGACAGCCACCACATTGAAGACCAGCCGATTCCTCCTATTTCTGTAAGTATTTGTATTTCAAAATATAAATCGGCCATTCTTAATATTCCATTGACTAATAATCCTGTCTCTTTCAGGCCTTAGCCGATATGTTCTCCTTTGACATTAGGCAATTCATGGATGAAGAGGAAGAAACATCCAGCAAGGCTATTGCTCCTCTAGCCGATGACTTAAAAGCTACCCTGAAGGATATTGCTCATCGGCTTGAAGGTTCCCTTGATGCTTTGGTCGTCAACTGTGGATCAATTAGAGCAAGATTTCAAGACATTCAAGATCAGATCCCAGATGATGCAGCCGAAATCAACTCTCTAGCAGTTTTCCTTGAACAATATCGTCACAAGCTGGAAAGATCAAGGCAGAGGATAGCCGATAGGCGAGAGCTTGCTTTGAAATTCCAATGTTTTACTGTCGAACCTCCAATGAATGCTGTGATATATATATATATATGTATATGCCCCCTAATTTTGTTATGGAGAACAAAACATCACAAAATTACAATCGGCCAAGAAAACATTACTATGAAACAACCGATTATACTAAAAAAATGATGCGAAGGGCGATATAACTTATATCGGCCATCTAAAGGCGATGTCAATACATCGGCTACCATGTATCGGCAAGATACAGCCGAATCATGAATTAATTCAAACACTTGGGTAATACTTTTTCAAATATTTTCCATTAAGAGCTCTTCCAAATATTTCTCCATCAAGTCCTTGTAACATGTAAGCTCCTTTAGATATAGATTTGTAAATCTGAAAAGGTCCTTCCCAATTTGGTGACCACTTGCCGAATTTATTATCACGAGTTCCAATCGGTAGGATCAACTTCCAAACCAATTCTCCTTCCTCAAAGGATTTCGATACAACCTTCTTATTATAATGTCGCGCAACACGCTCCTTATCCTTCGTTATCTTTTGTAAAGCATACATCCTGGATTGAACCAAGTCTTTGGACTCATCTACCATAAGATTATGATAGTCATCGGCTGTCAATTTATCTTGTAAATCAATCCTCCTTGAACCGATGACATGCTCCCATGGCAAAACTGCTTCATGCCCATAGACTAACTTATACGGAGGAACTTGAATTGATCCATGATAAGCCATCCGATAAGACCATAATGCCTCAGCCAATCGGCTATGCCACTGCTTTGGAAAATCGGCAATCTTCCTCTTAATCAACTTAATCAAGCTTTTGTTAGATGCCTCTGCCTGCCCATTAGCTTGCGCATAATATGGTGAAGAATTCAACAATCTGATTCCCATACTCTCCATAGATTGAACATACTCATCTGACACAAAAATAGATCCTTGATTAGTTGTAATTATTTGTGGAAGACCAAATCGGTATATAATATGCTCCTTAACAAATTGAATTGCATCCCCAGAATCAACTTTCTTCAATGGGATTGCTTCCACCCACTTTGTAAAGTAATCGGTTGCCACCAATATGTACTTATGTCCTTTACTTGATGGTGGATTAATCTGGCCGATCATATCAATTCCCCAACCTCTGAACCACCACGGCTTGATTATAGGATTCATAGCCGATGCTGGTGCTCTCTGAATGGATCCAAATTGCTGGCAATCCTGACATCCCTTGTAATATCTAAAGCAATCCTCCAACATTGTCGGCCAAAAATACCCAACTCTTCGAAGCAACCACTTTATTTTATGAGCCGATTGATGAGTACCACAAATACCTTCATGAACTTCTCCCATCACAACTTTGGCTTGATCAGAACTTAGACATTTGAGCAACACCCCATCAATCGTCCGATAATACAATTCATCATCTAACAAGACATATCTTAAAGCCTTATACCTCAATTTTCTTGAAGCCGATTGAGAAGGATTCTTCAAATAATGAAACACATCATACCTCCAATCATCAGCTGCAATTGTAGCAATCCCCATCTCAACATCTGTTACCATCAGATTGTATCCTGATGTCCCTTGAGCCAAAGCATTAGCCTCTAAATTCTGCTCCCGAGGAACATATCTCAATGTCACCAGCCGAAACTCATCTATTAATTCCCGACACTTTTCATAATAAGCCATCAATACATCATTCTTGCATTCATATTCTCCGGCCAGTTGACTAATTACCAACAATGAATCACCCATAACTTCAATAGCATCGGCTTCAAACTCCTTCAAAAGTTGCAAACCTTTGAGAACTGCCTCATACTCAGCTTGATTATTTGTAGCATACGGCTTGATGGTAAAAGCAAACTCAAAATTTGCCCCTCTTGGTGATATAATAACCAGACCGATGCCACAACCATGAGTACAAACCGATCCATCAAAAAATAGCGTCCAAGGTACAATATCCACTGAGCCAATTGAGTCATCACGATGTTCTACAGTAAAATCGGCTATTGCTTGTCCTTTAATAGCTCGAAGGGACTCATACTTAAGATCAAATTCTGTTAAGGCATAAATCCACTTTCCAACCCTTCCTTTCAATACCAAAGCCGATAGCATATATTTAACCACATCGGCTTTACAAATTATAGTACACTCATTGGATAACAAATAATGCCTCAACTTTGTACAAGAAAAATATAAGCATAAACACAACTTCTCCACCAAAGAATATCTGATCTTTGCATCCAAAAGCCTTCTACTTAAGTAAAAGATTATCCTCTCTTTACCGCCGAATTCCTGGATTAAGATCGAGCCGATTGACCTCTCATCGGCTGACAAGTATAATTTGAAAGGCACCCCTTCCTGTGGAGAAACTAAAACTGGAGGAGAACCTAAATACTCTTTAATATTATCCAAAGCCTTCTGCTGCTGTGCCCCCCATGTAAACTCCTGATCGGCTTTAAGTCTGAGCAAAGGTGTGAAAGGCTCTAATCTCCCAGACAAATTAGAAATAAACCTTCTGATAAAATTTATCTTGCCGATCAAAGATTGCAACTGTTTCTTGTCTTTTGGAGATTGGATTTTCCGTATTGCATTAATACTCCTTTGTGGCACTTCAATACCCCTCTCATGCACAAGAAAACCTAAGAATTGTCCAGCCGATACGCCAAAAGCACACTTAGTAGGATTCATCTTTAAGCCATATTTCCTTGTTCTTTCAAACACCTTTCTCAAATCGGCTATATGATCAACAATCTCCTTAGATTTCACCACCACATTATCGATATAAATTTCAACCAATAAACTGATCAGATCATGAAATATATAATTCATGGCTCTTTGATATGTAGCTCCAGCACTCTTCAATCCAAAAGTCATTACAACCCACTCATACAAGCCGATTGCACCAGGACACCTGAAAGCAGTCTTGTGAATGTCTTCTTCCGCCATTAAAATTTGAATGTATCCAGCATTACCATCCATAAAACTTATAATTTTATGTCCTGAAGCAGCATCCACCAATTGATCAGCAATCGGCATTGGGTATTCATCCTTAGGAGTAGCCTTATTTAGATCTCTGAAATCAATGCAAACCCTAAGCTTGCCATTTTTCTTAATTGCTGGAACTATATTAGAAACCCACTCAGCATATCGGCATGGACGAATAAAACCAGCATCATATAAACGAGTAATTTCAGCTTTGATCGCATCATACATATCGGCTTTACATCTCCTAGGAGGCTGTTTATATGGCCGATACCCTGGTTTGATAGGAAGCCGATGTTCAACAATCGATCGGCTAAGTCCTGGCATCTCAAAATATTCCCAAGCAAAGCAATCATTGTATCCTTTTAGAAGTTCTATTAACTTAATTTTAAATCCAGATGATAGATTCTTACTGATGAATGTCGGCCTAGGCCTATCTCCTGACCCAATGTCAACTTCTTCCAAATCATCAGCCGACATAAAACCCTGACCTAGTTTACCCTCAAGATCATCTACAACATCTTTAATATAGAAGTCGGAACCCTCCACAACACCCTCAAAGTAACAATTGGGGTTCTCCATCTCCAATCGGCTGTATATCACAATCAGATACTTTTAGATAATCTCTTTGCCAGATTTTTCCTGATAAGCAATCAATTCCATCCATCTCCCAAACAGATAAATCGGCATTAGCAACATGTACTGACCTGTCGGCTGGAACAACCTCTATCTTGTCACCTTGCCATTGGATTAAGCTCTGGTGCATGGTTGAAGGAATACAACAATTAGCATGAATCCAATCCCTTCCAACCAGTAAGCTGTATGAACCTTTCCCATCAATGACAAAAAACGTAGTAGGAATAGTCTTGCTGCCGATTGTCAATTCTACATTAAGAACTCCTCTGGCCTCTGAAGGATTGTCACCAAAATCTTTAAGAACCATATTAGTCTTGATGAGGTCATCTAAATTCCTTTCCAATTTCGTAAATGTTGCATATGGCAACAGATTTACTGCAGCCCCACCATCAACTAACATTTTAGAAATCGGCTTGCCATGAACAAATCCCTTGACATATAATGGCTTGAGGTGCCGATTCTCTGTTCCCTCTGGTTTTTCAAAAACAGCCTGCTCCGGTGACAATACCAATCTAGCACAAGATTCTTCCATGATATCTGCATCGTCTTGATTAGCCTCAAACTCTGCGGGTAACACAAATACCTTGTTGACCGATGAAGAAGCAATAGTCTTTCCTTTAATCACCCTTTTCGCTTCATCGGTTTCTCTCTCATCGGCTGATACTATTTTACTCTTAACACGCCACTCTTGCTTTGTCCTTGCTTTCTTCAGCCGATGATCGATTTCTCGTTCAACTTCATGAAATTGTTCCCTGCTCCTCATCCTTTGAACCCTTCTCTTCTGACTCTTAGAAAAAATCACAGAAGGACACCATTGAGCTTTTGAAACATCTTTAGCAACCTCCTCCTGGAAATAATCTTGATGAATTGGGCCCAATCTCTGATGAACAGGCAACTTCCTTTGCATCAGCCGATCTTCTTTAGGATGAAATCGGCTAGAACTCCCATTATAGTTTTCGTCAATATTAGCACAACCTGGGCAGTCTTCTATCGATGGCAGCCTCATCCCTTTATTCCAGCAAAATATGAAAAATTCGCAGTTCCAATGTAAATCAAAACTATCATCATCCTCATAATATTGTCTTTCCTGCCGATCATATCTCTTTTGATATTTATTAATCATACTTGTAGAATCAAATCTATTGAGCCGATTGTCCTTTCTATCGACTGTCCTCCCACTTGTATGAACCATGTTGATAGGAAAAGGATTACCATCAATCTTCATCGGCTTCTTGGAATCATCAAATTTTATCCTGCCTTGTTCAATGGCCACCTGGATCTGTTGTCGAAATACTTTACATTCATTAGTACTATGAGACCCCGTATTATGCCACTTGTAGTATTTCCTTCTTCCTAATTCCTCAGTCGATGGAATCACATGTCCAGCAGGCAATTGAATTTGTTTCTCCCGAAGCAAAAGATCAAAAATTTTATCAGCCTTATTGACATCAAAATCATATTTCTCCTCCTTTCCAGAGCTCTTGATCCATTGACATGGAATCACCTTCTTGTTCCTTGCCCATTCGGCTGCTGCTACTTCGGGATCATATTCTTCCTCAGAATCAGAAATATAAGAATTAATGAAGTTCACCTTTTTGAATGCTCTATTGGCCTCTTGAAATCTTTGCTCATGTGCCATTATCTTCTGAGCCAAATGCGCCAAACTTTCAAAGTCTTGAGCCAAAAACCTCTCTTTGATTGGTGTTAATAAACCTTGAAAGGCTAAATCGGCTAATTGAGAATCTGTCAACGCCAAGCTGTAACACCTGTTTCTGATATCCCTAAACCTTTGAATATAATCCTGGACAGATTCTTCACGTTTTTGCCTAATAGTTGTCAAATCAGATAATTTCATCTCATGAACCCCACTGTAGAAATATTTGTGAAACTGTTTTTCCAGATCGGCCTAACTGTGAACAGAATTATATGGTAAAGATGAAAACCATGCGAAAGTCGATCCAGACAAAGACAAAGGGAATAATCTGACTCTCAAAGCGTCAGTAGCCGATGCTTCACCACATTGAGCTAAAAATCGGCTAACATGCTCATAAGTTGACACATTATCCTACCCTGAGAATTTTGAAAAACCTGGGACCTTGTATCGGCTTGGTAATGGTACTCTTTCAAAATATTCTGTATATGGATGCCGATACAGATTGTCACCATCCCTTGGTTTTAATCCAAATTGTTCTCTCATCACATCGGCTATCATATCGGCCCAAGGTTTCTACCGAGCTCCATCTTAAAGTTGTGGCTGTATCGGCTCGTCTTGATTAAACTGAGGCTGATAATACGGTTGAGGAGACGCTCTCTGCCGATATTGCACCTGTGGTGAGTGAGGTTGATATTGATAATTGAAATTGCCATCTGCGTGGGTCCGAGGCATTCGTGGAGCACTAAAATCTTGCTGATCAGGAACAAATTGGGCAGTATCATTCTGTTGTTGTAAGACCGGTACTTGCTGCCTTGCTGGTGTATGCAGAATCGGCTAAACAATTGGCTGATTGGGATTGAACATAGCTGCAACTTGCTCAGCTGATACTTGAGGTATGTTTTGCCCTATATGCTGAGGTTGTTGTCGGACCAGTACATGAGGATTAAACTCTACTTGCTTTTGTACCGATGCTGATACCTCCTGTTGTGCTGTAGCCGATGTTGACGCCATCGGCTGTCCTGGGGCTATGTTTGTGGCAGGTTTTGATTGGCTGGTTACAAGCGGCCTATACTGCGGGAAGACCCCATCTGGCAAGAAAATTTGTCCCTTGGCTTGGTGTTCAGCAATGGTACCATCAACCATAGACTTGATCATATTTATTAAAGTGTTGACAAGTACTCCTGACTAGTTGATCAAAGCATGATGCACAGCTGTTGACGCCAAATCCGTACCGCCGATGTGGACCCGGCGCGCGAACACACGAAGGCCTGGGAGATCTGCTTAGCTCCAGTGCAGGTCCTAAAATTGATGAAGTGCGGGCGTGCCAGTCAGTTTGATCCTGCTACTGACAAGATATGCAAAACAGCAGAACAGAAGGTCTATCGGCCGATAAGCCGATAGGGCAAAAACATATCGGCCGACAGGCCGATAGCCAAAACAACCGATTGGCCGATAGGCCGATGGCACAGTTCTAGCCGATGTACTGAGCAAACATCTATATAGAGACGATCGGCTGACGACAATATGATGATATAGCACTATGATTTGGCATAATCCAAACAAACATAAGATAAACATTGATCTGAAGATTAAAGCACACATCGGCTAGAGGTCCGATGGCATAAACTCTCAATGAGCAGATAAACAATAAATGCTCTGTTGTCATCGGCCAGATCCAATCTATACGTAAAACTCTTGGGCCGATGCAACGTCCAGATAACTCACCGGCTGAAACCCCGGTGAAACCCTTATTGGCAGCCAACAAGCAGGCTAGAGATTACGGTTCTAATCACGACTTAGTAGGTCAAACCAAACTGATGCAGCACTAAGTATGAAAAGAAACGCAAAATCTAGACAATCAAGCCTTTGACTGATTTTCAGGGTGGTGGATACCTTAGCCAATCTAATCCAGCAAGGCGATTTAGTCGATACCGGCGTAAACCCTAAAGCGAATCTCGGCCGATACAACTAAATCGAGAAGCCAAACCAGATTGACTAAAATATATGATAGTAGGTGCTTAGGTTGACGAGATCAGAACGCAAAAGCCCTAGCCCCGACAACGCAGGCAGCCATAACGAGACTTACCCCTCGTGTGAAGGGCATGAACTCGCCGAAGAAGACGAAAAGTAAAAGTTGGCGATGCGCCGAAGTTGATTGATCAAGAGATTGTTTACATGAACCTTGGGCTTACATATTTATACCCACAAACTAATAAAGATCCTAACAGATTAGGACTCAAACTTTCCTAAAGATAAAAGGAAAAAGATAAAGTCCTTGCCGGACACTAACACACTTTCCTAAAAATAAAACAGAAAGCTAACAAACTCTTCCTAATTAAGAGATACAAGCCGCATCCTCCTCAAACTCGGTCTTCTCTGGATAAGATCTTCCCGAATCTAACAAGAATCCGACTGCTGTTATTATGGATAACTCCTATCGGCCGCTTGTAACCTCTGAAGCCGATACAGACTTTGAGGCCGATACGTACTCTGAGCTAATACACAAACTAGGCCGATAATAACTTTGGGGTTTACCAAATTCTGGCGTTAACAACAGCATAGTCAATTCGATCTTGCAAATTCCTAGGTTCTTCAGGAGACTCCTCTTGCTTAACCCCTTTGTCCTTCCCGGAACTTGACTCTGGCTCTTCATTGTTGGGCAAAGCTACTTTGTACCTCTGAACCACCGTTCCCGATCTAGTTTGGACAAAAGAATGCAAGTACTGGTTTTGAAGCTTGTTCATTATATCTTCCAGCTCTGCCTTTTGTTCCGATGTCAACTTGTCCACTGTCATTGGAATAATATTCTCTGGGTCAACATCAGTCGTCTTGAGGTCTACCATGATGAAAATTCTTCAAAGTCCCACTGGGCGTGCCAAAAGCGTGTCGATGCAAAAAACACACACTGACCTAGGAGATCTGCTTAACTCCAGTACAGGTCCAAAGATTGCTCTCGGGTTCTAGGCGTGCCAATTGGTTTGATCCTGCAACCAATAAGAAACAAAGAAAGAAAACGCAATTAAATCCACCAATGATAGCCAATCGGCTGGCTTGCCGATGACATATCATTGAGCATTGAGCCGATGCAAGATGCATTAAATCGGCCATAACAGATAAAGCAACATAAAGCTAAACCTACTCAATCGGCTGTAGATATCAATAAAATATAATCTAAGTCTTAAGATATATTTAAACCAAGTGATTGGGAGAGATCGGACAGGGCGCCGAGACAGTATAAATCACTTAAGCCTAAATATATTATAACGCATAGATTATATGTATTCATAGCATAGCCGATTAGGTAAATCTAACATGTATCGGCTAGTATTCCGATACTACTTTATACAGAGATATTACCATGAGCAAAATATATTAAACAACTATCAAACTAATGTTAGGATGATCCTAACCAGATTTGACAACAAGCTCAATATATTTTATTAAGTTAACATCTCGATATAAAGGGTAGATTTAATATATCAAGATAACAAAATAATTAAACCAGGTAAGATCGACTGAAACTCCGACACTATCTCTATTAGCAATCATAGACAGGCTAGAAACTATGGTTCTAAACATGATTTAGTAGGTCAAACCTAATTGATGCAGCACTAAATATGTGAAGAAATGTAATGTCTAGATGATCAAGTCGATGAAAACCTTTTCGAGATGGTAGACATATTATATAATCTAGATCAATAGCGATATATAGCCCTATCGGCTGCTTTTCTGTGAAACAGACATCAACCGATCTAAGTTATATATCGATATCAATTCAGATTAAACAATATATATGATAACTTGACGATTTACACAAACAGGATCAGAGTGTCATAAAGATGGAAGCACTAATCCCGAGAGCGCAAGCCGCCATCACAAGTTTTACCTCTTGTCGGAGATTGAAGCCGATGCAGCCCAACTCGAAAGCAAGAACTCGTCGAAAGTAATAAAAGAGTAAAGGTGGCGATGCGCCGAAATTGTTGTATTCATTCCTTCTCTTCGTTAGGAACCTGGGTTCAATTTATACCTAGAACTACACAATATGTCCTTGTCGGACACGACTCTTATCTCTATTACAACTCATATTAAAGATAATTCCCTAATACAAACTCTAACCAACAATATCTATTAGAAAACTAACATTACATCCTAATTAATAGATACAATTCTCTTCTTCGGACCCAATCCGCACGTGGGAATCTTCATGAAGTTCATCAACCGAACCCGACAATGATCCATATATCTTCTCATCGGAATCGGCTACATCGGCTAACCTTGTCTGACTCTGTCTCAGCCGATAGCCGACTCGGTCACCAGCCGATGCACACCATAGCCGATTCGGTCACCAACCGATTCTTGCTCTGTTTTGATAACCGCCGGCTTCCTCCAAATCCGCTTCGGTCTTATCTTTGATTCCAATACTTGATCTTACCAAATTTGGTCATTAACAGAATGATGGTCACTATGGTAGAGTTCCTTGGAGTGATTGCTCAAACCATCTTCTTGACCACAACCTCATCGGTCATGTCCTTTGAACCGAGCCCCTTGATCTCATTGACAATCTTGTTCAACCGATCATACATGTCGCTCGGGCTCTCACCATCCAACATCACAAACCGCTCAAACTGCCCCTTGAGAATCTCCACCTTGGACTCGCGAACACTATCCGTGCCTTCATGCAAATTCCGAAGCGTGTCCCAAATCACTTTGGCACTTTCAATGCCGTCCACACGGTTGAACTCACTTCCACTCAAGGCGCTAAGTATAGCATTAGTGGCTTGAGCGTTCTTGTGCTCGTTCTCATCGTCCTCCTTGGTGGGATCCTCGGGTTTCTGCAAAACATAGCCATTTTTGACTATTCTCCAAATAGATGGGTTAATAGACTTCAAGTGCATCTTCATCTTATGTTTCCAAGTGACATAGTCCGTACCATTGAAGTACGGAGCTTTACCGCTATTGGTGCTCACATAAGATGTAGATGTAGAGGATTAAACTCCCTTATCACCCTCTTTGCCATCCCTTGTTTGACCCGACATGATCTCTCCAAGCGGTTAAGCCTAATAACGAGATTAGGCTCTGATACCAATTGGAAAGGTCAATTAGGCCTAGAGGGGGGTGAATAGGCTAATTTAAAAACTAAACTAAAAACGGAAGCAGGAATTTTTGGAATTTCCGAAAATGATTTTCGAAACTTCCGAAAATAGCAGAGTATGCGCACTTCAAAGTAAACTGTAGATCTAGCTGCCTACAACAATAAAATGCTAGCACAAACAGCAACTAGTCCTATGGCGGCACAATCAAGCAAAGCTAGAGGAGGGAGAAAACTGAAATCACCAAAGTTGTAGCAAGAAGAGTTGTTCCCGGACTTCAAATCCTTGAGGGGATTCTACTCTCCGTTGAGGAGCTCACAAAGAGCCGGGTCTTCGTTAACCCTTTTCACGAGAGGTTGCACAAAGCACTCCTCCTTCCACTAGTGGTATCTCTTCCCTTTCGGAGGTGAGATCCGACCTTCACAAACTTCTCCCGGCCAACCACAAGTAGATCGATGGCTCGGGAGTGACACCTAGCCGCCTAGGAGTCCTCAACCTCCAAGAGTAACAAATGATGCAAAGAACTCCCGGAGATGATGCAAGTGCTCACAAATCTTCACAAAGCCAACAAGCACTCACACAAACTTGAATCCACAACTCTCACACACACACCAAATCCGAATCGAGCACGGGTGATAAAGGGAAACAAGAAAGCAAGGCTCAAGAGTGAATCGAGAGAGGAGCAAGCCAAGGGCACAAAAGTATGCAATGTCACCAGCAACCCTCACAAGTGGAGAGAGTGGGCTATTTATAGTCACAGCTCCAGATCTGCCTGTTATGCACAATAATTGCATTTTTCGGAAGTTCCGAAAATTAATATCGGACATATCCAAAAATTTCCAGAACCAAAACTGTCTTTTGGACATTTTCGGAAGTTCCGAAAATTCCTTTCGAACAAATCCAAAAATTTCCAGATCCAAAGCTGCCTTCTGGATATTTTCAGAAGTTCCGAAAATTCCTTTCGGATAAATCCAAAAATTTCCAGAAGCAAACTTGGTTCGCTCTATTTTCGGAAGTTCCGAAAATTCCTTCCGGACAACTCCGAAAATTTCCAGAACACACAGAAACTGAGGGGAAACACTTTCATAAAAAGATTTGAGCACTTTCAACACTCCTCATATGTCAATGCATCATCCCTCTTAATAGTGCGGTTATCCTAATGACCCAAAGATAGGAAAATAAACAATATAACCTTTGATCATTTCCGCAACGCAAAATGTTCTTGCAATCGTTGAGCGCAACACACTGTCACGGACTAACAAATCATCACATTCACTCAAAACAAAATTGTTAGTCCTCTCTAATCGCATTGTCATTAATCATCAAAACAATTAAGGGCCTAGATGCACTTTCAAAAGCACGTGTACTATTGTGGTTGATGACTATGCAATGTTTCTTTGTTTCACGGGGCAAGACATCCGAACGGCCTCTCTCGCCTGAGGAGGAGGCTAAGTTCAACGCGGCAGATTGCCTATTCCATGGAGCATTGATTAGTGTACTAGCCGACAACATAGTGGACGTGTACATGCACATGCCTTGTGGGAAGGACATGTGGGATGCACTTGAGGCCAAGTTCGGATCTGTAGTAGAACAAGCTCATGAGATTCAGATGCTGGCAAAGGAACTTGAGAACAACAGCTGTGAGTTGCTGGACAAGTTCGTGGCGGGTGGCATTATTGCCAAATTGCCACCTTCTTTGTCAGACTTTGCCACTTTCCTAAAACACAAGAGACAAGAGTTCAGTGTTACTGATCTCATTGGCTTTTTGGGTGTTGAGGAGAAGGCGAGGGCAAAGGTCAACCGCAGCAAAAAGGTCGAGGGAGGTTCTAGCGCCAATTTGGTACAGAAGAAGAACTCTCATGTATCTCACAACAACAAGAAGGTCAAACTTGATGTCAAACCCAAGGCTATAACCAATTTTAAGAAGAAAGGCAAGAGAAAGGCAAAGGGCGACTGCTTTGTGTGCAATAAGCCTGGGCATTGGGCCGACGACTGTCTTGATTGCAAGGACAAAAAGTCTGCAAACATGGTCATTAGCAACGGAGGAGGAACATCAGGATATGGTAATTTTTTACCTACAGTTCTCTCTGTTTTTCACTCACCTGAGTGGTGGGTTGATACTGGTGCTAATATTCATTTGTGTGCTGACATTTCCCTATTTTCTTCCTATCAAGTCGGGAGAGGTTCCTCCTTGCTGATAGGGAACGGTTCGCTTGCAGCTGTTCATGGTGTTGGTATGGTCGATTTGAAGTTTACTTCGGGACAGACCATGCAGCTGAAGAACGTGCAGCATGTCCCCTCAATAAAGAAGAATCTTGTTAGCGGCTCTCTATTGTGTAGAGATGGTTTTAGACTTGTGTTTGAATCTAATAAATGTATCGTATCTAAATATGGAACATTTATTGGTAAAGGTTATGACAACGGAGGCTTGTTCCGCTTTTCCTTAGATGATATGTGTAATAAAATTGTGAACCATGTGAGCAATGATGATAAGTCTAATGTTTGGCATTCACGACTTTGTCATGTGAATTTTGGTTCTATGACACACTTACCTAACATGAGTTTAATCCTAAAATTCACTTTGGTCACAGGTTCTAAATGTCATACTTGTGTTCAAGCGAAACAACCTCGCAAGCCTCACAAGGCATCAGAGGCGAGAAATTTGGCACCTCTAGAACTTGTTCATTCCGATCTGTGCGAAATGAACGGCATATTGACTAAAGGGGGAAAGAAATACTTCATGACACTTATAGATGATTGCACTAAATTTTGGTATGCGTATTTACTGAAAACAAAGAATGAAGCATTGCATTACTTTAGAATCTATAAAGCTGAGGTAGAAAACTAACTTGAAAGGAAAATCAAACGGTTAAGGTTTGACCAAGGTGGAGAGTATTTTTTAAATGAGTTTACTTCATTCTGCGAAGAGTCTGAAATTATTCATGAGAGGACGCCTCCCTATTCACCCCAGTCAAACGGGGTGGCCGAAAGAAAGAACCGCACTCTAACTAAGATGGTGAATGCCATGTTAGACACTACGGGACTTTCCAAGGAATGATGGGGTGAGGCTATATTGACTGCATGTCATGTCCTGAATAAAGTTCCTACTAAGAATAGAGAAGTAACTCCATTCGAGGAATGGGAAAAGAAGAAGCTAAATCTCTCATACTTGCGCACATGGGGATGTTTGGCTAAGGTAAATGTACCTATAGTCAAAAAGCACAAACTTGGACCAAATACCATGGATTGTGTGTTTGTGGGTTATGCTATCCACAGCGTGGGATATAGATTCTTAATTGTAAATTCTTGAGTACCTGACATGAGAGTTGGTACAATTTTTGAGTCTAGATATGCTACATTTTTTGAGAATGAATTTCCCATGAAAAATGCACCTAGTACTTCTAGTCAAGAACCTATTTTGTCCCGCGAGTCCTTTGTACCGATAGAACACAATGATCAAATGCCTGAGAAAAATCATGAGGAGGATAACATTGTAGCTACTCGAAAGAGTAAGAGACAAAGGATTATAAAGTCTTTTGGTAATAACTACATTGTATACCTTGTGAATGACACTCCAAGAACTATAGAAGAGGCATATTCATCTCCTGATGCTGACTACTGGAAGAAAGCGGTACGCAATGAGATGGACTCTATTATGTCTAATGGTACTTGGGAAGTTGTTGAGCGTCCATGTGGGTGCAAACCTGTAGGATGCAAGTGGGTTTTCAAGAAAAACCTTAGGCCTGATGGTACAATTGAAAAGTACAAGGCAAGGCTTGTGGCCAAGGGTTATACCCAAAAGGAAGGCGAGGATTTTTTTTACACTTATTCACCAATTGCTCGCTTGACCACGATTCGAGTACTACTTGCTCTGGCAGCCTCTCATGGTCTTCTCGTTCATCAGATGGACATTAAGATAGTTTTTCTCAATTGAGAGTTGGAAAAGGAGATCTATATGGAACAACCAGACAGGTATGTATTAGAAGGTCAAGAGGGAATGATATTCAAGCTGTTGAAATCCTTGTATGGCCTTAAACAAGCACCTAAGCAATGGCATGAGAAGTTTGATAAAACTCTAACATCTGTTGGCTTTGTTGTGAACGAAGCTGACAAATGTCTATACTATCGCTATGGTGGGGGAGAGGGAGTGATCTTGTGTTTATATATCGATGACATATTGATCTTTGGGACCAGCCTCAATGTGATTGAGGAGGTCAAGGACTTTCTGTCCAAAAGCTTTGAGATAAAAGATTTAGGAGTGGCTGATATTATCCTTAACATTAAGCTATTGAGAGGAGATGATGGTGGGTACCTAGCTATTTAAAGGGGTTGGTCGTCCTCCACCAGGTTGGGGCACACCCCACATGGGCCCCACCTAGGTCGGGGTCCCAAATGAAGTTACAAGCTCATAGGCCCATTATAGGTGCTATAGCACCTTGTTTCTGTGATTGTGGCCAACTAAGATGGAATTTTGAGATAAGGCTGGATCCGTTGGAAAGATGACTCCAACAGCTTTCCATCAACTACTCACAGGCCAAAATTGGAGGTCATATGCAGATTTGGCGGCCGTTTGAAGTCAGTAATGTAGCAGATGGCCGAATCGGATTCTAGCAATTGGAGGACTTTATCTTGATATCTTCTTGTTGATCCATGATGTGAGCAATGGTTGTATCCATAGTAGCCATGGTCACATCACCGGGCCTTGGAGCCAGTCGCCTCTGCCTCCTCCACCTTCTTCGCCCACTCGGCGGCTTCGAGGTCACGCTTTGTTCGCTCTTGGGCAGCTGATACATGAGGATCCAACATGATGCATCATATGACACAAACTATTTAACCACAGCTTCTCGTTCATCAGTCGACAAATTACCTTCAGCTCGCAGCTGGTCTATTTGCTTGCAGAGCGCTTTTTCACGCTGCTGTGCAGCGACGCACTCGCGTTGCCGCTGATCCTCCACCTTCTCTATGGCTTCGTGTACTTGGTGAATCTCCCGCACTCGGTCGAAGACAAGCTTCAATGCCTGGTTTTTCAGCTCAGACCGCTCGATGATTTTCTATAAATAAGGAAGTTATAATGGTTATTACTCCACAACATGATCCAATTAATCACACCATGGAATCAGGGGCTACTGAGTCATAGACGGACCTACATTTTCTGCACAAGAGTGAGTGCGGCTAAATACATGGCTTTGTTGTCGGCGTTATCGGCCACATCATCGAAGCCCTTCAGTTTTTCCCTTTTCATTTCGTTCTTGTTGAACCAAGCGACTTGAAGAGGAGGTTCGTAGTCGGTGGAGGGCAGAGCGAAATTACGAGGAATCTCCTCCATATCATCGTCCTCAGTGTCATTGTTTTCTTTCTGAAGTGGAGGAGGCTGGCTGGAGTTTGGATCGCTCGAGCCGCCGAGAGGATCCTCTCCTGAGTCCGGTTTATCGATGCCGGAATTCTTGGGCGGTGGCGATGCAGTTGTGTTGGTGGTAGCGCCCGGGTTCGTGTGGCGCCCCAAACTATACCAGTCCAAGAACCAGAACCGGCATAGGCTGGAGGTCACATAATTACCTGTCATAACAGTACCATTCCCAGGATACACAAGCTGGTACTCACAGAATAATTGTGGAACTCAAAAATAACAAAGCTTTATTACAACATTGAGGGAGGTCTCATACATTCTACCGTCGTGGACATACCCCAGACTGGTAGAAACATAGATAGGCAGAAATGACAAAGGCGGAAGCATAGAGAACAGCGGCGGAAAGCATAGAGTAAAAGACACAAAGAGGAAAACAACAAACATAATCCACAGGCTACGTTTGGGAACTAGGACAGAAACCCCGAGAAGTCGTACCCAACCTGCTCCTGGAAGTACGCCTCCGTAGAAGGGTCGAGGTAACCTTCTACTAACTCTATAAATATAAATAAGCAAGGGTGAGTACTCATTGTACTCAGCAAGCCGGGAAAAACATGACATGCAAGGCTATAAACAAGGGAGGTTAAGGGTACTTTTGGAAATCAGGTTTTTAATTAATTTGTTTTCAAAACACTAGTGATTCAAATTTTAGTTCGAGACGAGGCCCATGCCTCGCCACGCTTTTCCAGATTGCTTTGCAACAACCTGTCACAATCATCATATGTCCCAAGTCCAACTCAACTCCATGCCGTCTTAGCCCAAATCGACACCGTGCCGTCTCAGCACAAAACTATCACCGTGCCATCTCAGCACAAAACCAACACCGTGCCGTCTTAGCACAAACCCACATCCTGGTGCCAAAAGACACCCCAAGTCACACAGGCTCGTTCCCAACCACGAAGGCTGGCCGTTCATCACAAAGAAAAACTCTGGTAACAGTTCCCATCCCACAAAACAGTTCATTAAAGAAGTTTACAAACAAAACTACCCTATGAGAAACACCTCACATCCGCCCATGACCGTGGGTACGGCTGTTTAAACAGTTTTACTAAACTCTGCAGAGGTTGCACGCTTTACCCACACGTCATGAACTTCTCACATTACCGAACACATGTGGATCAGACACGGCCGACAAAGGAGAGCTCACTACAAGACCTTTCTGTAACCAACTCATAAATGTCCCGTGTCACACAGATGGGCGGAATCTCTCCACCAAGCATCAGGCCAGTCTCAGGCCCTCATCTACTCAGGCCCCATCGTATGGACCTGTTAACGATGAAATTTGGTAAATCATGCAGAGTTAAAGCCGAAGCCGATTGGAGGAGATAAGCGATTATAGAAACAGAGTATGAATCGGCTGCAAGCCAAATCGGCTACGGTGTGCATCGGCTGAAACAGAATCGGACAAGGATAGCCGATGTAGCCGATTCTGATGAGGAGATGGCAGGATCATTGTTGGGTTCGGTTGGTGTGCTTCATGAGGATTGCCACGTGCGGATTGAGTCCGAAGAAGGCAGTTGTATCTATTAATTAGGATATTTGTTAGTTTCCTTTTATCTTTAGGAAAGTGTGTTTAGTGTCCCTTAAGGACTTTATGTTTTTCTTTTATCTTTAGGAAAGTTTCTTTCATGTCCTACAAGGACTAGTCTCTCCCCATGGGTATAAATATGTACACCCGGGGTTATTGTAAGAAATCAACTCTCGATCAATACAATTCGGCGCATCGCCACCTTTTACTCTCTTACGGTTTATTTATCAACCGGCGGAATTTGGCACCTGACGCGGGGCTGCACTGGCTGTCGATCTCCGGCGAAGGGGTAAGTCCAATGTTCCGTTGGTTCAGGCAATTGTATTATCTACGTCGGCGTCATTCAAGGCTGCATCAGTACATTCGACCTCTTGGATTGCTCTGGTTTGGATAATATATTTGCCTGGCTATTTATCATATGTCTTCTGTTAATCTAGTATTAGCATCTTGATTTAGTTTTATCGGCTGCTTCTCGTTTTAGGGTTTCTGCCGGTATCGGCTAAATCGTCTTGCTAGATTAGATTAGCTTAGGCATCTACCACCCTGAAAATCAGTCAAGGGCTTGATCATCTAGATACTGTGTTTCTTTACATGCTTAGTGCTGCATCAGTTGAGTTTGACCTACTAAGTCGTGCTTAGAATCATGAGTCTCTAGCCTGCTTGTTGATTGCCGATTAGGGTTTCATCGGGGTTTCAGCCGATGAGTTATCTGGACGTTGCATCGGCTTGTAAGGATTGCATATAAGTTGGATTTAGCCAATGACAACAAAGGTTTTACTGTTTAATCTAATCTTGCAGATTTTATGGCATTGGATCTATGTTAGATTCACTTCATCGGCTATGCTATGAATATATATAATTTCTCTCTTGAGATGTTTTTAGACATAAGTGATTTATACTGTCTCGGCGCCCTGTCCGATCTATTCCAATCACTTGGTTTAAATATATTTTGAGATTTAGATTATGTATTATTGATATCTACAGCCGATCGAGTATGTCTAACTTTCGTTTCACTTTACCAAGTCATTGCCGATCTAATGCATGTTATATCAGCCGATTGATTTCTACTGGATCATATTATTGTTATATTATCGTCAACTGATTGTCTCTTTGTCATTATTCACCTCAAGTGTCAGAATCTATATTGAACACATAGCCGATAGCTCAAAACCCTATCGCTATCGGCTGTCATCAGGATCGGCTGGAAGTACTACATTGGCTATGTCGGACGATCGATTATTTTATCTGTTGTTTGTATATGTTGTTATCAGGATCGGCTGGAATTACTACATCGGCTATGTCAGCCGATCAGTTCTCTGAATCTGCTATTTGTATATCTTGTCAGTTGAAGGATCAAACTGACTGGCACGCCCGCACTTTATCAAGAATTGGACTTGCACTGGAGCTAAGCAGATCTCCCAGGCCAGTGTGTGTTTTTTGCATCAACAGGATACCACGACACATCCCTACCGCAGGAGATTGCCGTAAACTCCACCATACTGGTGCTCCTCACCTGCCAACATGCTAGACACCTACGCTTTAGCTACTTACTCACCCAGGGGCATCCCATTCTACCCGTGTGGTCGCACTGTCTTATGTTTGGATGAATTTCCCAAAGGAATCGGTCCTTATGGATGATACGTAGCCAAACCACCCAGGTACTGACTCCCACACCATCAAGTTTTAGAAATCATTTTTCCATCTTAAACCATACCGACATATCGCCGGGCTTTTAAATAACAAAGGTGTTAAATATCCAAAAGTTTCTCAATCGACAGTACAAACGTTACCTATAGGCAGTCTACTTCGCCATGAGTGAATACCGACAAAAATATGGTGGTGTTACAAGGAAAATTGGAGCTTTACAAATCCTACATAATAAAAGTGCGACTAATAGAAAGGTCCAACGAATCGTATTCGCGGCCGAAATAGCGCGCCCTAAAAAAATGCAACTTGGCAAAACAAAATAATTAGTTCAAAATATAGGCGCAAAAGTGGTCAAGGAGGCTTGTCTTGATCCTCTACAAAAACTGAAGCCTCGGCCTCCTGAGCGAACCCCGCGTCGGTCCCGAACTCTACACCCAACAAAACAAACAATACATAAAACCACTGCAAGAAACAAACAGTACAATTTTTGAGAGATGATGGAACTAGAATGAGGTCAAACAGAGTTACAAATAACAAAATATGAATTTTCGAAGTTTGGAGGATTTTCATGAGACAAAAAATCGAGCCCAGCCGAGCCCGGGAGAAGGAGTTGGCGAAGGAGGAGGAGGTCGTGGCCGGCTTGGTCGGCCAGTGGCCGAACGCCGGTCGTTCGGCATTGGTGCGGCCGGCCATGGTGCTCACGAGGGTGGCGGTTCGGCTGGAAGCAGGAAAAGGTGGGGCAAGCGGTGCCAACTACCTGCGACAACTCCGCGGCCTCGGCGACTTCTTTCAGTCAATGCAAATCATAGTGAAACTTGTGGGGAGTAGTGTGAGGGATCAATGCTTGATTTGTGGGCGTATTTATACTTTGCTTCAGCATGCAGCAGAGATTCCAACGGTGAGTGCCGCCATTTTTGCAGCTGTGCAAAGGTCTCCGACTATAGTATTGCTCTACTCCCTCTGTGATGCTCAGGTGTTTGTCTTTCGTGAGTGAATGAGCTGCTCAGGTGTTTGTCTCGCTTGAGTAATTGTAAAAGCAGAGCAGAGATGCTGTCGGGGAGGGGATGGGGCGGTGCATAACTTGGCAGCCGTCGTTTTGTTGTTTTAATGGCATGGGTAATCAGTGCATGCATGGCTGGGTCGTCGATGGTTTAAGAAGGGTTAGAGAATGAAAGGAGAACGATCCTTTCAATGACACGAATTAATTAGAGGAAAAAGAGACCGATAATCGCTGGTTGATAGAAATCCAAAAATAATGAGGATTAACGGATTGGAACGGAAGTAATTAGATTAAGTCGGAGAATTTACGAACGACGATTAATATTAACCCTCGAATTTTTGGAGACTGAAGTTGCAAAAAGGATGACGTTTTGATTAACTTTAATCTGGGATTTTAGATTAAAAACACGGGCGTTACAAACCTACCCCCCTTAAGAGAATCTCGCCCCGAGATTCCAAGGTCAGGTGAAAAGCTCCGGGTACTCGGTTCGGAGGTGGTCCTCTTGTTCCCATGTGGCCTCATCCTTGGTATGGTTACTCCACTGAACTTTGAGAAACTGGATGACCTTTCGTCGCGTACAACGTTCTTTCTCATCGAGTATTCTAATAGGTCGTTCTTCATAAGTCAAGTCTTTTTGTATGTCAATCATTTGGAGAGGGATTCGCTCCTCGGGGACACGAAGGCATTTCCTTAGCTACGAGACATGGAAGACATCATGTACTCCGGATAATTCTGTGGGCAACTCGAGTTGATAGGCGAGTTTCCCACGTCTATCGATGATAGGGTAGGGACCAATGTAACGAGGTGCCAGTTTTCCAGCCATTCCAAATCATTTTGTTCCTCGCAAAGGCGACACCCTTAGGTAGACCTGGTCTCCTACTTCGAACTCAAGCATCCGTCGCCGATGGTCGGCATAGTCCTTTTGTCGGGATTGAGCTTCTCGAAGTCTGCTCTGGATCACCTTCACTTGCTCTTTGGCTGCTTGTAGGATATCAGGCCCAAATACTTTCTTTTCCCCTACATCCGTCCAACAAAGTGGGGTTCGACACTTCCGCCCATACAAGGCTTCATAGGGTGCCATTTGGATACTGGCTTGGTAACTATTATTGTAGGCGAATTCTGTATAGGGTAAACAAAGTCCCAAGTGCCTTCAAAATTGTCACGCCCGGAAATTTGGCCAAATTTCCGAACCATTTTGTGTACTGAATCCCTGTCCAGGCATCAACCAGGGTACACAAAACGACAAATCAATAAACAGACCCAAACGTAAATAAAGTGATAAATACTTACAATAGAGGCACTTAGTCCTCACACCCAAAGAAAACAGCAGCGGAAAAAGGCGATCCTAGCGGGGCTTCAGCTCCACTCCACAGGCAAACTCAACTGGGGTCTGAGCCTTGGTCCTCTAACTTGCAGACAAAGCAGCTTCTTGAAATGCTTGTTGTTCAAATCAAGAGCAGTTTAGAGCAAAATTCAAAGTCCGTGGTTTTAAGAACGTCAGTTTCAAAGTTTCAGGAACAACCCCACCGGTTTCAAGTCAACGAAGTCAATTCTCAGCTCATCAGAAATTGTCAACGTCAACTACGCAGTCCAAAGTAAACTCTATGAATAACTCAACCCAGATCAGGGTCAGAGCAGACAGAACCAACCAGTGCAGTTTTGGCAAAGAAACGGAACATCGAGCTGGATGCCAACAGGGTCAGTCGCTCAAGATGGGTTAATCATTCAGCCAGGTCAAGTCAGAAAGAAGCCGCGGAAGTCTGCAAGCCAGTCCAACACCACCCACACCCTGTTTTCTTTCTAGCCATCCCCGAATCTCGGGACGAGATTCCTGTAAGGGGGATAGATTTGTCACGCCCCGATTTTCGATCGGGATTAAAAATTACCTAATAATACATTTTCCAGAAATTAAACAAAAATTTAAAGCAATTTAATCAAGTGAAATTGCGAGGAAAATTAAAATTTTCCATTAAAAATTATGGCCGAAAATATTTTTGTAATATTCTCTGTGCCCTAACGTACTCTCCAAAATTATTCGTGAATTTTTGGAGCTAAAGAAATAATTTTAAAGTCACAAAGTTCATTTAACTGATTAAATTAATTGAAAAACAAATTAAAAAGAACCCCTTTTGTTTTGGGCCGTTTTCGGCCCAAAATCCCCTCCCTCTCTCCCACGGCCCACGCGGCCTCCCACGTCCCTCCCTCCTTCCTCTCTCCTCGGCCCAAGGCGGCCCAAGCCGAGCCACCGCCACTCCCCTCCCTCTCGGGCCGGCCAAAGGCCACGGCCCGAGAGGAAGTCCACATCCCCTCCCTCCGCCTTCCTCGCGCCGGCCAGACTCCGGCGAGAAATCCGGAGCCGCCGCGCCACGCCCTAGCCCCGGACTCCTTTAAATTCCGCCGCCCCTCTCCCTTCCCTTCGTTTCCCCTTGCGCCGCCGCCATCCCCTGACCCTAGCGCCACCGCCGCCGTCGTCTTCCTCCCCTCCGGTGAGC